>CM076581.1:1144421972-1144697855 GCA_034641835.2 Pinus albicaulis
TAACTTCCAAAATAAATATTTATTTACAGGAGTATCTACAAAATTAATGCATTTAGAACTATCTGTTTGAGAAAATTTTTCTATTTGAGATAAAACAGAATGTTCTAAGTAAGGTGATGTATGAGCATTGAAATTTCCTAAGAAAGAATCAACTAAATAGTTGCCAATGATATTATCGTTGTATGCAACTGGTTCATTTTCTCCTTCCAGTTCTGTTACTATGTATTTCTGATGTTTTTCACGCTCAACTTTATCTGATTTGGTTTACCATTGTAAGGAAGCCACATGTGCGACCAATTAGTTGCAAAGTATCCATGAAGTTTTTCTGACCAATCTCTGCTAAGAATTAAGCCATAAAATTATGGAATATCTGCAACTAAAATGTCGATAACTTGACATACCTTTGGATTAGATGACAGCCTTATGGTAACCTGATTTAATTCGCCAATCACTTCAACTTGTGATCAATCTAGCTGGACTATGCGCACAACAGATTTTTGTGGTTGAATGTTCAACTTTGCACATATTGATTTTGGTAGAATATTAGATGAAGCTCCAGAATCCACTAAACAATTATGCAATTTTTTATTGAAAACTTCATAAGTAAGAAGAAATGGAGGAGTATGAGATCTCGACCTTCCTCCAATTAAGGTGATATTTTCTAGATCAACTTTGCTAATCGCATTAGTTGGAGGTCTTCCCATCTCGTTGGAAGCTTGAGAGATTACAGGATCGGGCAAAGGTTTTTCTGGTATAGCATGTAATTCTTTCAAAAGTACCTTTTGCTGATGTTTTAACTTGCTCAATTCATAAAAAGTGATGTTAGCCCTAGTCTTCTTCATATCTTCTATGATATTATACTCCATTTCATCCGAAACAATCAGTGTTTTTGATGGAGTTGATGAATCTGTTTGGACTGGGCTAGTTTGAGTTGCTTTGGATGTCGTTTTCTTGGCTGCAACTTTATCCTTAGTCATTGAGCTTGCGCTCTTTGGCTTAGGAGTAGGTTGAGGAGGATCAAGTTGATTTCTACTTCGAGTGCTAACCGGGGATGCTTCTTGATCTTCCTCATCTCGGAGGATGAAATCCCACATACCTTGTACTTCTACAACTTCTTATTCATCGATAGTTTCTTTTGTAGCAGTCTCCTCTTCTTCTTCTTCTGATTCAGCATTTGTAATAGCATTTGGTGGTTTTGAATCAGTTGAAGGGTTTCTTCTATAAGGCTTGAAAGGCTTTTTAGAAGATGTTTCTGCCACTTGTTTCTTAATGTCAACCATTTCATTGGACATGGTTTTCAAAACTTTCAGCAATCCTTTTAAATCAAATGGATCTTTTGGTTGTTTTTTCTTGGTATCTTCCTTAAAAGTAACCTTCTTGGATTTTTGTTCTTCTATCGCATTTTTCTTTTCTAGAGCAATAATACGTTTCTCTACTGCTATTGCTTCCTTCATATTATCTGCTAAAGTTGTTTTGTTAGCCCTATCAACGAAGATTGCTATATTTGATGGTAAAGCAGAAATGTACCATTCACTTCGCATTTCTTCACTAGGCTTGGAAGCAGTAGGAATTTTATTTAACAATTTATTGAAACGTGAATTAAAATCCTTGATAGGCTCTTTTGACTCAGCTCTAAGATTAGATAGGTCGTTGATCAATGTCGCTGTAGACCTGTCATCACCAAACTTAGTCAAAAATTGATCTTGGAAGATATCCCAACTAGTGATAGATCCAGATGGTAATGAGAAATACCATGATCCGACTGCTCCTTGTAGATTATAGGGAAAAATTCGGACAACAGCATCTTCATTAATAACTCCATTGAGATTTATGGACAACATAAAGTTATTTATATGCTCTTCTGCTAGCATGCCTGCTTCAGGATTAAGCTTAGGCAGCCATTTTTCAGGATGGGCTGGTAATTGACTCAAGGGTGCAGGCATTAAGACTGCCCCTAGATTATTCCATGGAGAGGCCATCGCTGAACTACTAACAAAGGAAAGTGAAGAATATGATCTTTGTGGTTGGGAAGATGAGGGTATTACGATTACAGATGTTTGAGAAGGAGATGTGGAAGTTCCAGTGGACTGACGGACAATAATCTGAGGTGGAGGGGTGGATGGTTGACTTCGCGGTGAAGAGGTTGAGATGGATGATGATGATGAAAGAGTCTCACTATCAGACCCTTTAGGTGATTTCCTTGCTCTCTTCCTTGTAGGTAGAGGTAACTCAGTTGGCTGAATGCCAAGATTTTCGCTCTGTAATCTGGTAAGAGGATGAGCAGGATTATATTGCGAAGTCACACTACCTTGAGATTTATCAAATCTTTCAGGTGATATTGAAAATCGCTGAAGTTTATGAATCAAAGATTCAACTTTAGGAGGTTCAATAGCAGATTCTTCTGAAAAGTCAGGGTTTGTGGCAGTGGCTGTTGTTCTTTCGACTTCTGGCTCTAGATTTAAAAATTCTATGTGTTATGGAGAAGTTGGGGAAGAAGGTGAGGGCGATTTACTCTCAGAATGGTATTTAGATTTTGACTTACTTGCCATTCATATCGAGGCCCTCCTTCTAGCGCCAAATATGTTGAAGCCCCGAAAATCGGGTCTACAACAAGGGGGATACCCACCCGGTCCGGACCTTGGTTAGCAGCTCCTTTTCCGTTTGGTGTAGTGGGTCCGACTGGGGATAATGGGACCAGTTTCCCAATATGTGTGTGTGTGTTGAGAATTGATATTTCCTTTCTAAAAAGTTCATAATTGAAATGCTTTTATTCTATTTCTAATCTAATAACATGCAAATTGTATTCTAATTAAACAGAAATATCTAATTCTAAACTAACCCAGGATGTAATCTTTCTATTTATGCGATCTAAAATGATTTTAGATAACAATTGGTAATAAAGATCATTCAACTATTATAAGAAAAGAATTCAATAAAGATAAACTATTTCGTATAAAAAGTTAGACGAAACAGTTGTGAGAAACATATCGCATAATAAGCTATTCATAAATTAAGCATAAATAAATAGCTATCACCGTACAAAAGTGCCAAATGATAACTCAAGCATTCAAGCATCAATATATAAACAACTGAACATGAATATCACTTTAACATAAAGGCAGAAATAGTTAAGAGATAAAAGTACCATTTATAACTAGTTCTACTCATGAGCTTCAAGAAATAATGACTTATCTCTTCTTAATCCAACATCCACTAAGAGTACAAAAGTGCAACATCAGTAGTAGATATTAAACGCAGATATCAATAAATCTTGTTCCATTCATTCATCAAAACCTCCTCGAAGGGTGCAAAAGTGCATGTTCTGAGGACAAGTTTTTGACAAATTTCAGGACCCTTCTCTAAATGCATGAGAAGGGTTTCAATACTACTAACTAAATCTAAAAATAATTTATTAGAAAAATGTAGGATACAGTTTAAATGACCGTCCTCTTTTTAGAAAAAAATAAAGGAAAAATAATACTAATCTAAAATTAAAATTTAACAACTAACTAATTGTGAATCTGTTCTTTGGAATTGCAAGCATTCAGCATTGATCTGAGAAGAATAGGCTGGCCGACTTCAGAATTTAATTGTCCTGTGAAAACGGAATCGGCAAGAGCTGGCGCCATCTTCTCCGAAGAATTAATGATACACTTGAGAGTCATACACTGGCTGTGTGGTTTTACTAGACATGCCCAGTAAGAATCCCAATTTAACTTTGTTAATCCTTTAATCGATTCTGCCTTTTCTTGGGCTTTCTGTTTCCAGTCTATCTGCAGTTGCTGTGCTTTTGGTAGGTATCCTGGAATAGTTTCAGAGATCAGATTTGCCTTGTGTAAATTTTCATTTATACAATCAATAATATTGTTGGCTGTTGTGGCTGCTTCTTCTGCCGCTTTCTCTGCCTGCTTGATCTGTGCATCCCAATTATTAAAAAGTATTTCTTTGTGATTTTTATTGATTATAGGTGCACCTGCTCTTTTCCCCTCCTCTGTTTCTTTCCAAGCCAAATAGTCAGTAACTCTTTTTTCAGTTAAATTATAATCATGTCGTAATTCTACGACATGATTAGTGATTTTATCACTTTCTTCACAATAAGAGTTCCATTCTGATATTCTTTGGCATAAAATTTCTTGTTGTTGCAGTAATTGGTCATTTAAGGAAATAGAATCTGTGATAAATTCTGTGAGCTTGGGATCATCTTTGTGCGTCTCTTGCATAACCTGTAAATGTTTCTCTTTTTCAGCCAAACTGTTCTGATATCCAATCTGCATTTGTTGAAAATCTTGCTGTAATTTTTCAAGTTGTTTCTGAGCTTCACTGTTAGCATTGGCTTCTTGCAGTTGTTGTTGCAAGACCTGTATCTGATCTTATTTCTCATTCAATAATTTCCATACCTCAGATGCTTTGTCAATGGATGCAGAGGCATAAGCTCCTGTGATCTGAGATAATTTAGTGAGATTTTCAGTTGGATCAGTAGTAGGATCTTGCCATAGAACATCTAGGTGTTCTGCATCATGAGAGAGTACATTTTCTAATTTCCTCTTCTTCCTTTGTCTTCTTACCACTGCCTTGTGTTGTGGACTATAGAATACATCAAGAGGAGGAATTTCCTCTATCTTAAGCATGAGTTCAGAAGACGGGGTTGTGGGAATATGTTCCGTTTCTGAGACATTGGTAGTTACTCATGTGACTATATTTATTGCTGTCTATACATTGCTCACAGGTGTCTGTGTGTTTTGTGCTTCAATATTAATCAAATCATTGAATTTTTCCCATTCGTTATCTAATTCAGTTATGACTGATGATTGTTGTACAATGAGAGGGGGAATATTTAACTGTGGAGAAGTTGAAATCTGTTGCTGTGAGAGCTCTTTAGACTGGGCAATATCTCTTACTGACCCTTCACTTTTAGAGTGTTCAGAGGTTTCTCTTCCGGACTTTGACTTAGACCTATTTGTACTTGAAATTATACTGAGACTGACACTAGGAGTTGGTTCCCTTATGGGTTCCAAGCGTAATTTATCCAAAGGGATGGTAGTTAACCTCCTTTCTTTGTATATTTTGAATTCTTGAAACTCTGCTGGAGGAAACCGTATTTGAGATGAATGTAGAATCTCTTTAAGTGTGCCTTTTTCTTGGAACATGTCATCAAAAATATCTTCTTCTTTAGAAAACAATCTTATCTTGACTGCAGTAGTGAAATTTTTAACAACATCATATGGGTCGAATGGTCTTCTTGGAAACTTGAACAAATGTAAACATGTAATATTGTTTACTTCTTTAAATGCATGACCAACATCAAATAATGAAAAGGCCCCACAGGCCATAGGAAATTGAGGCCAGATAGCCTTCTTCTTGTCCTTCAAATCTTTAGTCAAACCTCCTTCTCCGCAGGTTTGATAAGCAATTTCTCGGTCGTTGAGTTTATCAGGAACATACAAAGGTAAAACATGAGGAGAAGCAAAAATTCCAAAAACCCTAACATATGTAAATAATTCTTCTCCAAACCATCTCACAACAGGTAGAATGTCCACCTCTGCTTTAGGAGAAAACCTTGGAGCATCTTTATCATACAATATTCTGTACAAGGGTAACATAATGCCATGGCAAATCTTGTAAAAATAGGGAATGAAGTTTGAATCCCACAATTCTTTGTGATAAACAGGAATGGGCAGGGGATCTTGAATTGTCCATTTCCAACCCATTAACGGAAACTTAGAAACAAAACAGATTGAATCCATCACATAAGCAGATAGGTAAAAATGAGGATAAATCCTCTGAGAAACGGTTCGTTTAGACCGATAATTAAAAATAGCCGTGGCTAAGTTATCAGATAATATCTTAGCCCAATCCACAATGTTATTATTAACAACAACATTCAATAACGGTAGCCATTCAGACGAAAAACTTATTAATGTCAGGCTTTCAAAAAAGCCTACAGAGCATAGCAGTAGCGAAGCAATACGGAGAAGTGAGAGAACCAGTACTATAGATACCGTGTTTATTTTTTTTCAGTGGTTCATCTCTCCTGGACCAGTCCTTGGTGCATTCTGCCAGGTTTTCATTTTCTTTGGCAAAATTCTCCATGAACTGTTTGTTATAAGTTGTCTGTGGCTCCGGCAAATGATACATGAGTCTCAAATCTTGTGGAGTAAATGAGCCAATGAGCTCTTGACCCTGAGTCTTAAACTGTCCGTTCTTAATATCAGTGCTATCCAGCACCCATTTCACCATGTCTGTTTATGGAAGAATTTTAGGTCTCGCTACTATCCGGTGCAAGAATGAACAAGCTAACTCTGTAATGGATGCTTCAGAAGATTCATGTGATCCTGCAGTAGCCGTAACCTCCATTACTCTGGGGTTTTCTTCCTCAAGAATTTTATACATGCCCTCCCAAGTAGTAATACCAGTGTCTTTGTTGTAGGCAGTGTCTGTGTATAAGGACGTCATCTCTTTATCTTCAGAACTTAGAACCTTGTCTTTCTTTCCCATAATACTCTGAATACTGCTTTGTATAGTTCTCAGTTCTTCGCTGCTACAGTTCACGAATTAAATGAGAATAATGATAGAAAAAAAAGGTGACGGGAATATTTTAAATGCTGAACACGTATAAAATATACCACCTTACATGAAATAACTCTTCAATCAGAACGAAACCATTTTTCATTAATGAGTGACAACCATTTCATTAATTTAACATTAAAGTGCATAACGGGGTCTCGATTTATGGAAATATTTCTTTGTATAATGAGCCTTTAAAGATCTGCAATAAGGCGATCTACAATTTGCTTCGCAATATCGCAAAATCGGAATATCGCAGATCACAATCTCGTGGAATTGTAACAACGCAATATTGTAACATCACGAAATCGCTATATCGCAATATCGCAAAATCGCAAAACATAACATATGACAAACGTCTGTTAATGAATTTTCCTGCGAGATGAGATTTGCGACATATGTTATCACACATCGGTAATTTGCCATTTTTTAGCATAAGATATGCCATTCTAAGCATTCGATGTGATGAATGTTCTTTTAGTGCGCAGTTTCGCATCGCGATCTCGCTATTTTTTGTGTTCCGCTTATAAAGAGGCATTCATTGCCTTTTTGCAACGCGATATTCCTTAAAGAGTGATTTTTTTCTATGCTATCATAAAACTTAAGTTTTTTAGATTTTTTCAAGGAATATTTTCCTAAGTTTATGATAGTGAGTTTTATTGAAGAAAGAAAAAAAAAAAGTTCTAAAAAGAAAATATTTTTTAGATTTTTGAATAAGGGTCCCCATTTATTTAGTATTAGTGATAATGCTAAATAAAAAGGGGGGGTTGTTGTCAGTTGCCAACAGACAATAAAGTGTGAAGATCATTAAGCTTATCATATGTTTGGACAAGTAGTTTTGTGATCAAGTTGTTTCTATTTTGATTGACCCTGGATCTAACTATAGTTATATTAATCCTGACCTGGTGGATAATTGTGGTTTGAGAAAGAAATGCATGCAGAATCTTGGTTAGTGCAATTGGCTACAGGTACCAAGAAGAGAATCCATCATTGGGTAAGAGCGTGTGCATTTGAGTTAAATGGCATGCCTACAGCAGCGCACTTGAACATATTTCCATTGGGTTCATACAGTATGTTATTGGGTATGGATTGGTTATACCTTCATAGGACCAAGGTAGATTGCTATGAAAAAGCTATTAAGTGTTTGGATGACAATGGGGAACCAAGAGTCCTACAGGGAAAGAAGAAAGCCACATCAATGGAGTCTATGTATTTTTAAAGTTAAAGTGGAGTCTGCAGAAACAGTGTTTATTTGTGCATATTCTCAGCCAGAAATAAAAAGAGGATAGATGTTTTGGAGGTATCTAGTTCTACAATGGGGCTTTAGGATGTATCTCTTACAACATTTCGCGTAGTTGACACCTCACAGGGAAGTAGACTTTTCTATCGAGTTGGTACCAAGGGCAACACCAACATCAAAGGCACCTTACAAGATGAGCACACCTCAGTTTGTAGAGTCAAATTTGCAGCTGAAAGAGATGCTTGACAAAGGATACATTAGGCTAAGTGTATCTCCTTGGGGTTCCCTAATGTTGTCTGTAAAAAGGAAGGATGGTACTCTCATATTTTCCATTGACTATAGGAAATTGAAAAAAGTGACCATCAAGAATAGGTACCCATTGCCGAGGATTGACGATTTGTTTGATCAGCTGAAGGGAGCAACAATATTCTTTAAGATCGACTTGAGATTAGTATATCATAAAGTATGCATCAAAGAGGAAGACATATACAAGACAACTTTCCGGACCAGATATGGGCATTATGAGTTTGTTGTAGTTCCATTCGGTTTGACTAATGCTCCAGTTACATTTATGTGTTTTTATGAATAGTGTGTTGCATCCTTATCTGGACAAGTTTGTGATTGTGTTCATCGATGACATCTTGGTATATTCTAAGAATGAAGAAGAACATGTCGAGCATTTGGAAGTAGTTTTGAGATTGTTGAGAGAGCATCAATTGTATTCTAAGATCAGCAAATGTAGTTTCTTTTAGACTGTTGTAAATTACATGGGACATGTTGTCTCCAAGGAGGGCATAGTAGTGGATCTAGAAAAGGTAAGAGCTATCATGGAGTGGGCAGATCCTTGAAAAATAGATGAGGTGATATATTTCATGGGATTGGAAGGTTATTATAGGAGGTTCATCGGGAACTTCTCACAAATTTCTTATATTACATCATTGCAGAGGAAATGTAAGAATTTTGAGTGGACGGAGGAGTGTGAGACCAGTTTTGAACACCTTAAGCAATTGTTGACACATGCTCCAGTGTTGAAAATTGCAGATCTAGACAAAGAGTTTATAGTATGTACAAATTATTGCAAAAGAGGGCTTGGTGGAGTCCTTATGCAGGATGGACAGGTGGTATGCTGCTACAATTCATGGAAACTAAATGAGGACAAATAGAACTATCCAACACATGATACTGAGCTAGCAATGATCATCCATGCATTGAAGATGTGGAGGCACTATCTTCTTGGTAGGAGGTTTTTACTGATGAGTGATCATAGTGGTTTGAATTACTTGTTTGACTAGACGAATCTTAATTCCAGGCAAGCTAGATGGCTAGATATGATCGGTGAGTTTGATTTTAGGATCAAAAACATCAAAGGTAAGTAGAATAGGGTCGCATATGCTCTTAGCAAGCGGATACAGGTAAATCACATTGTAGTTATGAGCTCCTATGGGATAGATTTACAAGATAAGATCTTGCATGTAAGTCAGCAAGATGTCAGGCATATGGAGCTTAGGCACAGATTGAAATAGACTACAAGTACAGGTGTACAGGATGTGGACTATCATCTCACGTCAGATGGATTGGTCAGGTTTAGAGACAAGATATATGTGCCATAAAGTGGCAAGCTCAAGAAGGTGATCTTGAGGGAGTTTCATGCGAAACCATATTCAGGTCACCTAGGCTATCAAAATACATTGACTATACTGAATATTTTCTATTATTGTCTGAATCTAAGGAAGGATGTGGAAGAGTTTGGGGCTTGATTTTTGGATTGTCCACATGTAAAGGAAGAGTGTAGGCATCTAGGTGGACTACTACATCCTATTGCAATTACAGAATGGAAATGGGAGTTCATTTCCATGGAATTTATCACAAGTTTGTCGAGGAGAGTGAGACAACATGATTCTATCATGGTTGTTGTGGATAGGTTGACAAAGATATCACACTTCATCCAAGTCAAGACTACATATTCAGCTAGTGATGTAGAAGAGGTGTTCATCAGATATATAGTCAGATTTCATGGTGTTCCAAAGAATATTGTATCAAACAAGGATGCATAGTTCACTTCCAAGTTTTGGAAGAATTTATTTGCAGGTTTGGCCACAAAGTTGGCCTTCAATACAACTTATCATCCACAAACAGATGGAAATACTAAGAGGGTCAATAAGATATTTGAGGACATGTTGAGGATGTATGTGATGCATCAACAATGGAAGTGGGAAGAGTATCTACCATTGGTTGAGTTTTCATACAACAATGTGTATCAGGATTCATTGGGGATGATTCCCTTTGAGGCACTATATGGGCGGAGTTGCAATACTCCCATCAGTTGGAGTGATCCAGTTAATAGGTTGTTGATTGGACCAGACATGTTGGTAGACATGGAGCAGGAAATGCAGATTATAAAGAGGAATCTAAAGGTATAACAAGACAAACATAAGAGTTATTCAAACCAACATAGGGTATTTAAGGACTTTTAGGTTGGGGAGCATGTGCATTTGCACATCAAGCCCAAGAATAGCTCCTTAAGGATTGGATCATGTGCCAAGTTGGAACCACGATATTGTGGGCCTTTTGAGATCCTTGAGAGGATTGGACCAATGGCCTATCGATTTGCACTGCCCCTAACAATGAAAGTCCATGATTTGTTTCATGTTTCATTATATAAAAGGTATATAAACTATGTTGATCACATTATTTATTGGTTTGTATTGCAAGTGGAGAAAGAAGGAGAATTCCAGCCAGAACCTTAGTGCATATTGTAGCGAAAGTAGCTCATGTTTAGGAACAAAGCCATCGAGCAAGTTAAAGTGCATAGGAAGCACCGTGGTCCCAATGAAGCTACATGGGAGATGGCATATCAAATGTGGGATGTGTATCCTTATTTGTTTATCAGTTGAGGCAAAGAAGTTTTTGTATGATGTTTGGTATATTCTTGGTATATGTTTTGGTGATGTTTTGGTATATGTACATATGTATATAGATGTAAATACCACCATGAGCTAAGTTATAAAGCTCCAATAAGTTATATGGATGTTATATGGTCATGTTATCATGGTTTTTGCTTTTGATTTGGTTACTCATCGTATGCCAAGTTTTTTACATAATGTCAGTCCCGGTCAGGGATGGTCAGGCCTAGTCATGGAATCAGTTTTTCATTCATTAGAATCGTCGTCATGCGTTTCATGAATTATGAAAGCTACAAGAAGTTTTGGGCAATGTCCATGATTCTGGGCATAAAAAGTGCCTTAAATCCCACAAACACAGGCATAGGTTTGGCTAAAATATTCCTTGGACACACACATGGTTATGTTGTGGGAGCGTCCAAAACCTCCCAAATGCACCCTTTCCCATATCAAGGAATATTCCAGAGTTTTTCTTCACTAAAAGTCAGTGGGACCCCGGGACAAGTCAACTTGATGACTGGGATAGCCTCTGGGGGTCCTGTAGCAAGTGCAGGGAGTCTATGTTATGGTTTTTTGTGTCGATTCCACTTCCTTAAAGTCACCAAGGAGGTTGTGTATGCTCTTAAATTCTCTCAGCTCATGTTTACCCTAGTTGGTCGGTTACTTGAGTAGATGTGAGGGGAGGTGTACATTACAGATATAATGGATGCATACATGAAATGATGAGTATGTATGCGGAGTTGGAGTGTACACACACACACGCACAAACACTTAAAATATGAATACAATGATGGACTATGCACACTCAAAT
This sequence comes from Pinus albicaulis, assembly GCA_034641835.2. NCBI lineage: Eukaryota > Viridiplantae > Streptophyta > Pinopsida > Pinales > Pinaceae > Pinus > Pinus albicaulis. Next base: position 1,144,433,488 of record CM076581.1, read on the forward strand.
TTGGTGTGTGTGTGTGTGTGTTGTAGAAATTGGTACAAATAGCGTTATTCCTATTCCTGGAAGGTTAAAAATTGGTACACATAGTGCTATTCCTATTCCTAGAAGGTTAGAACATGGTACACTTTGTAAACTAAAGTAATAAGTAAGTTATTCCTAGAAGGTTAGATATTTCTTTAAAAACCCATAAAGGCTATGAAAATTCAATCCTAAATTATTGTCATGAATTGTATGTCAAAGGTTAGATGTTTCTTCAAAAAAAATTATGAATCTTGCTTATAATTGAAATAATATTTGGAGAGGTCAACCCTTCATTAAACCATTGAATTGATAATAATATTTTTTTAATGCATGCATTAAAAGTTGCAACCTCCCTTTATCCATATATTTTTTTTAAAGCCATAAAAGGTTTTGAAAAATAAACCCTAAATTAGAGCTAGGTTATATGAACACTCTTTCTTATAATTGAGATAATATTTGATGTAATGATAGGGTTTAGGAGCTACAAATTTAGTGCTCACATGAGAGTGAAGGTTTAGATTCATTTTAGTCAAGGGATGGGCCTAGTGAGATCTTGAATACACTAGTCGTAGCATGGAATAAGATTTTATTAATTATTCAAAAGACCCATATAAATACCTCCAAATATGAAAAACTCAAGTAAGCTCACTTATCTACCTCCTCTGATACCTCTAAACTTGTATCTGATATCCTAAGTCTCCCCTCCTAGTTTGAAACCTTACTCTACCTCCACGTCATTGCATTCCTCCCCCAATGCAACTAGTTGTTCTCCCCCTCATTATCCATCCCCTTCATCTATTTTTACACTTAAGGGCCCCTACCTAACCTCCGTAGCTCCCGATTTAACCACTCCTAATATTTTTGTGAAATTTAATTATATTAATCCACCGTTGTCAACTCCTCTTATAGTTTTTGCTTTAGAGGACCCAATTTCCCTATTGCCTCTCTTGGTTTCCTTAGTGACTTCCTTACGTTTTAAATGATTAGTGGGAGTATATCCACAAATGATCGATCACATTCACTCTAGCAAGCGAAGAAGGACACCTAAAAAACAAGAATAAAATGTGTGAAAAGGAAAGTTGAGGAACCAAATTTGGTATTGGATATCGACATCAAACTAAATGATATCTCAAAAATGGGAGAAAACAGATTTTTTGGTTGATTCACTAGCAAAAGGATGGACATGGTAGTTATGTGGATCTAGACTACAAAATTTTTCTCATGTGTTGGGATACTCACCACATTGCCTTATTCTAGCCAAAGGTTGTATGGGTTGTCTTATGTCTTCATGGGAGGATGTAGAAAAGATACTAATAGAATTTGGGTTCAAATCATTTATCATTCAAGAATTGGAATGTACATTTTGATGCTATATTAGAAATACCCTTGATAGTTCCTAACTAGGTCTAGCTTTTGGCCCTTATTTTGCAATTCTAGTTGGATGAGGTATTCTAGGAAATAGGAAACATATTGTGCATCTTCTACAAATTTGATTCCTCCTATAAAAAGTTCGGGTACATGGTGATGGCCAAAATCCTTATGGGATTAAATCTAGCCTCAAATGTTTTGCATTCCATCACCATATAAGTTGATTTCTAATCTTATTTGATTTCTTGCATTAGATTCATTGATTTTAGTGTAGATTTTCTCTAATATTATTTTGATTGTGTGCATTAGATGCATTAATTTCAGTGTAGATGATTATTTCTAATTTGATGTAACTTATTTTATGATGGTACATTAACTTAAAGTGATTGTATTAACAGTGTGCATTGATTTTTTTGTTATATAGTTCAACCTATTAATATTGGAGAGCAAGAGAGACAAGGTATGACGTTTACTACAATAGTTATTGTTAAAGAATTGAATGGTTTACGATCTCAACTATCCTTTTCATAGAATCAATATGAAAAGATACCTAAACTTAAATGAAATAAATGTGCAATATCAATCCTCTTACAAACTATTGACAAGATTTTCTCCCTTCTTCATCGCCAACTAATTACTAACAATCAGTTACATACACATATAGAAATATAGCATGACAATTGTAACATTCATAAACATTACCATCCAAATCCAAACACATAAACACACAAACCACTCAAAGCATACAAGAATAGGCGTACAAACAATTCAAGGAAAGCAACAAAAACAAAATTAAAGAAGAGAATGATATAGTCATGGAAAACAAAGAAAACATAATGTAAATTTCAAAGTATTAAGTTTATCTCAAACATATACATAATAATGATAATCTAAAAATGTGTCATTGTTTCCCTCAATTGGAACCAACCTAGATCCATATAACTCTGGAACCATCATGCGCCGAGAGGGATCACTCTCGAGGTGCAAACCTTTCCTCAAATTTGACTCTCTAAAAACAAGGTTTGCACCTCGAGCAATTTGATATCTCTCGGTGCATGATAGATCTAGAGTTAGATGAATCTAGGCTGGTAGTATATGAGTGAAGATATCATAAATGAGGTGATCAATAATGACCAAGGGAAGACCAACCAAACATCTTCCCCAAAACTCCAAAAATGTATATATAGGTTTTATATTACATAGTTCTCATGTAAAGAAGGGATATCATAAGAAAGGTGTTATCCACCTTATCAATCAAAAACCACAAAAGGTAAATGGTCTAAGTTTAATGTTCAATAAATTAAATTAAAATTTAATAATGTTTATTTTACTCTTTGAATGTTTTGGGATGTATAATGAAATACGGAATCTCACTTTATTAGTAATGTTATATGCACAATGTTATGCTTTATGATTCATACCATATATAGTATATTTATGAAGATATTTTAGTTACAATAATGCCCTTTGACTTGTTTAGATGTTTTGATTTAGTAATCACCAATGGATTGAAATTGTTTTGATTTCGTAAATATTGATGAGTTGATTATTTGTCTTCTTAATGTATTATGTGTTGATATTAACATGTTTGCATTGGTACATAAGAGTCCACAAATATGCATGTAACATACCTCAATGTAAAACCAACATCATAATTACATAAGTAAATAATATAAATTAAAAAAAGAAATTATTACTATGCGGAATTGCAGATTATGTTATGCAAATTATTCCTATCATCAGATTTAAAATTTTATAATAAATTTTATCAAGTGAATTATAGGAATCAAGTTTACTCTGTATATATGAACATGTTTCATTTATTTACCCTTAACATCCACGACTTGTCATAGTTAATACATCACATCATTTAATGGACTATATGTATGGTCAAGTTATTTTAAATTTCAGTGATGAGACATTATTATTATTTTTTCTTTGTATATATATCTATAGTAAAATAGGACAAAAAACTCATACATATATATTATGAATTATTTTTTTTCAATATTAATTTATCCGACCATTCTTAGGCTTAATATTAGGTCTTGTTTCTACAATAAAGTTAAAATCCATCGAAAGCTTTTGGGCTTAAACTATTAGCACAATAGTCCTCCACTCGTCCTTGCAGTTCTTTATTGGGGCATATATGACGGTGGAACCCTTAGGTTGAATATAAGCAACTGATTTGGGTGAGAAGTTACAATGGTAACGACCCGCGCTCCCTCCATCCCATGTCGTCTCAGTTTATTTAAACCCCCTGTTTCTAGAGATTGGAGCTCTGAAATGGAGGATTTCGAAGTGGCAACCGGTAAGTTAAATGTCAATTACTTATCCTCTTTATTTTGTTATTGTTCCTTTACTTTGTCTGCTAATTATTGCAGTTATTATTTTAATACAACCTTTGGGGTTTGATATGTATTCAAGAAATCATTCCTGCGAGTCTTCCTAGTTGAATTATGGTATGGAATATGAATGTGTCAGTCTTGATATTGGTTAAATCCTTCTAAATCCTAAAACTCGGTGTAACTATGTATTATCCAAGCGAGAGTTACTATAAAGTTTCTTTGGCTTACTTCCATTCACAAGGTTACAAGGCTTGACATCCTATTGTAAATGGCTCAGGTGAAGTTTTCTACATTTTTCTTATATCATGCCATGTTCATTTGATTGGTTTGAGTCCCTTAAAATAAGAGAGTCACTTAAATTGATTCCCCTGTAATTGTAGGTTTGTAGCGTGTTGACTTTTTGCAGTGCGAGTTGCTCTAATTATTGCTCCAAGAGCTACCCAGTTTCCTCTGATAATTTAGTCTCATATGTTAAATGTTCCTAACAACCATCAAACCCTATGAATATTTCCAACCAGAATCATTCTTTGAACAACATTACCTCTTTTCTCTGAGAAAAGTCATTAGGTTTATATTATGTTTCTGGATGTATGGAATTGTAGATCCTAGGGTTTGATTGAACATTTATGGTTAAGGCCTTAATTCCTCCTGCACAGTTTTTTTCTTTTGGAACATAATGTATATTTACTGTTAAAAAGTTTTGCTAATTGAAGAATTGCACACTGGGCCAAGACCCCCTTGTGACTATTTAAATGGAAGTGTTGTTTTGCTCTTCGACTAGGAGTTGTATCATTTCTATTGTCATTTCTTATTGTATTCCTACCACACTTCCAGCATTGAATATAATCTGTCAAGATATTAATACTCATTTGTTCTTATATCATGTAATGATATAAGGATTATTACTCAGCTTCCAGGTTTATATAATTATCTTTTAATTATATTGTATTCTTTTAATGGTTTTGATATGCGTATCAATCAGTGGGAATTCTTGTAGTCATAGTTTTTACTTCAGTACTATAGAAATTGCTAATATAATTATGTCATGAGTTCTTGTAGAGAACTATTTTCGGTTTCTTACTTTTAATTTGTATTTTTTTTAAGTTAGGCATGTAATCTATTATAATTCCATTACCAATCCTTAACTTCCATGACAGATTTGTCTCGATTTCCATTCATTTCCCTATACTTATATAATCTGTTCAACTCCTAGGATATATATATATATATGTATTTTTTATTTTTATTTTTATTTACTTTATTTATTTATTATTTTTATTATTATTATTTAATTTATTTATTTATTTTTATTTATTTATTATTATTATTATTATATTTATTTATTTATTTATTTCTGGGCATAATGTGATTGGTTAAATAAATGCTACATAGTAATTCATATTACTTCTTCATTATTTTATGGTTCCAATATGCACATTTACAAGAATTGCTCTGTAAAAATAGTATTCATTAGTTGTATGTTAGAGAGAAGCTTCATCGATTTTCTCCTATTCCTTCAAATTGTATATTGAACTCGGAACAGTTCTAGATTGTTGGTTCCTACTGGTTGAGCCTAGGAACCAAACACTGTAGTTTATTAATCTATCACAACTTACCATTGCTTTTACACTGCAATGAGTTTTACAATTCCATTACTATTTAATAGTATAAGGTATGGTACAAGAGTTTTTCCCCTTAAAAATTTTCCTTACTATCAATATTACCATCTAGGTCTTGCATCTTACCTCCCCCCCACCGATGTAATACTTTGGTGTAAATGTATACATAATGAAGATTTTTTTTCCCAAACAATGGCTTTGGCTTAAGAGTTTTCGAGGCTAAAATGACTCAATAATAACTCAAAACAACCACATTTCATACAACAATAATTGACATTCAATATATGTCAACTTTGTAAACATTTTTTCACGAGAAAATTCCTTACATGATCATCCATACTATAACTTGTAACAAGATTACAGAATCACAAAAATTACTTTTATATTCTAGAGGACAATAATTTAAATTACTTATTTGTTCAAGTGTAGGCTGGAGAAAAAGGACCACTCCCTACCAATGAGAATGACAATCACATCCAATTCTCCCTCCGAGCCTTTTCAATTTCTAGAATAGTTGATAGACAGTGACTTAGCAAAATTTATTCTCAAGCATCAAGACCACACTAGTCCAGCCATAGAAATCATAAACTCACACATTTGTCTTAGAGTTTCCACTAGCTCCAACCAGCTCAAGAATACCCCAATAGGAAACGTCTCACCTTCCTTCAATAGTGTCATGTTGCAGGTTCAAAAGCTTACAACTTCATTTTCCTCACTTGGACCTCCTTCAACCAGGTATCAAGTTTTCAAGGTTGCCTCAAGTTTTTCTCTCCTCTCACCCTCCTGGCTCCCTTGTCCCAACTGAGATTATTTACCTCTATGGAGAGGACTAACTTTCTTCTAACTGTCTTGTAAATGAAAATTTTCATCTAGGGTATTTTCTCGTGAATTCCAAGACTTACCATAACTTTTTTTTTTTGGAATAAATTAAAATAAAACTTGAATATTAAAATTTTCCATTAGGCTTTTCCTTGGCCCATGATTTACCAAGTTTTTGTGGTATAAGTAAGTAAAATATTTACTTTCACTGAGGGGTGTTACATCTCCCCCCCTCGAGAAAAAAATCATCCTCGATATTTCCTATCCCACCTAACAGGCTGGAATATGTCTTGCACATAAAACCTTCATCCTCCCAAGTAGTCTTTTTCGACTGAAGTGCTTCATTGCACTCAACATCAACAATTTTTTTTCTTCTTAAGTGAAATTCTCTCTCCCTTTGATTGAAAATGCACAAAGGTTCGACCATGAATACTCTGTCCAGTCTGATCTACATACACAAGCATGATAGTTATCATTAGTTTTTGTCAATTAGCATTCAAGAACATATATTACAGACATCATCATTGGACATTTATGCTCTCAACATGGTTCATCAACATGTATCACAACCCCACAAGGATCAGCAACTTGCACTCAATACGATTTAGTAGCATCATTTTCACTCATCAACTATAAAAAATAATCCTTTTGCTTACTCAATAGCTATAACAATTGCTAAGGACTCTATCATGTGGTCGCAATGCAAATTCATATCCTGGAAGTAATAATTTTATTTGTATTATTCATATAATGGTACTAAGATTTCCATAACCACTTATTGTTCTTTGTCTTTTATGACAAATTGCAACTAGTGTATTGTTGTATTGAGTAGCATTTCTATGCTTTTAATTTAATTTACATACATAAATACAGGTTTATGATAACCCCTTTTTTTGTAATTTTTATTTTTTCCCAAGTTCAAGGAAGCTATATTGATGTCTATTTGCCCAAGTAAACTTAGTTTTTCCTAGTCTGGGCCGCTTTGCTATTTTTTTAGTGCAAATCAGGAGCCTACTTTGCAACTTTCCTTCAATTTTTGTCTCTTTTTCTTCCGATGTGACAGGTTGTTGATGAAAGTTATAAATGTGCATTCATAGGATTTATCCCTTACTCTTACTCTTAATTTTTTTTTCGTAACATATGTTTACCACATTATATTCACTTTATTCATCAATAGAACATGTAATACGTTTTATCTACAAAATATTTTGTAATTGTTAATAAATCGCAATTTTATCCCAACGAGAAAATTATTTCATTATACCATTCCCAAATATCCCCTTCTCATCCTTCTAGAATATTTTCTTGCCTTGCCCCATGATGGTTCACCGTCAATGATATTTCCTTTAGGAAAAATCAACTTCCATAATATGAAATATATTGCAGCACCACGTTACTAAGGTTCAAGGATAATTATTATTGTCATTTTCCTTGGCTCAAGTGAACCCAAACATGTCCACATTAATTGTTCGTCGGTCATTTCATGCAAAAATCTTGATCAAGGTTTTGCATTCAGTTTTCATTATTTTATTATTTTCTTTATAATTTGTCTTAGTAGACCATCCATGCCAAAAGCACAAGGAAATATTAAAATAGTTATTAATCACAATCCAAGGGGACATATATAAATGGTACATGCATGCTTAAATTCACTAAGGATAACAAGAAAATCATGTCGCCAAGTCTTACAATTATGCTTTTCCAACACGTCTCTCCTATGAGTATCTCATAATTATCTTCTTGGTGTGCATCTATTCTACAAATTATTGACTTTGTGTCTTGTGTTACATGTGTTTTCCACGCCTTTTTTCTATTTTAATCCTCTTACATTTCTTGTTTAATAACCACCTCATCACATCTTGTCAGTGTAGTTATCTTGTCTTAGTTATTTTGGTGAGCATATATTCATCCTAAAACTTCATTTATATTTATAAATGCCATATTATAGTTCCGTAACATACTCAACTAGTGGCACATTACATATTCCATGGTAGCACATCACTTGTCAACAAGCATATATAATGCTTGTGCTAATATGCTACCAACATTCTCTTTATCACGACTTTAATTATGTGCCACATTTTCTTGGGTTATCTTTCTCAGCTGCCCACCAATTTCTGATCACATTCTATATGTACCCACAACCCATTATTGAAGCCATGTTAAGACATTGAACCCATAGAAGTATTACTATACATGCTCATTTTCATGTGCACCTAACATATATAAATCTGTATGCATATCCTCTATGATGTTCTTTCTGCATACGATATTGGTCACAATATTAAAGAGAAAGCGTTAGATTAGCAAGGATATGGTTAAGAGTTTCCCGCACTTTAGTTTTCATATACTCCTGTTGTTTTTATTGTATTATCTCATCTCCTCTTCAGACATTGAATCAGTTATGTCAATCAATCAAAAAATATCTTGTCATATGTTTTCCGATCATACTTAACCTCCCTAGCTATGAGGAAGTTATAAATAAACCATTTAATTAATCATTATATGTTTCAGAATTGTGATTCTATAACTCCCAAAATTATTGAAACTTCTGCGTCCACGAGGTACAGGAATATCAAAAGTTATCAACATTCCTTTCCTATATTTTAGGGGACATTGCATAATATTCCAGAAAATTTCAGTATGCTTGTTGGGTGCCACTTTTTTATTTTATTTTGGTCAAATAACCCATATTTTGACTCTATTTTCCTTCCATGTCTCTCATACGTCATCCATATTTTCTTTAAATTGACCATCTCAATTACATTTATCATTTTCTTTTCATAAATTGAATTTTGGCAAAGTTTGAAATTAAAATTAAATTTTTAGCGAAAATTATAGGACGTTGCAACTTCCTATAATAGCTCCAAGCTTCGCACATGTGCAAGACAACTCGATGAATTTTGAGATATGTGGGATGACCCTCAATGTCCAAGTATGAATAAATTCCAATCTGCATTCATAAAAGAGTTTTGTATGTGTCTGGTCAACGTTGGTCAAACTAGGCCACTTGTTCAAATAATCCCCTATTTTAGGTAAGACATCGGGAAAATTTTGAATTTTGAGAGATTTTCTTCATATTTTAAGGATTTTAAGGTTGGATTAGACATATTGGCACTTGTTTAGGATCTTAGAAACTGATTTGAGCATTTTTAGTCATTTTGGTTACTAAACCTCATTGTATATATAAGTGGGACTTGGAAGTAAGAAACATGTCATTTTTATGAAAGATTGCCACTTGATTGAAATTCATTGATTTGAAGATTTTTGGTACTCTCATTATGTTGTGTGGATGATGTTGATATTGTTATTCAAGTCTCTTTAACTAGTTTTCATTTAAGTGTGCAAGAGAAGCATGGAGGGCCCCCATTTCCAACATGTGCACTTAGCCTTTAATTGTATGGTATGATCTTTCAAGTTTGTTGTATTTCCTGTGTGTTTTAGTTTCTATTATTTGAAAAATATTGAATGTTGCTAGGCTTGATAAGTATGTTATGAAGTGACCTCTTGTAAAGGAGTTTAATTTTCTTTCATCTACAACAATTGAAAATGGTCAAATTGTTCATTTTTGGGTAATTCATACTTATGTTGTTTTGGTTAAAAGCACTTGATAATATGAAATATTTTTATGCTCTTGAAAAAATTATGAATCCATCTCCTATAAGGGATCTTAAAGTTTATTTTATTACAACATTTTATATCTCAAGATATTTTATAAGCATTTCCAAGTATAAGTGTGTTAAAAATCTGCAATTTAAGTTAGTTTCAGAATTAGTATCTAAACCATACATTTTGGTTTTCTTCTAAGTTCACGAATCCCGGATTGATAATGAAATTAATGATATGATTTACACCCCTAAATTGGACCAACATTTTTGGTGTCATTGCCAAGGAGGAACATTTAGAGACTAGGAGCTTAGTTAATTCATTTAGATTTCTTTAAAAAAAAAAAAAAAAAAAAAAAAATAGTTTCTATTTTAGTTATGTTTCCTTATGATTAGAAAAAGGGGTGAAAAGTGTAGATACACAAAGAAAAAACCCCCAACTACTCAACCATTGGTGGGAGAAGGACCATCTACATTTGAATTAACTACACCAATTTCTAGAGGACCGACTTTGGAAGACTTAGAGGAAAAACAACGTTCAGGGAAGAGGTTAACTCTTATTGAAATACAAACTTTGTTAGCCTATGAAGTATACAGAAAAAAAATTACAAATAGGAACATCTTCTATAGGACAACAAAAATAAATTAAGAAACCCATTCATCATCGTATCCTTGAACAGATACAACAGAGAATGCAATCTCAGATTCTTACTGAAACACTAAAAGAAGCTTTAGAAAATACTTTTGAGGAAAGAACTAAAAAAGAAATGGCAAAAGAGGCAGGATCTAGTATACTAGATGGAGGATTAATACGATTAACTCCAGAACAACGACAAGAATATGAAAGACAACGACGAGAATGGGAAAGATAAAGGAAAGTGGAAGAGGACAAAATAAGTGAGGACAAAAAAAAGAGAAGGGAAGATGAAAGAGAAGAAGATGAGCAAGGAGAACAAGAAACCACTTTTGGATTACCAATTTTGGATACTATAGCAATTTTGGGAGAATAGGTAAAAATGAAAAACATTCCACCCTTTGTTTTACCAAATTTCTATGGTATGGTTTATGAAGATCTTGAATCATTTTTGTTTGAATTTTATATTTTATGTCATACGTATGGTTATAATATACACATAAGATTTTTCTTTTCCCTACTACCCTTAAAGAATTTGCATTAGAATGGTTCATGGGATTAGGTGAACATACAATTGCTAGTTGGGATAGCATGAGAAAAAAATTCTTTAAGCAATATCAAGCATACTATAGGTCTATAGATTCAAAGGGTGATATTCTTAGAATGTATCCGCAAGAAGATGAAAGTTTAGAGGAATATTTAGAAATATTTCTCTATAATTTAAAAAAATATAAACAACAATCTTTGAATCAAGAAATCATTCGAATAATCTTTTTAAAAGGAATACGAGATAAGAATCTTGATATTCTTAATGTAATGGTAAAATGACATATTTCATATTTACTATTTGAAGAAATTGCATAATTATGTCAAAAATACTCAATACGTAGAGCTAAAACTAGAAAAAGAGATACAAATTCTAAAGTTACCAAATAAAAAATAGGAAGTATAACAAGAGCTGAAATTGGAAATTTGTTCTAATATTTCAAAACTAATTTCATAAGTACATTATGAACACAATTTAATATATTAAAAACAAGAAATAAGCAAGAGGAACAAAATCAAGTATTATTAATTTTATGTCCTAAATGTAGAAATAAGCATCCATTGAAAGAATATCATTTAGATAGTATTCATTTTTTTGGAATTTGCACATAAAATCATGCAACTGATGATTGTCCAAAGTTGAAGGAATTGCAGTTAACCAAAATGGAATAAGGCCAAGGAATGTAATCTCTTTACTACTTAGCACCAAGAATACCTTGGAAGCCACGATTTACAGGTATGCCTCAAAATCCTACTCAAGAATTTTCTCAGAAATTTCCTAAAAATTATCAATATCATGTTCATAATTTATGGAATACTCCTATGCCTTGGTAGGCTTGGCCTCCTTATCAAACAAAAAACCAGTATTTTCAAGGTTGGAGAGGACATGCCTATGGAAACCAACCTCCTCAACAATTTTACCAATAGCCATACTCACAGCCATATCAACAATCTTATCAACAATACCAAAAATCCTATCCTCAACAACCTCTTCCATATAAAAAATTTCAACAACTCCAACGACAAAATCCATTTCCTTAATAATCATTACTTGCATCACCATTAGCCCAACCTCAGCAGCTTCAGCTGCCATATAACTAACCACCACCCAGACCAACTCAATTACGAATCGAGCCAGTGGAAAATACGAGTAATAAAGTGGAAATACCAATATATAATGTTGAGGAAGGAACCTCATTTCCTACATATTCAATCCTTCCTATTCAAGATATTCACTTAAGGTCTGGAAATGTTTTACAAAAAGACTCTCCTATCATCATAGAAGAACAAATAGAAGAGGAGAAGAGTCCTGAAAAATCTACCACGAAGCATGTAATAAAAGATAATCAAATTCAAAAGACTAAAACAATAATGACTCAAACACCTCCTTTTCCAGAAAGGTTAGTTGAGAAAAAATATTTAATTTCTCTTCCTGAATTTGATATCTTAGATGAATTGAAAAATACTTATGCAAAAATTCCATTATTTCAAGCTATTAAATATTTTCCAATCTATATAAAGGCAATAAAGGAATTATATATAAAGAAAATTGGAAAAAGAAAGAAATATCCACCAATAATTCGTGTGATTGGAAAATTAGCTAGCCTCATGTCAACAAGTAGTACAATTGAAAAATATGTTGATCCAAGAATTCCAATGGTAACAATTACTATCAGCAATTTTTTAGTTCCTAAAACTTTAATTGACTTGTGAGCAGCTATTAATGTGATGACAATAGAAATAATGAAATATCTGAATTTTCCAAGTATTAGAACAACCACTAAATTTTTGGAACTAGTTGATAGATCTAAAGTAGTGCCAAAAGGTGTAATTGAAGATATCATAGTTTTCTTGGATTCTTGGGAGTATCCAGTGGAATTTTTAGTTCTTCAACCAAAGTAAAATCTAGGAGGACACCCATTAATTCTTGGAAGAATTTGGTTGGCCACTATTGATGCCTTCATTGGTTGTATATAGGGAAGCATGATTATTTCACATGGAAATGAAAGAAAACATATAACACTTTATCCTCTTGCTCAATCACATTTTTTGTTATTATGGACTAATGAAACAAAACAACAAAAGGAAGAAGTAATTCAACCTATATTACGTATTAATCAAGCTTTTTATTTAAGGGAGGAGAATAATGAGGATTTAATAGATTATTTAATTTCAGAACCAGATATTTTAAAATAATTAAGAACTATGCAATACAATGCTGCAGATCAGATTCTAGAACAATATTTTCAGGAAAATTGCACAATAAATTCTCTACAAACATAATTTGATGTTTTTTTTCCTGTTAATTCAATCACACATTCTCAAAGAAAAAAAATTGAAATTAGTCCTAGAAAATGTCTTAACATTGGTAACAATTTAGAACCATTGCAAGAAGAACAATTGATTGCATTATTAAAGAAATATTCAAAGCCATTTGCTTAGGATTACACTGGTATGCAAGGCATCCATCCTGAAACACGCATTCACCATATTTACATAGATTATAATGTCAAACCTATAAGGAAACCTCAACGAAGAATGAATCCAATGTTGAAATATATAATTAAGGAGGAATTTCAAAAACTATTAAAGGTGGGATTTATCTACCCTATCTCTGATAGTCAATGGGTTTATACTTTAGTAGCGGTTCCAAAGAATAATGGAAAGTGGAGAGTCTATGTAGATTATAGGGAATTAAACAAAACAACTCTTAAATACCATTTCCCATTACCATTCATAGATCATGTCTTAGATTCACTAGTTGAGAAAAACAAATTCTTCTTTCTAGATGGATTTAGTGGCTACAACCAAATCAAAATAGAATTAGAAGACCAAGACAAAACTACTTTTACATGTCCCTGGGTACATATGCTTATAATTTTTTAACCTTTGGATTGTGTAATGCACTAGTTGTAACACCCTCCTCCCATATTTACCCAAGTTAACTGGTTTGCTGGGGTAAGCATGTGATGAGAGGCTAGTATGATTTGATTCAAATTTCTATGTAAATTTAAGGAAGTGGAACTGACACAACAAAACCAATGTGACCTTCTACATATGCTACAAAACCCTTAAAAGTCATCCAACCCTTCCAGGTGATCAAACCCTGAGACAACCTGACATTTGACTGCATTAAAGCCTCAGTCACTCCCATAACATGGACATGCATGTGACAAGGACTCCCCAGTCACTCCCATGGCAAGGGCATGCCTGCGACTGTGGACTTTTCTAGGTATTTATGTGCTAGCGACTCCATATTCTGAGTGACTTTTTCAGGGCCAGGACTCAGGCCATTTCCCAGAATTCCATGAAACTTCCATAAATGAAAAGTAACATAGAAACAATGATACAAATGCAAATACTTGAACAAGGAATTGACTGGACCCCTACTAGCCATGATATGCATTTCATCAAACATTTCACAAATATGAATTCTACGGGTCATAATAATAGATATGAGAATATGGGTCTCATACTTATCTGAGAATCGTTGAAAAGAATTGATGCCTTATCACATTAGTTTCATTATCATCTATTAATTCATATATTCATTTTTCATTAATTTATAAATCAAAACATGATGAAAGCCATACATCATCACTGTCATAAAACATACTCATAACCAGCATATAAAAAACACAAATAATAAGGATACTACAACCATAAATGCAACATATGAACTAGTACATTTGCACATAAAATACCAAGGAAAGGAAATATTATTAATGGATTCAAAAACCAACCAGGTTTGGGACTTCCATGTTCCACTCGACCATAGATTTGTTGAACCAAATCTCTCTTCAGCCAATCACCCCCATGCCATATTCCAAGCATGAATGTCGGACTCAAAACCAAAAATCAACCAGGGCTTCTCGAGGCTACACCACCTCATTCCCGTCAATAAAATTGGACTTTACCATAATCCTCACCAGATCACTAGGCCATAAACAAGCATGGATACCATTATATTTCTCCACCTACACCGTGAGGAATTTTATTGCCTCCTAGTCTTTATGCTTTACTAGAATCCAAAATCTGATCCAGGGATCAGTAGGCCATAAACAAGCATGGATGCAATCATATTTCTCCACCTACACCGTGAGGAATTTTACTGCCTCCTAGTCTCTAGTATTTACCGCAATCCACAGTCTGGTCCAGGGATCACTAGGCCATAATCGAGACACCACCCTCCAATATTTCCTTTATATCCTGCTATTCACAGGCCAAATATTCATATGCTTGATCAAGGGCACCCACCTCTAGGATTTACCGTATATCCCGCCATTCCCCGGTCGAGGATTCCTAGGCCCACCAAGGAACAAAATACCTAGCTTTACCACAACCCACAGTCTGTTTCAGGGGTTACTAGGCCAGTGGATTTGGTGCAATCCACATTCCAGTTCAGGGATCACTAGGCCATGTGTTCTTTCATTCATAGATCCATCTCACTTAGTTTCAAATCCATCTAATGATCCATTTTAACCAAAACATGAGAACCCCATCACACCATGGTTATCTGGAAATGGAAAGGCAAGGCTGAAGAACACTATCACAGCTTGAAAAACCCATGCCAATGACAGCAAGAGAACCAAGAACACACATGCATAACCATGCATGCCAAATCTAGCAAGGAAATCACACATGCAAATCGATACCTGCAAGTAGACCTAGTGTATTTGCTTGATCCCGCTCTTCCTTGCTTGATATTTGCTTCCTCTTTGCCTTCTTTGCCTTTCTTGATCCAATACTGAAGTGTTCCATCAAAACTCTAAGTTTCCAAAAGTGTGAGAGAGAGAAGAGAGAGAGAGCTCCAAAACTGAACTCACAAAAATGTTACACTGAAAAAAGGTAACAACTGATCCTCTGAAGCATTTTTATTAATGTGGCCTTATTTTCTTCATTTTTCCATTATTTTCCTTCATTTTCCCCCTCACATTAAACCTGTGATATTTCACCTTCCTTTTCTCCTAATTTTCATTATTTTTCATAAATAATTTGCTCAAAATGTCATTTTTGCCTTCCAAAGCCTTTTCCATTACCTTTGCCAATTTCCTTAGCCATAATAAACCAAATGAACACTCACACTAGGATGTTTTTCCCAACATTCAACTTGGAATGAGTGTCCTATAACCATGGTTATTATATTTCCTTTATTAACTTTTATTACATGTAATTTTCACTAGGGTTGTTACAGAACCCTCCCCCTTGGGCGAACACCATCCTCGGTTTTCAATGACACCTACAACCAACAAGACTACTGAAAGAAAAACATAATTCCCATGGAGCTTTATAACTTACCTCATTGCAGTATTTACAATGACCAACCTGTTGAGAAGCAAACCAACATGACAACATAACAACATGAAAACCACAATGACATGACACCCATACCGCTTATTGGATATTTATAGCACAACTCATGGAGGTATTTATATCCATATACATATGTACATATACCAAAACATCATACTAAAGCATATACCAAAACATATCAAGGAAATTCACTCAACCAATAAATAAAGAAGGATACATAACTCGCATCTAATCCTCCATCTCCCATGTAGTTTCATCGGGCCCAAAGTGCTTCCATTGCACTTTAAACTACTCGATTTCTCGGTTCCATAGAATGAGAACCTTTCTTTGCAATATACACTAAGGTTTCAACTGGAATTATCCATTTGGATCCACCTACAATACAAAACATCCAATCACATGATCAACATCTTTAACATACTTCCTAAGAAATGATACATGGAAAAAATCATGTACTTTCACTGTTAGAGGCAGTGAAAGTCGATAGGATACTAGTCCAAACCTTTCAAGAATCTTGAAAGTTCCACAAAACCGAGGTGCCAGCTTGGCACATGATCCAATCTGCAAGGAGCTCTTCTTGAGCTTGACGTGCAAGTACACCTGTTCCCCAACTCGAAATTCCTTAAACAACTTGTTCCGATATGCATAAATTTTCTTCCTATCCTGTGTTGCCTTTAGATTCTTGTTTATCACCTACATTTCCTATTCCATTTCTGCTAACATCTCTGATCTAATCAATACCTTTTTCACTAGATCACTCCAACTTATGGGAGTATTACAACTTCGTCTGTACAATGCCTCAAACATACTCATCCTCAGTGATTAATGGTAACCATTTTTGTAAGAAAACTCAACCAACGGAAGGTGTTTGGTCAATTTAATTGTCTTAAATTGATTACATAAATTATCGACTGGAGTTGGTAAAATTGTGAAGTGCAAGTAGACAACATATGCTAGAAGCCTCTTTTATTCATTTAGTTTATTGGTGTGATGATTGGATTTGTGGAGATTACTTCTAAGGATGTTTTTGTTCTTATGTTCCTAATGAAATTGGTAAATTTAAATTACAACTAAGTTCTAAAAATTAACATGCTTTCTACTTTGTAAAAACTGAAACAAACTTTCTCTATCTTATGAAGAAACCTTAACTAATTTATTTGCTAGTCTCTAAATATTCTCATTCTCTAACATTCTTGTGCATGAAGATAAAATCGAATTCTAGAAAAGAGAATTTATACATTTTATGTTTTTGAAATGAAATGTTATGGCAATGAAACTTGTAAATAAATCACTATAGCTCTTGAAAATAAATCACTTATGAAAGAAAAAGAACGCACTCATAGGCTGAAAGGAAATGACTCAATCACTATTGTTTTGAAAGAAATCACTCGTGCTCTTGAAATAAACCACTCATGAACTTGTAAAACTACTCTAAAATAAATCATTGCTGCTCTAGAAAAACTATGAATCTTCTAAAATTTGACAATTCGAAAGGAAAGATTGATGAATCTACATCAAATGATAAAAAAGGACTTATGAAAGCATCTACATCAAATAGAAAAATGGAATTTTGGAAACAACTACATCAAATGACAAGTTGGAATTTTGAAAACGACTACGGCAAATGTTAAATGAAAACATCAAAACTACATTTAAAACATAAAATGCAAAACCTTCACTATTTTTAGGGGCCCTCCACAAACAGGTGGTCTCAAAGCTTCACATGAACGGTCAGCTACGCATCAAATCTTCAAGGCACTTCGTCATTAAAAAGGAATGAAAAACAGAGTTTTAAAACTTCACAATATGTTTTAGAAAATTAACCTCCTCTCTTTGTTTAAATGGAGTGTTTATATAGGGGTTTCAATGTAACTTCATGGAGATTCATATGGCTAAAGATCATAACTGAATGGACATCTATTTTCCACGAATTTGATGAAGCACAATATTCCAACCTCTATTTGCTTGACTGGGCATTTATTGACACATGGGCGCAATGTTTTCTCACGCAACTGTAAAATAGGGCTCCAAAGAACCTGAAATATATTCCAAATGGTAACTAATTTGGGAAAAAATCTCATGGGGAACTTAATTGGGTCCATGCTGAACAAAAACCATGTTTTGTTTTTGCAAGATTCTCTTTACTTTGTTCAAAAAATGCGTTTGAAGTTGACTGGTCAAAATCGCTGCGATTTTCCCTTGATATTTTCCTGGAGGTCCACATGTGTGAGCTGGGTGGAATTTGACGAAAAAAAATCGATATTGGAGCTTCTAGAAACAATTTCCATGTGTTGCATTTCATTCTATAGTGATGCTACTACCTCAACCATGGAGACAACTGTGGAAATCGTAGAAACTTGAACTGTCAAACTATCATTAGTAAAACCACGCATAATTCTCTTTAATTCATTAAAAATAATAGAAATAATAATAATAAACGATGTAAACATGTATGTAGGAATTTGGTGCATTTACGAATAAATATGGTTTAAAATGATGACAATGGGTGAATGGAATGTTGCGAAAATGGATGGTTTCATCAACAAAATTATGACAAATTTGAGGCTCAACAGAAAGTAATCCTCCCAAATCCTCTGTTGATGCATCACATACATCCTCAACATGTCATCGATAATCTTGTTGACCCTCTCTATATTTCCATCTGTCTACAAATGATAATTTGTGCCGAATTCCAACTCTATCCCTAAACTTGCAAACAACTCCTTTCAAAACTGGGAAGTGAACTTCGCATCCATGTCTGACACAATATTCTTTGGAACACCATGTAATTGTACCACATATCTGATGAAGACCTATGTTACATCACCAAATGAATAATTAGTCTTCACTGGAATGAAGTGTGTTACTTTTTTCAACTTGTCTACCACAACCATGATGGAATCATATTGTCTAGATGTCCTCTGAAAACCTATAATGAAATCTATGTAAATGACCTCCCATTTCCACCTGGAATTGGAATCGGCTATAGCAGCCCACTTGGATGCTTACATTCTTCCTTTACCTGCTAAAAATCTAAATATCTAGCCACAAACTCTACCACATCCTTCTTCAGATTCAACCAATAATAAAACTTCTTTACTGTTGTCAATGTCTTTTGGTATCCTACATGACCTGAATATAGTTTCACATGAAACTCCCTCAATATAATCTTCTTTATCTCACTACTATCTGGCACATATATCCAGTCCCTAAATATGATCAAGCCATCTACTAAGAGATGATAGTCCACATCCTGTGCACCTGTACCTACACCTGTACCACTAGCTATACTTGTAACTGTACTCTGTTGTAACATGTCCCTAAGATCTCTATACCTGTCATACTGCTAACCTTCCTGTAAGATCTGATCCTGTAGATTTGTCCCATAAGAAATCATAGCTGAAATGTGATTTACCTGTATCCACCTATTAAGAGAATCTGCAACCATGTTATCTTTTCCCTTGATGTACTTGATCTCGAAGTCAAACTAATTGACTGTGGACAACCATGTAGCTTTCTTGGCATTCAGATTCAACTGGTCAAACAATTATTTCAACCCATTATGATCACTCATCAATACAAGCCTCCTGCTAAGAAGATAGTGCCTCCACATATTCAACGCATGAATTATCTTTTCTAACTCAATATCATGTGTTAGATAGTTCTGGTCATGCTCATTCAATTTATGTGACTCATAGCACACTACATGTCCCTCCTGCATAGCGACTCCACCAATCCCTCCCTTGCAAGGATCCGTACACACTACAAACTCTTTGTCCGGATCTGCCATCTTTAACACTGGAGCATTTATCAACAAATTCCTCAACTGTTAAAAACTTGTTGCACATTCCTCTATCCATTCAAATTTATTACCTTTCCTCTTCAGTGACGTAATAGGATATTAAATCCGGGAGAAGTTCTTGATGAACCTCCTATAATAACCCCATAAATGATCTTACCTCATCCATGTTTCTAGGAGCTTCCCACTCCATGATAGCCCTTATCTTCTCTGGATCCACTGTTATGCCTTCCTTGAAGACCACATGCCCCAAGTAATGTACCTCTATCTAAAAGAAACTGCATTTACTAAGCTTAGCATACAACTGATGCTCTCTTAGAAATCTCAACACTGCTGCTAAATGCTCTCCATTTTCTTCCTCATTCTTAGAATTTATCAAGATGTCATCAATGAATAAAATAAAATAAAAAATCCAGATATGGACACAACACATTATTCATTAAGAACATAAAAGTAACTAGAGCATTAGTCAAACCAAATGGAACTACAACAAACTCGTAATGCCCATACCTAGTCTGGAAAGTTGTCTTGTAAATATCCTCTTCCTTGATGCATACCTAATGATATCTGTATCTCAAATAAATATTTGAGAACACCACTGCTCCCTTCAAATGATCAAATAAGTCATCAATCCTTGGTAACATATATATGTTCTTGATGGTTACCTTGCTCAACTATTTGTAATCAATGCACAACCTGAGAGTACCATCCTTATTCTTTACAAAAAATATTGGTGCACCCCACAGTGATACACTTGACCTAATGTATCCCTTGTCAATCATTTAGTTATCTGCAACTTCAGCTCTACTAACTATGGAGTGCTCATTCGGTACAATGCCTTTGATTTTGGTGTTTCCCATAGTACCAAGTCAATGGAGAAGTCCACTTCTCTATGAGGCGACAAATTTGAGAAATTTTTTGGAAACACATCCTGAAACTGTTGTAAGATCGGGTACCTGCTCAATATCTTTGCATCCTCATCCTCCTTACCTTTATCACTAGAAACGTGCACTGCAAATAACACACAACCTTTTCTACGATTGTGTTTTTCCTACATATTTGTCACCACGCTAGTTGATGTCACTTTCTTCTTACCTATAATATTCTTTGCTCCCCATTAGCATCCACACACTCAATGGATTTTTCATAGCAATCCACTTTGGTCCTATGAAGATATAAACAATCCATACCAAAAATCATACTATATGGCTACAACGATAATGCATTCAAATGTGTTGATGTAGGCATCCCTTTCAAATCAAATGCACAAGATCTTACCCAATGGTGAACTCTCTTCTTGGTACTTGTAGCCAATTGCACTAACCAAGATTTTTCGTGCACTTATTTATTCAAACCACTCTTATTCACCAAGTCAGGGTTAACATAACTACAATTAGATCCAAGGTAAATCAAAATATAAACAAATTGATCACAAATATTACCATCCATCTCAATGATAGATGCTTGATGATCGACCTGCTAATTATCCAGCATTGCATAGATATGACGAATTCTCTTCCCAACATCCCCAAAGGTCTGTGCCTATTGTGCACTATAGATATAAGGCATATCATCCTGATTTTGTAGACAATCCCTTTTAATATTCTCCTTACCACATGTCCAACACTCCAACTGTACTGTACCATCACCTTTATTTTGTTGTTGTGACCCATGTCCCTGTCTAGCTGCATTGAACTTCTTATGCAATGCACCATTCTCTTTCTCTTTTTCATTCTAAGGTATTGTTATTTTTAGCTATCATTTACCTTTACCTTTATCTTTTCCTTTCCATCCTTGCTGAGATTCATTCTTACGCTTTGAATGCTCATAATAGTGTTTCAATTTCCCAATAACTTCCTCAAGTGACCAAGGCTAATCATACTCAATCCGATCTCTAAATGCTAATGGAAATCCACTGACAAATCTCTAAACTTTAGCCTTCTCATATTTAATATAAGGTACATACCTCAAAAGCTCCAAGAACTTGGTTTTATATTCGTCATCTATCATCGATCACATTTTAAGCTCATAGAATTCCTTGGATTTGTTGCCATAGTACCTTTATGACAAGTACTTCTTCCTCAAGGTTCTCTTGAATTCATGCCAACTCGGGTCTTACGTCTTGATGTCTCTGGCCCATTTTACATCTTCCTACCAGATGTATGCTTTACCTTTGAGGATGAAGATAGCTATTTTGGCCTTCATATTCTCTATGCACTCATGCATTTCAAAGAACTTATTCATCCCAAGTAACCAAGCCCCTAAGTACTCATACTTATTCAAATATCCATCAAAGGTAGTTGGCTTAGCTTTCTTAAACTCATCTGGAAATTATCCCCTGTCACTCCTCCTATAAGGGTCATAAGGATGACGATCATAGTGCTTGTCAGAACCAGAACTAGAATAGTACCTATGTCCATCACCTCTCCTATCCGGAGTATCCAAGAATCTACTATTTCTTATCATGTCATCTATATCTGACCTGTGACCACCATGAAACCTACTACCATATGCCCCATTATTTTTTTCCTCCTGTCCATGGCTGATCCAAAGTGGCCCCTGCCTTTGCAATTCTGAAAAACTCTGAAGGATTACTGCATTGACTTATGTTTGTTTTTCCTGTGACTACATGATTTTTCCATTGTCTTCTTTGCAACTCCTTATTTCTGCCTTCAAGCTTCTCAATGTGTCTGCTAAATCAGAAGAGTTCCCAACACCATGTTGCTTGCATGATCCATAAGGAGAATATCAGGAATGGTAGTCGACCATCTTTCTATTCATACTGATCTCTTCTAGCAAGGCATACTATGTTAGCTAAACCAAATCATAAACAAAAAACATACCTCAATATAATTCAGGGAGGATATCTTGTCTGCAAGACCGAATAGATTAGCATAGTATATATATATATATATATATATATATAGATATATATATATATATATATATAATCAAGTCAACATATAGTCATCATTTCAAACATTGTCTTGTTACCATTCATGATGCCAAAACCATACCACCAACTAGTCACAATGCATGCATAACAACATATGTATGACACACATGCATACACATGCATACACAATACATACAAAAATTGACATGCATAACCAATGCATAATCGACATACATTCACAAAAATCACATTCAACAATGACACCATCAAATTTCACATGGAGACATGACCACAACCATGACCAACACAACCATGCATATGGCATAAGCACATAAACCATAAGTATAAGTAACACATATGAAACTGACATGCATGCATGATCAACACACCGCCCATCCAGTCCAAGGGGTGAACAATGATTTGATACCACTTTGTAACACCATCCTCCCACATTTACCCAAGTTAATCAGTCTATTGGGGTAAACATGTGGCGGGATGCTAATATGATTTGATTCAACTCCCTATATATAGTTAAGGAACTAGAACTAACACAACACGACCAATATGGACTTCCACACATGCTATAGAACCCTCCGGAGCCATCCAACCCTTCCAGGTGATCAACCCCTGAGACAACCTGAAATTTTATTGCATTAAAGCCTCAATCTCTCCCATGACATGGTGATCTATATATATAAACTTGAAGGATTTTGATGAAATTTGCAATTGAAACTTTTATGGTTTCTATGTAATTATGTAAGTTACATTAACACATAAAATATGATTTTCAACTCAATTTTACAGAAAATAACAGAGAAAATAATACCATAACAGAAACACAAGACAACAAATGATGAATGAGTTCACCCCTCTTGGGACACATCTCTTGGTCCAACTTCCAATGTTGGGCCTCTATTATTATGCTCAAAAGTATGTGTTTACATGTATTTTCAGTGCTCAAAATGCAAAAATATTGTCTCCAATGGCTCTATAACAGTAAAAAAACCCCTATTTGGGCTCTTTCTGCACTCAAAAAGGTCAAAAAATAACTGATTTATGCTCGAGTACAATTTTCCTGCTAACTATCCTACATTTCACACCAACATGTTATCCATTCTACATTTTCCACAAATTTTGGCGTCGTGGAGCGAAAATTTTACCCCGCACCAACGAGATTCGCATTGGTTCAGGTGAAAATTATTGCTTCATTAAATTGTGTGGTGACCCCCACGAACCATCCAAAATTTCCCCAGTGGCATGTTTAAAACCATTGATTTCAGGTGGTTTGAACCGCTCTCGCCAAGAGCTTGACCACACTTGTGACTGGGGTTATAATCGTGGTTTTGGACTTGGGTTGCATGCGAATGGTGATGCAAACTAAACCAGAGTTGGATGTTGAACTGTGGTTGATGCATGTTAGTTCTGTCGGGGGTCTGAACCCAATTTCCAACTGTGGTGGCACTTATGGTAAGTTTAACGACCATCAGGTTTACGTTTAAAACTTTGTGTTGAAACTTTTGAACCATGACCCACCATATATGTTAATCGTCAGTTGTTGAATTGTGGTGGTTACAATTTGTTATATGATTTGAGGTCGGGATTAACATTGCACCCCTGGTCGCCTGACTTGTGGTCGCATGGGTTGGGTGGACCGGGGGCCAGGACCCCAGCCTCGACCCCCAATATGAAACTCCATAAGTTTTAAATTGTGCATGTCAACTATGTATAGTAAGTAACACCGGTGGCACAGTGGTGCAGAAATGTGTTGTCACCTTGGAGGTCTGCAGTTTGATTCCCATGGAGGCAGTTCAACCCACAATTTTTTTTTACTGCCTAATCGGGAGGCCATGTGGAAGCCAACCATTGGCCCACGTGGCCCTCCATCATTGGACTACATCAATGAACCATAAACCAATATAACTGCACCATTCACAACCTATCACCAAATGACACTTGTCAGCCAACCATTAGCTCGAATTTGTACAGTAAATATGCCCAGTCATATGCCTAGTCAGCATCCAAACTACTAATTGTGCGTACCTATAACCTAAATTACAAAAATTTTAGTTGTTTGGAAAATCGGTCAGAACTTGATAATGGGAGCATATGATATCGGTTTTTGAGTGAAACTAGTTGCGTTGGATTCAAGTTGATGAGATCTTCGCTTTGGCTCCAATTTCGAGTACTTTCAAACACTTTGAATTTTGATAATTTTACTGATCCCTGGATCATTCCTCCCCATTGGAAGCTTTTGGACCTCCAAAATATCACTTTTATTCAACAAGCAGATGAGGGTACAGTTTCCTCACCTTCCCAATCTTAATCCACTTGGATTTTATTGCTTTTTCCACTTTGAGCTCCTCATGATGGTACTTCACTTTCCCTTGTTTTGAACTCCTTATCTTTCTGTCAAAAATGATATCTTGCTGCAATTTTCCAAGATATTAAGAACATAAACTTCCCTTGAAGGAATTTTAAAATTCCCTCCTCGATCTTTAATAAAAAGATACATTCAATTTCAATTTCACTTCACCTTGAAAATTGTCATCATAACGATGCTTAGCATATCTAGCCTTGCACTTGGCTTGACTCTTTACCAAATGTTATCACCATCGCCATGCACCACCCTTCTTCAAAGAAAAAACATTATGAAACCCACAGGAAGATGTCTTAGAACATATGTCCTCTTTGGAAAATAGCTTTTGCATCAGCTTTTTGACCCCTTCATTCTTTAACATTGTCATCTTGTTCATACCAATTTTCAACAATGATGCATCCTGCTAAAATTGCACTTCATATTGTTTTCCTCTTTTAGGAGGCAACATGTTAGACTCCTGAAACATCTTGTCACGTGGATTAACAACCTCGATGAAATCATATTTCAAACATGATTCATATCCTTAAAATTCTTTAGATTCCTCAACATATTTGTGCTTGAACATTAACAATGCAAAATTCTGACTAGCATTAACAATCCACTTCATTTGTCCAACATTCACAAGAGATAAAATCAATTTCTTGGTATGTGCTCTAACAAGGTACTCAATCCCATTTTTAAACAAATAATATTGGTTCTCATGGTGATTAAAAATGGCTCTCCTATATTATAGATATGGGCTTCCCAAAACAATACCACATATGTCAAGTGAAACTACATCAAATTCTACCTCATCAAGGAAGTTTGTAGTGATGTCAAATCTAAGTATGCATTTCCTTGTCACTTGCAATTTTGTATTCTCACATACCCAACCTAAAGGATAAGGTTTAGGATGAGGAATGTTTTATAAATTCATTTTCTTGACAATATATTTTAAAATTATGTTTTCTTGTGAACCACTATCAAACAATTCATCTATCTTGGCATGTTTTGAAATGCCTCTAATGTGGAAATCTCTATTCTTGTTTTTTCATACTAAGTTTCATTGAGACCATTTGAAGAACTAGTGCTTGCAATGGATTCCTTACCTTTCAATCCCATGGTTGTGATCTTTGTTTCATCCCCTAAATCTATCCTAAATCTATCCTAAATCTTGTTATATAGTTGCAGCAACCTTTTCTTTTTTCTTGTTTTCAAACGTTTTGGGTCTCATCTCAGGATGAATTTTCTAGCAATGGTCTTC
Organism: Pinus albicaulis; assembly: GCA_034641835.2. Lineage (NCBI taxonomy): Eukaryota > Viridiplantae > Streptophyta > Pinopsida > Pinales > Pinaceae > Pinus > Pinus albicaulis. The sequence continues at coordinate 1,144,460,073 of CM076581.1, forward strand.
ATCATGGCCCTCTTTGTAACATGGTTGTCATGTGAGTTTTTTCTCTCTCCTTATTGATGGCATCATTCTTATTCCATTTTCCTTTGAACTTCCCCTTTCCTTTGTCTCTAGACTCAAAGGAGTTATCACTTGTTTCATCAGAAACATTATTCCCTCTTGCTTCTAGATGTGTTTCTGTTGTGACCAGCAACAACCCCCCATTTTATTTAATATTAGTAATAATACTAAAAAAATGGGGACCCTTAGTTAAAAAATCCAAAAAAAAAATCAATCATTATTTGTTTCCCTTTTCAAATAAAAATTTATATCATAACTTAGCGAAATTCCTTAGAAAATCCTTAAGAAACACTTAAGTTTATGATAGATTACAATAAAATCTTTCTTTGAGCGAAATAGCGCATCCATCGTAAATGGTAGATATCTTTTGTAAAACTGAATCTTTTAAAACTGCGCTTTGAGATATGCAATATTGCGATAATGCGATCCCAAAAAGCCTATATGTTAAAACACTGGTCGCAGATCGCATATCGCACAAAAATGTTAAACGAATACTTTTTATATGCGATTTCGTGATTTGCTATTTTGCGATATGCGATATTTGCGATTTTGCGATGATTACACTTTAAGAAATATGCGATTTGCGATATTGCATAGCAAATCGCAGATCGCAATATCGCAGATTCTTAAAAGCTCGTTATCCAATGTAAATCTTTTCATAAATCAATATCCGTTATGCGCTTTAAATGATTGAATTAATGAATGGATTGTCAATTATCAATAAAAAATATTTTGTATTGATTGAAAGGTTGTTTCCATTAGAATAATATATTTCATCCGTTGTTTGCATTCAAAACTATCTCATCACCCTTCTCATGTCATTACTCTCACTTAACTCGTAAAACCGCAGGTACGAAGGAGCAAAAGACTATACAAAACGTTCACAGAGCATTATGGGTAAGAAAGAGAAGATTTCAAGTTCTGAAAACAAAGAAATGGCTTTACTGTATGCGGATACTGCTTGCAATAAGGATGCCAGTATAACCACCTGGGAAGGAATGTATAATTTTCTTGAAGAAGAAAATCCCAGGGTGATGCAAGTTGTGGCTACTGTAGACTCAAGTAATTCATTTGAGGCAACCCTTAAAGAACTGGCTTGTTCATTTCTGCATAGGATAGCGGCAAGACCAAGAATTATTCTGTATACAGACATGGTGAAATGGGTGCTGGACAGCACCGATATTTCAGACAGGCAATTTAGAACTCCAGATCAAGAGCTCATCGGGTCGTTCACTACAGAAGATTTGAGGCTAATGTATCATTTGTCGGAACCTCAGGCGACTTATAATAAACAATTTATGGAGAATTTTTCCAAAGAACATGCAAATTTGGCGGAATGCACACAGGAATGGACCAAAAGAGATGAACTATTGAAGAAAAACAAACACGGTATGTACAATACTGGTTCACTTACCTCTCCATATTGTTTTGCTGCTACTATGTTATGCAGGCTTTTTGGAAAGCCTGATATAAATATGGTCCTACCTGAGTGGCTTCCATTGTTAAATGCTGCTGTTAACGCTACTATTGTAGACTGGGCCAAGATATTATTTGATAATTTAGTGACTGCCATTTCAATTACCGTTCTAAACGAATTGTTTCTCAGAGGATTTATCCTCCTTTTTATCTATCTGCCTATGTTATGGATGTTATCTGCTTTGTTTCTAAATTCCCTTTGATGGGTTGGCAATGGACGACTCACGATCCTTTGCCTATTCATGTGTATCATAAGGAACTGTGGGAATCCAAGTTTGTTCCTCATTTCTACAAGATTTTCCACGGCATAATGTTGCCTCTACACAAAACATTGTATAATAAAGATGCTCCAAGGATTTCCCCGGAAGCACAAGTCGACATTCTCCCTGTCGCACGATGGTTTTGGGAAGAGTGGTTTACCTATGTAAGGGTTTTTGGAAGCTCCGCTTCTCCTCATGTTTTACCCTTATATGTTTCTGATAAACTCATTGCTCGGGCAATTGCATACCAAACCTGTGGTGAAGGAGGTTTGACAAAGGAATTAAAAGATAAGAAGAAGGCCATTTGGCTACAATTTCCTGTAACTTATGGAACGTTTTCATTATTTCATGTTGGACATGCATTCAAGGAAGTAAGCAATATTACATGCTTACAATTGTTTAAATTTGCAAAAAGGTTATTCGACCCTAATGAAGTTGCTAAAAATTTCACCACTGCGATCAAATTAAGGATATTTTCCAGAGAAGAGGATCCTTTTGATGATATATTCCTAGGAAAATCCACACTGAAAGAAATTCTACATTCAGCACAGATCCAGTTATCTCCAGAACAATTTCAAGAATTTAAAGTTTACAGAGAAAGAAGACTGACTACTATCCCTTTGGAAAATTTACGCTTGGAACCCCCAAGGGAACCAACTCCTAGTGTCAGTCTTAACAGTAGTTCAAGTACAGATAATTCTAAGTCAAAATCTGAAAGAGAGACTTCTGAACGTTCTAATAAGTCTAATGAAGAGTAAGATAAAATTGAAGAATTAGTGAAAGATTCTGCTCAATCGAAAGAGCTTTCACAACAGCAAATTTTGACTTCTCAACAGATAAATCCTCCTCCTACCGATGTACAGCAACAGTCAGTCACAATTGAACTAGACAAAGAATGGGAAAGCTTTAATCAATTTCTTAATGTAGAAGGACAGAATATACAGACCCCTGTACAAACAACAAAAGTTTTGAGCACAGGAATAAGTAGCACAGTCACAGAAACTGAGCACATACCTATCACTCCCTCGTCTGAAATTGTACTTAATGTAGAGGACATTCCTCCTCTAGATGTATTCTACAGCCCGAAGTACAAAGCAGTAGTGAAGAAACAAAGGAAAAAGAGAAAGTTAGAAGGTGCAATTGCTACTGAAGCAGAACAACTAGATGTATTGTGGAAGGATCCTACCACAGAGCCTACTGATAATCTTGCTAAGTTATCTCAAATTAAAGGGGCTTATGCTTTTGCAACTATTGACAAATAATTTGAGATACAGCTCTTATTAAATGAAAAAGAAGAACAGATACAAGTTCTGCAACAACAATTGCAACAGGTACAGGCCAATAATGAAGCACAGATGAAACTTGAAAAGTTACAGCAACAACTTCAAGAAATGCAAATTGGACATCAAAAAAGTTTGGCTGATAAAGAGAAACAAATAAATAGTATTCAAGATCAGCACAAAGATGATCCTAAGCTTCCAGAGTTTATTTCAGAAACTATTTCTTTAAACAATCAACTACTGCAACAAGAAGAAGTATTATGCCAAAAAATCTTTCAATGGAATTCTTTTTGTCAAGAAAGTGATAAGATCACTAGTCATGTCGTAGATTTATGAAATGATTATGATCTAATTAATGGAAAAGTTACTGATTATTTGGTATGGCAAAAGACAGAGGAAGGAAGAAAAGCTGGTGCACCAATTATTAATGAAAACCATAAAGAAATACTTTTCAATAATTGAGATGCACAAATCAGAAGGGCAGAGAAAGCAGCAGAAGAATCGGCTACAGCAGCAAGCAGTCTTACTGATTGTGTAAATGAGAATTTGCACAAAGCAAATTTGATTTCATAAACTGTTCCGGGATATCTCCCACAGGCGCATCAACTGCAAACAGAATGGAGGAAAAAAGCGGAAGAAAAAGCAAAGTCAATCCAAGGGTTGACAAGATTAAATTGGGATTCTTACTGGACATACCTAGTGAAACCACACAGTCAACACAGTGCGCTTAATTGCATCATTAATTCTGCTGAGAAGATTGCGCCTACACTTGTTGATTCTGTCTTTTCAGGACAGTTGAAATCTGAAGTCGGCCAACCACCTCTTCTCAAAAACATGCTGGATACTTGCAAGTTTAAAGATCAAGTTCATAAGTAGTTACTTAATAGTCTTTATTTTTAGATTTAGTTTTAGTTTTACTGTATTTTTGCCTAGGAAAAGAACGGTCATTTAAACCGAATCCTTAATTTTTGTAATAAACTATTTTTAGATTTAGCTAGTACTATTTAAACCCTTCTCATGCATTTAGAGAAGGGTCCTGGATTTTAATATTTTTGACTTGGAGATTACATTTCTGTACTCCACTAGCTCTTATATTTTATAAAGGATCACATCTGGTGATTTTATGCGGAATTATCTTTAAAGCGTTGCATTTCTGTACCTTGGATTTTGATTTTGCATCAGAATTACTGGATTTGAGTATCAGAGTTCATTTGAAAGCTTTCAAGATGAATAAGGTATTTCTATCTATACACTATTGATTTCTTTTGTCTTATGATATTCACTTTAAATTTTGCTATCATTTATATACATTTGGTTTTAACAACGTTTCTTTATATATCATTTTTGAGTATAAATGAAATGTTATCTTTCATAAGTATATGTAGATGATATATTATGATGAATACAATATGCTTATATAACTCTGTTTAATTTCTTAAACAGAGTTATATTTATTTGTTTCTGCACATTTCGATTAAACGATAATATATTTTTATGGTTATTGTTCAAACGGAATAATCTGAAGTTGTATTCACATATGATTGCCCGGGTTAGTGTTAAAATTTATTTATCAGTATTTAGTTTAAATTAGATAGCTTTATTTCAGTCAATTTAGTCTCACTCTCACTCATCCAAATCAACCCATCACCAACCCATTAGTTATAAGGAAACTGGTCCTTTCAATCCAGTCGGAGCCACCATACCAAACGGATAAGGAGCTGTCCTAAGGTCCCGACCGGGTGGTTTTCCCCAATGTTTGAAGTAGATATTTTCCAGGCTTCAACATTTTTGGCGCTAGAAGGAGGGCATGAGCTATGAATGGCAAGTAAATCTTTACCCACAAGCCATTCTGAGAGCAAAACACCCTCATTAACTTCCTCAATTTCTTCCGAAATTCAAAATCCTATAGAAGGAATTGAGAAGAATATTCAGACACCCACTACCAAAATCTAAAAACAATCAGACAACCAAAATCCTGAGTCTCCTGAAGTACAAGATTTAATTCATAAATTGAAAGGATTCTCATTATCTCTAGATGAGTCTGAAATATCTGAAGGTAGTGTAACTTCAAAATTTGTTTCTTCAAAACCTCTTACTAGGCTTCAAAGTGAAAAACTTGGTATTTCTCCAAAAGAATTCCCTTTACCTAGTAGAGTCAGGACAAGAAAAACTCAATCGGAATCAATAAGTGATATAATTTCTTCATCTCATATTCAATCACCTATTTCCAAAACCCCAACACAACAAAGTGTAGTTATTCCCACATCATCTGCTCAATCATCATCTATCTCAACATCATCTATTCCAACAAATTATGTTCAGACACCACCAACCTCTACTACTTCTTCAACAGTTGTTACAATAATGGCACAGAGACCATGGGCAAGTCCAGGGGCTGTCAACATGCCTGCACCTTTACATGATTTACCTGACAATCCTGGAAAATGGCTTCCAAAGTTTAGTCCAGATCTTAACATTCAAGCCGAAGAAAACATCAATAACTTTATGCTGGCTGTAAATTTGAATGGAGTCGTAGAAGAAGATGTTGTAGTCAGACTATTTCCTTATACTCTTCAAGGGGCAGCAGGACCTTGGTACTTTTCACTACCTTCAGGATCCATAACAAGTCGGGCCATTTTTGCAGATCATTTTTTAACCAAATTCGGAGATGATAGATCAATAGCTACTTTAATCAACGACCTCTCAAATTTGAAGACAGAACCCAAGGAACCCATTAAAGATTTCAACGCTAGATTCAACAAACTCTTGAACAAAATCCACACAGATTCAAGGCCTACTGAACAAGTCAAAAGTGAATGGTACATAACTGCTTTGCCCTCAAACATAGCAATTTTTGTAGATAGAGCTGCAAAACCTACATTGGCCAAGAATATGAAAGAAGCTATTGCAGTAGAAAAACGAATTATTTCTCTAGAAAAGAAAAATGCTATTGAGGAAAGGAAATTCAAGAAGGTCAGCTTCAAATATGATTCAAAGAAAAAGGCTAAAGACCCATACGACATGGAAGGTTTACAGAAAGTTCTTAAAACCATGTCAAATGAAATGGTTGAAATAAAAAAACAAGTAGCTGAAACTTCTACCAAAAAAACATTCCGAAATTTTAGAATAAACCAAGTTGAATCTAAACCTCCCAATTCAATCTCTAATGCAGAATCAGAAGAAGAAGAAGAAGATACATCTCTAATATCAGATGAAGAAGAAGAGAATGAAGAAATAGCTGAATTACATGGAATGTGGGATTTTGTTCTCCCTAATTCTGATAATGAGGTAGATCAAGAAGCCATGCCTGTAAGTACTAGGAGTAAATCTACATCAGAGCCTATACAAACAGTTCCTAAAAAGAAAAATACAAATCCAAGTACAAGACAAATCCCCTGCAAAGAAAACTTCTCCGTTACCTACTCAAAATCAGCCATCCTCTGCTAATCCTCCTACATCTACAACAAAGACTTTAGTGGTGTCAGATCCTATGGAGTATAACATTGTTGAAGACATGAAAAAGATTAAAGCCAACATTTCTTTACATGAACTCAACAAACTAAAACACCAGCAGAAGTTGCTATTAAAAGAATTAAATGCTACACCAATTGCTCCTTTACCAAGTGGTGTAGTTGCAAAAGCAGCTAAAGGAACTGGTAAGCCACCAGACAAAGTAGTTGCTACTGACACTGTGCTCATTGGAGAAAGATCAAATTCTCAGACTCCTCCTTTTCTTTTGACTTATGAAATGTACAATAAAAATCTGCATAATTGTTTAATCGATTCTGGAGCATCCTCTAATATAATGCCTACTTATGTTTGTGCCAAATTGAATATTGAACCACAGAAATCGGCAGTTCATATTGTTCAATTGGATCGCTCTAAAGTTCAAGTTGTAGGAGAAATCAATTCAGTTACTATCAGACTAGCTTCCGATCCTAGGATTGTCCAAATAATTGATATTTTGATTGCAGATATTCCTAAATTCTATGGATTAGTCTTAAGCAGGGACTGGTCTGCAAAACTTAATGGTTATATCGCAACTGATTATTCACATATGTGGCTTCCTTACAAAGGGAAACCAAATCAAATCAAAGTTGAACGAGAAAAACATATGACGCACACTGTCACTGAATTTGAACAACCTAATGAGCCTGTGGCATTCAACAACAATATTTTTGGAGGTTATTCTACTGAGTCATTTCTTGGAAACTTCAAAGCACCTCAATCACCTTTTTCTGTAAATACTTTTGTTTCTCAAATAGAAAATTTTTCACAATCTGATTCTTCTAGAATTGTAAATATTTCTGATGTAATTGTAGATAAGCCAATAGATAAATCTTTATTTTGGTCATTATATTTTGATGGATCAAAATCTAGTGATGGAGCTGGAGCAGGATGCATTTTAATTGATCCAGATGGAGAGAAAACCATGCTATCATGTAGGTTAGAATTTGAGTGTACAAACAATACTACAGAATATGAAGCCTTGATTCAAGGACTTTATAAAGCTATAGGGTTAGATGTTAAATACTTGAAAGTCTTTGGTGATTCCGAAATTGTCATAAAACAAGTTAGGAATACTATCCATTGCCTTTCAGGACATATTAAACACTATCAAACCCTAGTGCAAGATCTTACTACTCACTTTTTAGCATTCAATATTTCTCCTATTCCTAGCAATCAAAATGCATCAGCTGATTTGTTAGCAAATGTTGCATCCAAACTCCTTCCAGCTGAAGATTGCAGTCCTGATAGATTTTCAGTAGAATTGATTTTTCGCCCATCTATCCCAGATAATGTCACAAATTGGAGAGTATTCTATCATGATCGAGATATTTTAAATTTCATGACTTCGGAGAAATCATATGATGAACAAATTATTGATGAGAATGATCATGATTTACAAATTGCCTCAAAAGGTAATGAAAATCCCATTCCGAAATCTGTTGTTAAATTAGAGGACTTATATGATATTAAAGACAGAGTCAAGAAAGTCACTAATGCTAAACTTCAAAGTTCCACTTTGAAGTTTGAATTAGTAAATCTTGATTCTGACTCTAAACCTCAAAACGTTAATTTAGGACTCAATTTAACACCAGAGGAAAGGAATGCTTTCATTAAACTTCTGAACAAATATAAAAACGTTTTTGCTTGGGATTATGATGATTTAAAAACGTATGATACTTCGGTTATTCAACACACAATTCCAATGCTTCCTGATATTAAACCTGTTCAACAAAAGTTAAGAAAGGTTCATCCAAATCTCGAAGGTCAAATCAAATCAGAACTTAATAAACTTTTAAAAGCCAAAATCATTTTTCCTGTAAGGCATTCAAATTGGGTTTCCAATATGGTACCTGTAAGGAAGAAAAATGGTGATATAAGAATCTGTATTGATTTTAGAAATTTAAACAAGGCATGTTTAAAAGACAATTTCCCATTGCCAACCATGGAACAGATACTTCAAAAGGTAGTTGGTTCTGAACTCATGTCCTTTCTTGATGGATTTTCAAGCTATAATCAAGTTTTAGTTCATCCATATGACAGATTGAAAACAACTTTCAGAACAAAATGGGAAACCTATGCTTATCAGAAAATGCCTTTTGGTCTAATAAATGCAGGAGCAACTTTCCAAAGAGCCATGGACATAACATTTAAAGGTCTGATCAATAAATCAGTTGTTGTTTATCTTGATGACATAATAGTATTTTCAAAAAAGAGAGCCAATCATCTACATGATTTAAAACAAATATTTGAAAGATGTAGAAGGTTTGGTATTTCCTTAAATCCGAAGAAATCTTTCTTTGCTTTAGATGAAGGAAAACTCTTAGGATTTGTTGTGTCAAAAAATGGTATATATATTGATCCAGATAGAGTGAAAGAAATTTCTGATATTTCTTTACCTCATAACAAAAAATCCATGCAATCATTTCTTGGGAAAATCAATTTTGTAAAAAGATTCATTCCTGATTTTTCTCAAATTGTTTTACCTATGAAAAATATGATCAAGAATAATTCAGTATTCAAATGGGGGCACAAAGAGACAGAAGTCTTTGGGGAAATCAAACAAGCGATCATTAATGCACCAGCATTGAATACCCCTGATTTTTCTAAAGATTTTACTTTATATACTTTGGCCACCGAAACATCCTATGCTGCTGTTTTAACACAGCTCAATGATTAGAAAATTGAAGCACCAATTTCTTTCTTTAGCTCAAATCTGCAAGGAGCTGAGCTTAATTATTCCGATGTTGAAAAACAAGCCTTTGCCGTGTTTAAATCAATCAAACATTTTAGACCTTTTCTCTTGAAAACACATACAAAAATCATTGTCCCATTTTCTGCAGTGAGACAATTATTAATTCAAAAAGAAGTAGGAGAAAAGAGAGCTAACTGGGTAACAGCCTTGCAAGAATATGATATTGATATTAAACCAGCTAAGATTGTTAGAGGACAAGGTTTTTGCAGATTATTGGCAGGAGCTCATAACATACCAGAAAATCAAGATTCAAATAAAGATATTCAAGTAAGTCAGATAAGTGTTACAGATTCTGAATCTCAGTATGCTGATCTCATCTATTACTTGAAAAATGGGTATGCTCCTTCTAATCTCAGCTATAAGAGAAAACGTGCTTTAAGATTAAAGGCTATTAAATATGAGATCATTGATAATGTGTTATTCAGAAATAATTATGATTCAATCTTATTAAGATGTCTTGAAAAGACTGAAGCTGAAAAGGTTTTGCAGGAATTGCATGATGTACCAGCAGGAGGTCATTTTGGAGGTGATACCACAGCTCACAAAATAATTCGTGCTGGTTATTACTGGCCTACCCTTTTTAAAGATACGCATGATTACGTAAGGAAGTGCAGAATTTGTCAAACTGCAAGTGGAAGACAAAGGAAACCAGCTTTTCTTTTTCAACCAGTGAGTATTGAGCAACCATTCGAACAATGGGGACTTGAAATTATTGGTAAGATTATACCTCATTCTTCCAAACAGCATAAATACATCCTTATAGCAATAGACTATTTCACAAAATGGGTAGAAGCAATCCTGTTGAAGGTAGCCAATTCTGATGCAATTATTGATTTCATAGATCAATTCATCATAACCAGGTTTGGTGTACCTAACGCTCTAGTCTTTGATAATGCATCTTACTTCTCTGGAAATAGTTTAATAGAATTTGCAGTCAAAAGAGGTTTTAAATTGAAATATTCAGCAAATTATTATCCACAAGGTAATGGTTTGGTTGAATCCACTAACAAAAATCTTATCAAAATCATTAAAAGGACCATTGATCAAAATCAAAAGAATTGGCACAAGTCTTTAATCTTTGCACTATGGGTTGATCGTATTACTGAAAAAGCTTCAATATGAACTTCACCTTTCAATTTAGTTTATGGAAAAGAAGTTGTGATACCATCAAATTTAGCTCTTCCATCATTAGCCCTGGTGCAATTTATTGAAGAAAATCCTTCTTCATCCATTCAATTGAGATATGATCAAATCCTTAAACTTGAAGAAGATAGAGATAAAGCAAAAATTATTCATGAAAAACATCAACAGCTTGTAAAATCTTCTTTTGATGCAAGTTCTACCGGCTCAAAAATTTTGTCAATTGGTGATCTTGTTCTGAAATGGGATAAAACACATGAAGAAAAAGGTAAACATACCAAGTTTCATAAAATGTGGCTTGGACCATTTCAGATTGCTGAAAAGATAGGCTCAAATACATTCATACTCCAAGATTTAACAGAAAAGAGAGAATCTCTTCCTGTAAATGGGCTTGTTTTGAAGAAATTCTTTTCATAAGGAGGTAACCCCTTCTTAATTGTAAATATTCCTTTCTGCAAAAGTTTTTAATTTTTTTTTGCAAATAAAAGTTGTTAATAAGTCTCTAATTGACTGTTTACTATTAAGAAAATTTCTTAGGAAAAATATCATAAATATTTATTTTGTGTAAATGAGAATTTTTAAAGAGATGATCACAGTTTTTGGATAGTTTAAAATAAGATGTTAAACTTTGAAAGATTATTCCAATCATTTGCATGATCTTTTGAAAACTTGAGGAGAATGTAAATCATTATAATTTTATTGAGTAGAGAAAGGTTATCTATAAAAGTAAAGATTTTTCAAAGTCTTGGTACTCAAGAAACTCTGAAAATTGTCATCCATTTATTCTTAAGGATAAAACTATTTCACCCCATCCATTTAAGTTGTGATTTTTTATAATGTAATTCTGAGAAATTATATGAAAATTTAAGAGATAAGAGGTCTCATTATGAGCCGACTTACCATGTTCATAAGAAGTAATGAAATTGACATTACCAATACTGCATACCAAAACAGGGTAATGGCTTATAAATATAAGACAAGAAGTCTCATCACGAGCCAGCTTGTTCAGTTTAATTACAACTAGTGAATGGCATTGTTATTAACTGGCTACAAACCAGAACAATGGCTCTTAAAAATAAAAAATAAGTAAAAGACAAAAACATGAGATAATATGTCTTATGAATTTATCTTTTAAAAAGTCATAATTTTAGTTGGATGGGACAATGAATGGTTAATGGTTTAAAGGTAACCCTATCGAGACTATGAACGTTTGCAGGAAGCAGAGGCAATACCTATGGCAATAGAGTATATTATAAAACCAAACTTGGAAAAATCCACTTACTTCATTATTAACACCGATCAAAGCTTGAGATAACCCAAAAGTGTTTTCATTCTTAAGGAATTAGAAAGAAATTGTGAATGATTTCTATTTCTTTTTCATAGTTAGATTTTATTTGAAATATCTTAAGATAGTTTTCATTATCTTTAAAATCTTTACTTACTAGAAATATAGTGTTCATTTTATTTTTTCAGAGATAACTGTTTCTTTTAGTGAATCGCCAATTGTTGTGACCAACAACAACCTCCCTTTTTATTTAATATTAGTAATAATACTAAATAAATTGGGACCCTTAGTTAAAAAATCCAAAAAAAAAATCAATCATTATTTGTTTCCCTTTTCAAATAAAAATTTCTATCATAACTTAGCGAAATTCCTTAGAAAATCCTTAAGAAACACTTAAGTTTATGATAGATTACAATAAAATCTTTCTTTGAGTGAAATAGCGCATCCATCGCAAATGGTAAATATCTTTTGTAAAACTGAATCTTTTAAAACTGCGACTTTGCGATATGCGATATTGCGTTAATGCGATCCCAAAAAGCCTATACGTTAAAACACTGGTCGTAGATTGCATATCGCAGAAAAATGTTAAACGAATACTTTTTATATGCGATTTTGCGATTTGCGATTTTGCGATATGCGATATTTGCGATTTTGCGATGATTACGCTTTAAGAAATATGCGATTTGCGATATTGCGATATTGCGATATTGCATAGAAAATCGCAGATCGCAATATCACAGATTCTTAAAAGCTCGTTATCCAATGTAAATCTTTTCATAAATAAATATCCGTTATGCGCTTTAAATGATTGAATTAATGAATGGATTGTCAATTATCAATAAAAAAGATTTTGTTTTGATTGAAAGGTTGTTTCCATTAGAATAATATATTTCATCCGTTGTTTGCATTCAAAACTATCTCATCACCCTTCTCATGTCATTACTCTCACTTAACTCGTAAAACCGCAGGTACGAAGGAGCAAAAGACTATACAAAGCGTTCACAAAGCATTATGGGTAAGAAAGAGAAGATTTCAAGTTCTGAAAACAAAGAAATGGCTTCACTGTATGCGGATACTGCTTGCAATAAGGATGCCGGTATAACCACCTGGGAAGGAATGTATAATTTTCTTGAAGAAGAAAATCCCAGGGTGATGCAAGTTGCGGCTACTGCAGACTCAAGTAATTCATCTGAGGCAACCCTTAAAGCACTGACTTGTTCATTTCTGCATAGGATAGCGGCAAGACCAAGAATTCTTCCGTATACAGACATGGTGAAATGGGTGCTGGCCAGCACCAATATTTCAGACAGGCAATTTAGAACTCCAGATCAAGAGCTCATCAGGTTGTTCACTACGGAAGATTTGAGGTTGATGTATCATTTTCCGGAACCTCAGGCGACTTATAATAAACAATTTATGGAGAATTTTTCCAAAGAACATGCAAATTTGGAAAAATGCACACAGGAATGGACCAAAAGAGATGAACCATTGAAGAAAAACAAACACGGTATGTACAGTGCTGGTTCACTTACCTCTCCATATTGTTTTGCTGCTGTTATGTTATGCAGGCTTTTTGGAAAGCCTAATATAAATATGGTCTTACCTAAGTGGCTTCCATTGTTAAATGTTGCTGTTAACGCTACTATTGTAGACTGGGCCAAGATATTATCTGACAATTTAGCGACTGCCATTTTCAATTACCGTTCTAAACGAATTGTTTCTCAGAGGATTTATCCTCCTTTTTATCTGTCTGCCTATGTTATGGAAGCTATCTGCTTTGTTTTTAAATTCCCTTTGATGGGTTGGCAATGGACGACTCACGATCCTTTGCCTATTCATGTGTATCATAAGGAACTGTGGGAATCCAAGTTTGTTCCTCATTTTTACAATATTTGCCACGGCATAATGTTGCCTCTACACAAAACATTGTATAATAAAGATGCTCCAAGGATTTCCCCGGAAGCACAAGTCGACATTCTCCCTGTCGCGCGATGGTTTGGGGAAGAGTGGTTTACCTATGTAAGGGTTTTTGGAAGCTTCGCTTCTCCTCATGTTTTACCCTTATATGTTTCTGATAAACTCATTGATCAGGCAATTGCATACCAAACCTGTGGTGAAGGAGGTTTGACAAAGGAATTAAAAGATAAGAAGAAGGCCATTTGGCCACAATTTCCCGTAACTTGTGGAACGTTTTCATTATTTCATGTTGGACATGCATTCAAGGAAGTAAGCAATATTACATGCTTACAATTGTTTAAATTTGCAAAAAGGTTATTCGACCCTAATGAAGTTGCTAAAAATTTCACCACTGCGATCAAATTAAGGATATTTTCCGGAGAAGAGGATCCTTTTGATGATATATTCCTAGGAAAATCCACACTAAAAGAAATTCTACATTCAGCACAAATGCAGTTATCTCTAGAACAATTTCAAGAATTTAAAGTTTAGAGAGAAAGAAGACTGACTAATATCCCTTTGGAAAATTTACGCTTGGAACCCCCAAGGGAAACAACTCCTAGTGTCAGTCTTAACAGCAGTTCAAGTACAGATAAGTCTAAGTCAAAATCTGAAAGAGAGACTTCTGAACGTTCTAATAATTCTAATGAAGAGCAAGATAAAATTGAAGAATTAGTGAAAGATTCTGCTCAATCGAAAGAGCTTTCACAACAGCAAATTTTGACTTCTCAGCAGATAAATCCTCCTCCTACCGATGTACAGCAACAGTCAGTCACAATTGAACTAGACAAAGAATGGGAAAGCTTTAATCAATTTCTTAATGTAGAAGGACAGAATATACAGACCCCTGTACAAACAACAAAAGTTTTGAGCATAGGAATAAGTAGCACAGTCATAGAAACTGAGCACATACCTATCACTCCCTCGTCTGAAATTGTACTTAATGTAGAGGACATTCCTCCTCTAGATGTATTCTACAGCCCGAAGTACAAAGCAGTAGTGAAGAAACAAAGGAAAAAGAGAAAGTTAGAATGTGCAATTGCTACTGAAGCAGAACAACTAGATGTATTGTGGAAGGATCCTACCACAGAGCCTACTGATAATCTTGCTAAGTTATCTCAAATTACAGGGGCTTATGCTTCTGCAACTATTGACAAAGCATTTGAGATACAGCTCTTATTAAATGAAAAAGAAGAACAGATACAAGTTCTGCAACAGCAATTGCAACAGGTACAGGCCAATAATGAAGCACAAATGAAACTTGAAAAGTTACAGCAACAACTTCAAGAAATGCAAATTGGACATCAAAAAAGTTTGGCTGATAAAGAGAAACAAATAAAGATTATCCAAGATCAGCACAAAGATGATCCTAAGCTTCCAGAGTTTATTTCAGAAACTATTTCTTTAAACAATCAACTACTGCAACAAGAAGAAGTATTATGCCAAAAAATCTTGCAATGGAATTTTTTTGTCAAGAAAGTGATAAGATCACTAATCATGTCGTAGATTTACGAAATGATTATGATCTAATTAATGAAAAAGTTACTGATTATTTGGTATGGCAAAAGACAGAGGAAGGAAGAAAAGTTGGCGCACCAATTATTAATGAAAACCATAAAGAAATACTTTTCAATAATTGGGATGCACAAATTAGAAGGGCAGAGAAAGCAGCAGAAGAATCGGCTACAGCAGCAAGCAGTCTTACTGATTGTGTAAATGAGAATTTGCACAAAGAAAATTTGATTTCAGAAATTGTTCCGGGATATCTACCACAGGCGCATCAACTGCAAACAGAATGGAGGAAAAAAGCAGAAGAAAAAGCAAAGTCAATCCAAGGGTTGACAAGATTAAATTGGGATTCTTACTGGACATACCTAGTGAAACCACACAGTCAACACAGTGCGCTTAATTGCATCATTAATTCTGCTGAGAAGATTGCGCCTACACTTGTCGATTTTGTCTTTTCAGGACAGTTGAAATCTGAAGTCAGCCAACCACCTCTTCTCAAAAACATGATGGATACTTGCAAGTTTAAAGATCAAGTTCATAAGTAGTTACTTAATAGTCTTTATTTTTAGATTTAGTTTTAGTTTTACTGTATTTTTGCCTAGGAAAGGGACGGTCATTTAAACCGAATCCTTAATTTTTGTAATAAACTATTTTTAGATTTAGCTAGTACTATTTAAACCCTTCTCATGCATTTAGAGAAGGGTCCTGGATTTTAATATTTTTGACTTGGAGATTACATTTCTGTACTCCACTGGCTCTTATATTTTATAAAGGATCACATCTGGTGATTTTATGCGGAATTATCTTTAAAGTGTTGCATTTCCGTACCTTGGATTTTGATTTTGCATCAGAATTACTAGATTTGAGTATCAGAGTTCATTTGAAAGCTTTCAAGATAAATAAGGTATTTCTATCTATTCACTATTGATTTCTTTTGTCTTATGATATTCACTTTAAATTTTGCTATCATTTATATACATTTGGTTTTAACAACGTTTCTTTATATATCATTTTTTAGTATAAATGAAATGTTATCTTTCATAAGTATATGTAGATGATATATTATGATGAATACAATATGCTTATATAACTCTGTTTAATTTCTTAAACAGAGTTATCTTTATTTGTTTCTGCACATTTCGATTAAACGATAATACATTTTTATGGTTATTGTTCAAACGGAATAATCTGAAGTTGTATTCACATATGATTGCCCGGGTTAGTGTTAAAATTTCTTTATCAGTATTTAGTTTAAATTAGATAGCTTTATTTCAGTCAATTTAGTCTCACTCTCACTCATCCAAATCAACCCATCACCAACCCATTAGTTATAAGGAAACTGGTCCTTTCAATCTAGTCAGAGCCACCATACCAAACGGATAAGGAGCTGTCCTAAGGTCCCGACCGGGTGGTTTTCCCCAATGTTTGAAGCAAAGATTTTCCAGGCTTCAACAGTTTCCTATACACAAAATTCATCTAAATTTGTAGGATTAAACATAAGAATAGTGTGTCTCAAGTATCTATGTAAACCTCCAGTGTATTTGAGTAAAGTGTCTTGTGAGGATAATACACCCAAAATGAATGCTCTCCTTCTAAACTCTTGGGTATAACTTTGCATACTTTGACCCTTTAATTGCCTAAATTTTTTCCAATACATTATAGATTTATGCATGTATGCTAAAGGATAAAACTGTAGCAACAAAATAATTCCAAGAAGATAAAACCTTACCATGTTACTTCATGTCCTCTTGAGTTTTAGCATCCCACCAAATAAGTGTTGCACTTTCCAACCTTAATGAAGCAAGTTGAATCTTGGTCTCATCATATTTGATCCTTTGTATCCTGCAATACACTTCAAGCTAATGAAGCCAATTATCTAATTTCTCAACATTTACCTCTCCATTATACATAGGTAATTCAAACTTTATGTCAACTTTTAAAAATGGAGTGTTAACATGTCCCTTTAGAGAATGTGGAGGTGTTTGTGAAGCGGTTGATGTAGAATATGATGATGGTGAATATCGAGGTGAAGAGAAAGGTGGAGTTAGAGGTGGTTTATCACCATTCCCTCCATTCCCTTTTGGAGGCTTGTCGTTATTTCCTCCATTTATCACGCCCGTCGGGCTTACATTTAAAACATTGTGGAAACTTTTGAACCATGACCAGCCATATATGTTAATTGTCGGGTGTTTAACTATGGTGGTTGTAATGTGTTATATGGTTTGGGGTTGGGGTTAACCCCGGGCCCCTGGCCGTGTGACCTGCGGTCTCATAGGTTGGGTGGATCGAGGGCCAGGGGTTAACCCTATCCCCGACCCCCAATATGAAACTCCAAAAGGTTTAAATAGTGCATGTCGACTATGGATAGTAAGCAACACCGGTGGCACAGTGGTGGAGAACTGTGTTGCCACCCTGAAGGTCCGCAGTTTGATTCCCATGGAGGAAATTCGACCCACAAACAAAATTTTACTGTACAGTCCAAAGGCCACGTTGTAGAAATTTCCGACATTTGGTCGCGTCGGAACCAAGTGTCGGAATTTCCGCCAAATGTACTAGTGATTGTAGCCAACCATTGGCCCACATGGCCCTCCATCCATGGACTACATCAGCGAACCATTAACCAATAAAATTTCACCATTCACAACCAAGCACCAAAAGACACTTGTCAACTAATAAATGGCCAAAATTTGTACAGACAATTTGGCCACTCATATTCCTAGTCAACATATGAACTGCTAACTAGGCATACCTGCAACCCAAATTACAAAAAAAATAGTTTTTTGGAAAATCAGTTAGAACATGATATCAGGAGAAAATTATATCAATTTTGAGTGAATCGAATTGCATTGGATTCAAGGTGACGAGATCTTATTTTTGGCACTAGTTTCGATCACTTTCGAACACTTTAAATTTTGAGCATTTTACTAGCCCCCTGGATGACATGGTCATGCATGCGACTGGGAACCTCCAGTCACTTCCACAGCAAGGGCATACCTACGACTAGGGAATTTTCCAGATAGATCTATTCTAGTGACTCCGAAATCTGTGCCACTTTTTCAGGGCCAAGACTTAGGCCACTACCCAGAACTCCATGAAAATTCCAGAAATGAAAAGTAATATAGAAACAATGATACAAATGCAAATACTTGAAAAAGGAATTGAATGGAACCCTACTATACATGATAGGAATTTCGTCAAACATGTCACATATATGCATTCTATAGGTCATAATAATAGATATGAGCATAGGGGTCTCATACTTATCTTAGAATCATTGAGAAGCATTGATGCCCTATCACATTAGTTGCAGTATCAACTATTAGGTAATATATCATTGTTCATTCATTTATAAATCAAAACATGATGATAGCCATACATCATCATTGTCATAAACCATACTCATAACCACCATATAAACAACATAAATAATAAGGATACTACATCCATATATGCCACATATGAGCAAGTACATTTGCACATAAAATACCAACTTGGAAAGGAATTCTTATTAATGAATGCAAAAACCAACTAGGTTTGGGACTTCCACATTCCACCCAACCATAGATTGGCTGCACCAAATCTCTCATCATCTAATCACCCCCTTGCCATATTCCAAGCATGAATGTGGGACTCAAAACTAAAAATCAATAAGGGCTTCCTAAGGCTACACCACCTCATCCCCATCAATAAAAACAGGCTTTACCACAATCCTCACTGGATCATTAGGCCATAAATAATCATGGATGCCACCAAATTTATCCACCTACACCGTGAGGAATTTTACTGCCTCCTAGTATCTAGGCTCTACCACAATCCACAGTATGATACAAGGACTAGTAGGCCATAAACAAGAATGGATTCCACTGGATTTCTCCACCTACACCGAGATGAATTTTATTGCCTCCTAGTCTCTAGGCTTTACTGCAATCTACAGCCTGATCCAAGGATCACTAGGCCATAATCGAGACACCACCCTCCAGGCTTTACTGTATATCCCACCATTCACCGGGAAAGAATTCCTAGGCCTAATCAATGGAACCCACCTTTATGTTTTACCATATATCCCACCATTCATCGATCGAGGATTCCTAGGCCCATCGAGGCACGTAATACCTGGCTTTACTGCAACCCATATTTTGGTTGAGGGGTTACTAGGCCAATGGATTTACCACAATCCACAGTCTAGTACAGAGATCACTAGGCCATGTGTTCTTTCATTCAGAGATTGGCCTCACTCAGTTTCAAATCCATCCAGAAATGCAGCTTAACCAAAATAGAGAACCCCATCACACCATGGTTATCCGGAAATTGCAAGGCAAGGCTTAAGAACACTATCACACCTGGAAAAACCCATGCAAATGACAACAAGATAACCAAGAAGACACATGCATAACCATGCATTCCAAATATAGCAAGGAAATCACACATACAAATCGATACCTGCAAGTAGACCAGTTGTAGTTGTTTAATCTTGCTCTTCCTTGCTTGATATTTTCTTCCTATTTTCCTTCTTTTCCTTTCTTGATCCAATGATGAAGTGCTCCAAGAAAAATCTAAGTGTCCAAGAGTGTGAGAGTGAGAACAGAGAGAGAGCTCCAAAATCAAACTCACAAAAAATTTACACTAACAAAAGGTACCAACTTATCCTCAGGAGACTTTTTATTAATGTGGCCTCTATTTTCTTCATTTTCCATTATTTTCCTTCTCACATGAAACCTATTCCCTTTCACCTTCCTTTTCTCCTAATTTCCATTATTTTTCATAAATAATTTGCCAAAAATGTCATTTTTCCTTTCCAAAGCCTTTGCTAATTTCCTTAGCCATAATAAACCAAATGAACATCCACGCTAGGATTTTTTTCCCAACAATCAGCGTGGAATAACTATCCCATAACTGTGGTTATTATTTTTCCTTTATTAATTTTTATTACATGGAATTTCCACTCAGGTTGTTACACCAACTACTTTCAAAAGAGAAGTTATAGCCATTTTTTCTTATTTAATACATGAATCTATAGAGGTTTACATGGATGACTTCACTATGTATGGAAACACTTTTGATGATTGCTTGAAAATTTTGGAAAAAGTTTTAAAAATATGTATTGAAACAAACTTATCTCTCAACAATGATAAATTTTTCATGATGTTAACAGGAGGGATAGTGTTGGGTCATCATATTTCCTCTTCTGGAATAAAAGTAGATCTAGAAATAATTAAAATCATTGTTAACTTATTTGAGCCAACCAGTCAAAAATATGTAAGAAGTTTTCTTGGTTATGTAAGCTATTATCGAAGATTTGTTGAAAAGTTTAGTAAAATATCCTTTCCTTCATTCAAATTACTTGAAAAAGATGTACCATTTTATTGGGATGCTAATTTTCAAGTTGCATTTGAAAATCTCAAAGAAAAAAGATCTACAACACCTATTATAAGAGGACCTAATTGGGATTTTTCATTTCACATCTCTACTGATGCATCAAACACTGCAATAGGGGCATCTTTGGGTCAAAAGAGATTCATATGACATGTCAATTATTTTATTAGCAAAAATCTAACCACTACATAATTGTACTACATAGTTACTAAGAAAGAAATGTTATAATTATTTCATGCCGTAAATATATTTCGTCATTACATCACAGGTTATGAAGTCTTTATCCATACACATCATTCTACCATCAAGTATTTGATGAAGGAATTCAACATTACTGTCCTAGATAGATCTGGAAGGGAAAATCAGTGGAAGACTATTTATCAGCAGGAAAACTACCTCCACATTTTACATAAAAAGAGAAAACAAAAGTGATTAAATAAATTGCTAGATACACATGGCTTAATGGAGATATTTTCTATATTGGATGCGATCTTATTATTAGACGATGTGTAAGACAAGATGAGATGTTAGAAATTTTAAAAGCTTTTCATGATGAACCTTATGGTGGACATTTTTCAGATAAGATAACAACATACAAAATTCTTAATTTTGGGTATTATTGGCCATCCATTTTTAAATACTCCAAGAAATATGTAAAAAATTGTGACAATTGTCAAAGGATGGGAAAACCAATGCCATCTAATGAAATGCCACTAAAGCCACAAGTTATCATAGAACCATTTGAGAAATGGGCACTTGATTTCATTGGTCCTATCAATCAACCATCAAATGAAAAGAATCATAGATTGGTATGTACTGACTATGTGACAAAGTGGGTGGAAGAAAAATCATTGCCAAGAGCTACAGAACAAACAGTTTCAACTTTATCTTTGAATAGTTTTTTTTAAGATTTGGAATTCCTAGAGAAATTGTGTGACTAATTAAGGAACACAATTTAATTCTAAATTGGTGCAAGACATAGAAGAAAAATAAAATATCAAGCATCAGAAATCTACACCCTATCATCCACAAGAAAATGGCCAAGTGGAGTTTACTAACAAAACTTTGGAAGCAATCATGACCAAGACAGTTCGAATGCATAGAAAAGATTGGTCAGAAAAGCTTCATGAGGCATTATGGGCATATAGAATCATTTGGAAAAACACAATAGGTTTCACTCCTTATCAGCTGGTATATGGTAAGTACTACTCCCTATTGATTTTCAAATTCATACTTACAAGTTAGCAGCTGATTTAGGGATGGATCTAGATGAATCACAAAAAGATATTTTAAGCAGTTGAATCAATTAGATGAGATGAGGCAAGCATCAGTGCAACATACTTTTCTGATTAAAAAACAAAGAGCAACCTGACATGATAAATTCATCAAGAAGAAACAATTCAAAGTAGGTGACTAGGCCTTATTATTTGATTCAAAATTCAAACACTTTCAAGACAAATTTACAACTCATTGGCTTGGTCCATATCAGATTGAAGAAATTTATGAGAATGGGTCAATCAAAACCAAGACAATAGATGAAGAAGAATCTCATTTTTGGTTAATGGAAATAGTTTAAATATCTATAACAAGCCTATAAACAAAGAAGAATTTTTTCAACGAATTTCACAACAAAATGAGATGGAGGTACTGGGAAAACAAAATTTTGTGTCTATCCTACCTCACTCTTGAATAAAAAATAAAAAATAAAAATAAAAAATGGTTTTAGTTGTGAAAACCAGGCAACTAGCAGAATATAAACCAGAATTCTCGTTGGAAAACCAAGTAAAATTGGCCAATGAGAATTCATAAAAATTTCTACCATTTACTTTTAAACTTGTCATCTGAATAAATTCAAGTTTTTTGGCACATTTTCACTTTCAAACATGACTTGAGAACAAGTCAATTCTTAAGTTGAGGGGGAAAGTGAAAATTTCTAATTTTTTCCTTCTTAAAGTCGTTTTACAGTTATGCACTATCTCTTGAATAACATATCAGTTTCCGAGGGACCTATAATGATCAGACAAAGGGAACTAAATTTGCAGTCATTAATATAATATTTTGAAGACAGAAAAGGAGTTTTAGAGGGACCTGAAATATTACCTTGACAACATATTTGGCAGAGGGACCTGTAGTCTAATCCAACAATGAAATATGAACACACTTCAAGCAATTCATAAGGTCTAAAGCTCCAATAAAGAACATTTGAATATAATAGCAACAAGTCCAAGCTAAGGAGAGTTAGAAAAGTAAAAATGAAGAAGCTTCTTTAATCAAATCAGTTACAAAAGCATGACCAAGGAAGTAATTGAAAAATCTGTAAGAGAAAACTATTTTTAATGTTTTAATTTTAAAAAATTTCTTCATTTAAAAGTAATTTTACTATAACTATCTCCTCTTAATCCTTACTTCCCCTTCCATAGCCCTTCACTTCACTTCAATATCATTCATCTCATTTTTCCTTAAACATCAAAAAGTGGTATGCCATTTTTCGAACAAGAAAAGGATATATAAAGGTAAATTGGTCACAAATATCAATTTCAGAAGAATAAAAAGGATGTATACATCACACAGGGATGTCTTCTCCTCAAAGACAGGCATAAAAAGAACTTGCATCATAGCATAAACCAAGACATCAAGAAGGAAGTAAACATTATGTCAACGGAGAGTGGAAATTCAAGCAAGAAGAATTATTTTTATTGTTGACAATTTCATTTGTCAAAATATGAGAATTAATTTGGGCGCAAAAAGTTTGGCTAAGGATAAACGCATATGATTCGGGGAATAAAAAGGCATATGATTTGAGAGGCATTTATGAATGTTGATTGGGTAATTATTTTTTTTAAATGACACCTACAGAACTTCATTACGCTTATTATGTTTAAAAGTGATTGAAAAGTCATATTGTGGTGATATGAAAACTCTATCCTAATTGGTGCTTTACCTTTGTCCTAATCTATTACCTATTTCCTAGTCCATTTTGCTTCATTATTTGACATGTTCTTATCGGCTAAAGAATGTACTAAAGTAATAGACCACGACCTCATATAACGCCATGGGTACTTTGTAATTGTTTTTATAAGTGCATTTACCTCTAACTCTACCACATACCCTTTTCATAATTCATTGTACGAATCCAGCAGATATAGGGACTCAGTGAACACATAACCATACTCAAGAGTTAGCATTTTGATTTAGACACTCAGCCTTTTCAAAATGGTGCCACGATTTCATAAGGTAAGCTCCATTCACCTAGTATTTGACCCAACTTCATTCTGAAACAATTTTTGTTATGTTCACAATGTTTCACACCACCATTAAATTTAAACCTTGTGTTCTCCAGCGTTAATTTAAAAGCATATTTACTCCCTGAGAATCGAACCTTGGTTGTGTAAAAGCCGAGTTGTCTTCCTGTGACAAATTTTACACCTTTCTCATCACTGAATACGCCCAAAATTTAATGTAACAACTGCCCACCATAAAAGACGTGATTTGTTTGTTAACAAATAAAATTGTCAAACATAAAATCAATTTTGTTTCACCAAAGCCAAATAGAATGCCGAATTTTTTGAAAATATGGATTTGGGTTGATTTAGGTAACTCAATATGAGGGAGCTACAAAACTAAGACCTCAGAAGTGTAATGTATTTGTATTCTCATATGACGACCATTTTTCTAAAGCAGGGGAGGAGCAGAGAATAAAATTTTGAGCTAACCGGTCACAGAGAGCATCATTTCTCCTCAAATTTGGGTCAACATGTAAGAAATTTTTACATGAACCCTGAATTGATGCAACATTATGAATTTGAAAAAATAAATTCAGGAATATTTGTTTCCTTTTTCAAACGGAGAATAAAAAAAACAGAGTATTAGCAATTGGGGTTTTGACAAAGAAGGGAAATTTTAGAAAATTTTATAGACATAGGAGAGGTTGTGTTTATTTCATAAAATAATAATGGTATCTAGGGTTGAACCAATCGAATTTTATTCCATGTCAATTCATAAATATTGTTTTAAACTTATTGAAAAAATCATTGGATTTCATTTCTGGAAAATTTTGGTGGGTATAATGAAAATATTTGCATGGAATTTTCTTGCTCTTTTGATAGTGAGAGGGCCTCAATAGGTAACCTCACCATGAGACTATCAAAATATATTATGGCACATGTGACTAGATTAACCCAAAAAGGAGAAATATACTTTTAAACTAAACAATGCTAAGACAAATCTTGGACTCCATTTTTATGCAGATCTAAAGCTTCACATGGTAATTGGAAGAAATGGATTTCAAGAAGATGGTTAGTTCATCCCTAGGATGTGATGGCTTACATTATTCAAAATTTATCACATGTGAGGGAAGATTCAATATAATATAGTTGTATCACAATAAAATTTTACAACATCTGAAAGGTGACTATGAGATTAACATTCCTTATTTTTTTACTAAAAATCCTTTCTAAAATGGCTAATGGAGTTCAAAAACAAGGAAAAAACATCGACAAAATCCTTTATCATCATGGCCTTATCAAGATGATTGTGATAAATGAATTACAAAATCGGGACCTTTCATGGGATCAATTTGTATTAGATAATGAATTTGAAGTTATGGTAGAAGTCTCAAGGGAAGAAGAAGAAGAAAGAATTTTCATCATAAGTGATAATGAAGAAGAAGTAAATTTTCCTAAGGCGAAAAGCTCAAAATTGTTGAAAAGTGTAACAAGGTTCGGTATTCATAATGACATGTAATTGTGAATTTTGTAAATGATGTAATGAAGTAAGTAAAATTATTATTGTGAACCTTGCTTCATGGGTTTCATGAACAAGTGATTTTATTTAGATGGCTCCCATTGAGAGCCTTAGGATTTTTCATTAAAGTCAAAATAATTAATGTCAAGTATGGAGTAGCCCTTCTCGGGCATTTTTCAAATGAATATATGATTATAAAGCTCTCCAATGACAAACACTAGCTCTCTTCCCCAAGACAGCTTCAAGATGAGGTAAATATCATGTCGACCTTACCTTATGGAGTCATAATGATTCACATAGATCATGTCAACTCATTCTATGGAGGAACCACTATAAATACCCAGTTGTAGTTTCACATTTCACAAAGAAAATTTCAGACCTCTCTCTGTAATACAAGGCTCGGTGAAGGAACAATAGTACAAAGGCTCAGTGAAATTGTTGTGGTGTAATGGATCGGTGGTATGATGACATGTTCTATGATACAATGATCCCTATGCTCGGTGGTGTGACAGTGGTACATTAACTCGGTGATATGATGCTAAAACATGATGTTGATCTCGGTACTATGCTGTGACATGATGTTGTGTTATGATGTCTCTATTCTTGGTGCTATGATACATGAAATTGGTGCTACAAGAACTCATTGCTGCCTCAGTAAATTCAGTGCCATATCAAGTGCGTCAACAATTCATTACTATCATATTATTTTCAAAAAGGAGATAATCTCAATGCGTAGAATGAACCAAAAGGAGGAAGGAGAAGACAGTTAATAGAGCTAGTGTCTTGGTCTTGGAAGCAACCAATAGGTCAAGGGTATTGATCTTGGTATTCGTCAACTGGAACCTGTATTAGAAGAATTTGTGCGGGTTTTCCTCTCAAAGAGCGAGAGTTTTTGGCCCTGGATCATAGCCTACATGTTGTGTCTCTTGTTTATTTATGTTTATGAATTGGAACTGTTTGATGGAGAAGAACACTAATAAACTAAGAAGTAGAAGATCCTAACACAAAGAAGTAAAAAACATTCACAAACAATCACTAATGAAGATAAATCACCTAATGCTAATGCCCTAGATTTCTCAACAATAACAACCTATGCAAATGATAAAAACAAGAAGCATGAAAAGACGAGAGGAAGAGCTTCAACATAAAGAAAATATATTTTACACTTATGAAAGGAATTCTAGGAAGTGCCCACATGCCCAAAAAGGACAGTTAGTAGAAAAATATGATGAAGCACATCAATATCAATATGATTGTATTCATGCTTTAGAGGAACAAGAAGAAACAGATAGGAAGGAAGAGGAAATGACACATGATATTCCTATGGATGAGCAAGATTCAATTTTTTCAAGGAAAGTAAAAATAAAAGGACCATCAAAGAAGAATAAAAAAATTGAAAGATTGAAACAAACTGTGAAGGAAATGGAAGTCCTTGAAAGACATCTCAAATAGGAAAATGAACAATTAAAAATTCAAAGTTAGAAAACTTAAAGGGAAAATGAAAGATTGAAGAATAAAAACAAGAGATTACAAATACAAGAAATCTTAATTTCCAAACAGCCATACAAATGGTATCAACAAAAGAAGGCAATAAAAGAAAAGTATCAAAATTTAAATATCTTCACACTACTCAAGCTAATATGGAAATATTTTTACAAGCATCATTGGTGACAGTGGATCAATGACAAGGCATCAGAGACAATTTTGTCCATAGGGGCATGCAATATCTTCCTCTTGGGGAAATGTCGGGTGCCACTTTTTTATGTTTATTTTAGTCACATAACCCATATTTTGACTCTATTTTCCTTCCATGCCTCTCATACATCATCAATATTTTCTTGAAGTTTACCATCTCACGTACATTTATCGTTTACTTTTCATGAATTTAATTTTGGCAAAGTTTTACATTAAAATTAGTTTTTTAGCACAAATTACAGGATGTTGCAACTTCTCATAGTAGCTCTAAGATTCACACATGTGAAGGACAACTGGGTGAATTCTGAGATATGTGGGATGATCCTCAATGTCCAAGGATGGATAAATTCATATATTCCTTCAAAAAATAGCTTCATATGTGCACATTCAACGCTGGCAAACTAGGCCACTTGTTTAGAAAATCCCCTGTTTTTGGCAAGAAATCAGGACAATTTTGAATTTGAGGAATTTTATCCATATTTTAGGGATATGAAGGCTGAATTAAACCTATTAGCACTTGTTTAGGATCTCAGAAGCTGATTTGATAATTTTTAGTCCTTTTGGTTACTAAACCTCTTGTATAAATATGTGGGACTTGGAAGTAAGAAACATATCATTTTTATGAAAGATTGCTACTTGATTGAAGTTAATTGATTTGGATATTTTTGGTGCTCTCATTATGATGTGTGGATGATTTTGATATTGTTATTCAAGTCTCTTTAACTGATTTTCATCCAAGTGTGCAAGCAAAGCATGGAGGGCCCCCATTGCCAAGCATGTGCACTTAACCTTTAATTGTCTAGTATGATATTTCAACTTTGTTGTATTTCCCGTGTGTTTCAGTTTTCATTATTTGAAAAATATTGATTTTTTCTAGGCTTGATAAGTATGTTATCCAGTGACATCTTGTAAAGGAGTTTAATTTTCTTTCATCTACAAAAGTTGAAAATTGTCAAATTGTTCATTTTTGGGTAATTCATTCTTATGTTCTTTTGGTTAAAAGCACTTGATCATCTAAAATGTTGTTATGCTCTTGAAAACATTATGAATCCATCTTTTGTAAGGGACCTTAAACTTTATTTTCTTACATCATTTTAGATCTCAAGATAGTTTCGAAGAATTTCCAAGTATAAGTGTGTTAAAAATATGGAATTCAAGTTAGTTACAATATTAGTCTCTAAACCATATATTTTTGTGTGCTTCTAAGTTCACGTATTTTGGATTGATAATGAAATTAATGATATAATTTACACCCCTAAATTGGACCAACAATGCTTGAAATTGATTATAATATGGCTCTCTATATACTTACTAAATCCGATGTAAAGTTAATACTCTTTCAAGTATCAACAACATTGTTCCAATGTGCTTCTGTGTTCATTCGATGTCTTGGAGAAACCCATTTACTATTATCATGTCACAACTCTCATACATGTCACTCACTTCACCAATTTCAAGACTAGGCTCCTTTCCATCTCAAATTATTATGACAACTTGTCACAACTCACTTCTATTTTTCTAATTTTTAAATAAGTATTTTATCTAGTGATTCTATTGTCGTTTTCAATTACTTAACTTTTGCAATCCTTCACGCTATGATTTGTGCCACTTATGCTACTGTTGTAACCAATCTTTTGGTAACTCTGCTCTATGCGTGAGGGGAATCTCCAACAAGGAAGTTCATTAGTTCTCTTATCAATTCGTTTTCACCATTCACGAAATCTGCACCAACTAGTTATTGTTTATTATACTTATTTACATATAAGTTATCATTTATGTTTTATCTTGTGGATGTTTGTTATATGCTTTGATAATTCTTAGTTGGGTGGAAAGGATGCCATATATTCTTACCCATCATCCACAATGTCTCCAATTAATTCATATTCATATATGTATTTTGTAACTGTAAGTGTTTATATCCCATTCCACCTCTGAAAACAATTATTATTTAATATATCCAAACAATTTCCTCGGTACTCCATTACAACATGTATTTTGGCCTTATGCAATACAGGGTTTTTAGTCCCATCCATACCTATATATGATTTATTTTGTGTGTACATTTTTTTAATAGAAATTTTGTATCGCCTCAACATAAAATATACTTATTATTGGGATAATTTCACAATGTTTTTATAGTCTTCTGATGCACGGATAATATCATTCTCTTATTAAGTTTCAAAGGTCTATTTCTACCATCAAGTACCGCCTCTCTTCATTCAATCTTCCAACAAAATTTTGCATCCACATCCAATATATATGCTTGAAAATAGATTTTACCAATAAAGTAATTATTTCCTAATGTGACTATTAACAAAAAATTATCAAGCAGGTAATCCTTTAGAGTGATTTCAGATACAACACCCTACCTTCTTCCTCAACTGTACCTATTTGATGTTTGTAATGATAACAATGTGATGTTACATTATTTCATGTATGTTTGTCTATACATGTGTTCTTCATCATTACTTCCAAATTGTTATTTAATCTTCTAGGTGCCCAACTTCTCAATTCTGGTGGGTAAGGGTACCCCAATAATTTGATTAGTGTAGCAAATTTGATTTCAATTACTCATGATAGAGCTTTGGTTATATAAAAAATATGTCCTTGGAGCTTAGGCTCATAGGCCATAGTGCTAAAGCTTTCAGCTCTGATACCACTTGTAACATACCTCGATGTAAAACCAACATCATAATTACATACATAAGTAAATAATAGCAATTAAAAAAATTATTACAGTCTGGAATTGTGGATTCTTTTACGCAAATTATTCCTTTCATCAGATTTAAAATTTTATTATAAAGTTTATCAATTGAATTACACGAATCAAGATTATTCTATTTATATGAACGTGCTTCATTTATTTCCCCTTCATATCCACGATTTTTCATAGTTAATACATCACATAATAAATGATGGGTGTAAACAAAAGGTCATTTAATCGACTATATGTATGGTCAAGTTATTTGAAATTCCGCTGATGAGACATTATTATTATTTTTTATTTGTATATATATCTATACTAAAATAGGACTACACAACTCATACATATATATTATGGATGAGTTGTGTTCAAGATTAATTTATCCGACCATACTTAGGCTTAAGATTAGTTCTTCTTTCTACAATAAATTTAAAATCCATTAGAAGCTTTTGGGCTTCCAACTATTGGCACGATAGTCCTCCACCCATCCTTGTGCTGCTTTGTTGGCGCATATATGACTGTGTTAACCTCAAGTTGAATATGAGTGGTTGAATTGTGTGATAATTCACAATGGTAACAACCTCCTCCCCCCATCACATGTCGTCTATGTTCATTCAAAACACTCGTTTCTAGAGATTGGATCTCTATAATGGAGAATTTTGAAGCAACACCCAGTAAGTTAAGTGTCAAGTACTTATCCTCTTTATTTTATTATTTTTCCTTTACTTTGTCTGCTAATGATTCAGTTATTTTTTTAATACAACCTTTGGGGTTTGACATGTATTTAAGGAATCATTCCTACAAGTCTTCCATCTCGAATTATGGTAAGGAATATGAGTGGTCAGTCTCGGTACTAGATAAAGCCTTCTAAATCATAAACTGATTTACAGTGTAAATATGTATTATCCAACATAGAGTTACTCTAAAGTTTCTCCACTTACTTTCATTCATAGGGTTACAAGGATTAACTTCCTCTTGCAAATGGCCTGAGGGAAGTTTTCTACATTTTTCTTATATCATGTCCTATTCATTTGACTAGTTTGAATCCCTTAAAATAAGAGAGTCACTTAGCATGATTCCCCTGTAATGGAAGGTTTGTAGCGTGTGGAATTTCTGCATTGTGAGTTTCTCTAATTCTTGCTCCAAGAGTTACCTAGGTGTTGAGGCCCTGAAAATCGGTGCAACAACATTGGGGAAAACCACCCAGTCGGGGACTTAAAAACCGTCCCTTTTTCGTTTGGAATGGTAGCTCCGACTAGATTTGTGGGAACAATTTTCCAATTTAATATAGTTGGGGTGAATGGATGTTTTTATCTCTAAGTAGGTTTTGATAGATGGAAAAATATGAAAGCTTGCAATAAACAATAAATCTCTCTCTCTCTCTCTCTCTCTCTCTCTCTCTCTCTCTCTCTCTATATATATATATATATATATATATATATATATATGTATATCCTGGGATGAAACCTTTTTTTGTGCAATCTACAAAATAATATTTTAGTGGATTCAAATAAAGATCATACATTCACTTAAAGATATGAAAGAAATTTAAGATAATTGGTTTGATTAAAAAGTTAATTAAATCAACTTAATGAAGCATATATTGCAACTTTTACAAAATGCATGTATTGCACATATACATAAATGATAACATCACAACATGTTCAAAAGTGAATTAATGTTAAATTGTATTCAAACAAATATATAATACAAAACATCATAAGATCAATGAATTATTCCTCATTTGAAACTCAAATTAAACACATAAGATAAAAGTATCATATATATGTTTCTATATTGTTGAAACTTAGTAGTTGTTGGGTGAGTCATCATCTTTGTGCTGAGTCGATTTTCACTTGTGTAGTGAAATTATTGGATACTTTAAGTGGATCATACTACCTATTTGGAATTGTAAATAATTTCAAACACTCAATCTAACCAATATCCACTATAGCATGTTTGTATTTGTCCAATCCATAAACACTGCAACTAATTGGAAAAGAAGGCCATAATGCTTTCTTGGCCTCTTTCAAAGATCTGGTCAGACCATTTCCAACAGTTTCACATGCAACTTCTCTCATGATAAGTTTTTCAGGAGCATATAGGGGTAATACATGTGCTTGTACATAGGTGGATGACTCTTCACCAAACCATTTTCCTATAGAAGAAAATTCATCCTAGGACTCTTTCGAAAGTCTGGGGGCTTTCTCATTAAAAACAGCTTGAAAAAGGGGTAGTATAACTCCATGAAAAAATTTGTAAAAATGATTTTCGTATTTAGATTCCCACAGAATACTATGAAATACATGAATGGGAACAGGATCTTGGGTAGTCCATTTCTAGCCCGTGGCTGGAAAATCTAAGGTAAAACATACAACATCCATAATATAGCCGCTCATATAAAATGGAGGAAAGATTTTAGAAGAGATAGAACGGTTCGTTCTATATTATAATATCTGAGTGGAAATATTATTTGACAGAATATTTCCCCAATCCATAACATAAGCATATTCCATTGCTTCCATAAGGGGAACCCATTCTACTAAAAATCTAGTTGTGTCTGACTGACCAAAAAGTATATACATCGTAGAAGAGATATAGGAATAAGGACTTGCAAGAGATTTAGTAGAATACATACCCTTTTCATCGTTCTTGTGTTTTTTAGGATTTCCCCTCCATTTCATTATTGGCATTAATTTGAGTTCATTTTTCTTGGCGAACTGCGCAAGGAATTCCTTATCATAAATCTTATCAGGTTCTGGAATATGGTACATTTGCTCCAGGTCTTCCGCTTTAAAGGAACCAATCATTGTTCCTCTGCTGGTAAGGAATGTCCTATCCCTGATGTTAAGATTGTCGATAATCCACCTTACCATATCAGTATATGGTAATATTGTGGGTCGTGTTGCAATTCGGTGAATAAAAGAATTAGCTACGTCTCCAATTGTAGCTTTAGAAGAATTTGGGGCATCAACAGTTGTTTTTCTTTGGATTTTACGAGGTTTCTCGTCTTCAAATATTTTATACATAGATTCCCATAAAGAGGATCCATTTCAGTTCCACAAGTTGTATCTATAAACAGAGGCAACATCTATGTTCTCTTGGACGTACTAGGCGCAGGGTTAACATGAACCATATGCTTATTTGCTTTCTTCAAAGCCTTAGACATTTCCGAAGAATTTTTCTTACTCAAACTTGCCTGTAAATAAGTAAGAAAGAATAAGAAGAAAGAAGAAACCTTTTAGTTTTTCAATACACACAAATACCATAGTAATATAAATATTTCAAATGGATGAGACTTCGCATGCTGATGGGATATTAATTGAATGCTCATTGCAGGAAAATGATTATGGCTATATGAGAGAGAGAACCATTAATTTATGACATTGATAAATATATATGGGTTATCGTTCCTATATAATCATTTCTTAATTAAAACCAGAACTATCGTGTTACATCGTGGCTCGTGTGCAATATCTTCATTAAATACCGATGAGCTTAGCTGTAATGTCGATCGTAACATTGCAATCACAATATTGGCGAAAGTAAGAAGTATGCAACATGGGTTTGTTAACAAGAGTGCGATGTGCGATGTGTGATATGCTTTATCGCATCGGTGAATATGATCGATAATAAATAGAAATGTTAAGCTTTGCGAGAGCGCAAAGCAATATGCTTTATCACATCAGGGAATATGAGCGGTAACAAATAAGACTATCGGGAAAAATGTGATTTGCGAAATGCGATAGCTTACGTGGTAGAAGTAGGTCCCATGGGTATCCTTTATTGATTTACTCATAAATATGGATTTTTTATTTAAAAACGTTTCGATTATATTCATCGAATCGTAAAAATGTTTCAAGTAATTATTTTCGAATTATATACGTTTTGCAATGATTTTGTGATTGCGATAAGGCAATTTATCTCCGCTTAAGTACTTAAAAAGCCAAATTTTTAATGTTTTCATCCCCTTTTGATCCCTATTCCTACTCTAAGGGTTTTATTTGCTTTAACTCTAAAAATTAAAAGGGTCCCCATTATTTTCTAAGGTAACTATTGCTTAAAATAATGGGGGTTATTGATATACACAAAACCAGGTTCCTCTGATAATTTAGTCTCATATTTTATAGGTTTGTAATGACCATCAAACCCTATGAAGATTTCCTACCAGAATCTTTCTTTGAACAACATTACCCTTTTTCTCTGAGAGAAATCATTGGGGTTATATTATATGTAACAATGTATGGAATTACAGATCCTATGGTTTGATTGAACGTTTCGGCTTAAGGGCTTACTACCTCATGCACATTTCTCTTCTTTTGGAACAATATGTGTATTTAATGTTAAAAAATTTTATTAATTAAAGAATTTCCCACTGGGTGAAGACCCCATTATGACTATTTAAATGGAAGTGTTGTTTTACTCTTTGAATAGGAATTGTAGAATTTATACTGTTGTTTCTTATTGTATTCGTACTACACTTCCAGAACATAATATAATCCATCAATATATTAATACTCATTTGGTTCTTATCTCACGGCCTGATATAAAGAATGTTATTCAACTTCTGGGTTTATATTATCTTTTAATTATATTATATTCTTTTAATGGTTTTGATATATGTATCAATCAATGGGAATTCTTCTAGCAATAGTTTTTACTTCAACACTCTAGCAATTCCTAATATAATTATGTCATGAGTTCTCGCAAAGAACTATTTTCAGTTTCTTACTTTTAATATGTAATTTTTTTAAAGTGAGGCATGTAATCCATTATAATTACGTTACCAATCCTTAACTCCCATAATCGTTTTCTCCCATATTCCATTCGTTTCTGTATACTTGTATAATTTGTTCACCTCCTTGGGTTTCTTTGCATAATTTTTTTTTATATATATTTTAGGCATTAATGTGACCTATTAAATAAATGCTACATAGCAATTTTTATGTCTTCTTTATTCTTTTATGGATCTAATATGCACATTTACACAACTTGCTCTATAAAATTAGTATTCATAAGATGTAAGTTAGAGAGGATCTTGCATTTATTTTCTCCTATTCCTTCATATCATATATTGAACTCAAAATAGTTCCGGGTTGTTGGTTCCTACTATCCTAGCCTAGGAACTAAACATTACAGTTTATTAATCTAGCATAACTTACCTTTTCTTTTACACTTCAATTAGTTTTAAATTTTGTTACTATGTAATAGTATAAGGTCTGGTACAAGAGTTTTTCCCGTTAAAACGTTTCCTTACTATCAATATTACCAATCTTATAAATGGAAGTGGGACTTGGTCATTATTTGTGTCTTGCAGATTACCCCCCCCCCCCCCCCCCTGTAATACTTAACTGTAAATGTCTACAGAATGAGGATTTTTTCTCCCAAACAATGGCTTTGGCTTAAGAGTTTTCGAGGCTAAACTGACTCAATAATAACTCACAACAACATCATTTCATATAACAACAATTCACATTCCATATATGTCAACTTTGTAAACATTTTGTCACGAAAAAATTCCTTATATGATCATCCATACTAGAACTTATAACAAGATTACAGAATCATGGAAATTAATTTTAGATTCTATAGGACAACCAATTAATTGATTATATGTTCAATTTTAAGCTTGCCAGGGAATTCATGGAGAAAAGAATACCAATCCTCCCAACCAATGAGAATGGAAATAACATCCAATTCTCTCCCTGAGCCTTTTCAATTTCCAAAACAGATAGACAATGACTTAGTAAGATTTTTTCTCAAGCAACAAGACCACACTAGTCCAGCCATAGAACTCATAAACTCAGATTTATGTCTTAGGGTTTCCACTGGCTCCAACCAGCTCAAGAATACCCTAACAAGCAGCGTCATGCCTTCCTTCAACTTCTTGTTGCAATTTCACAAGCTTACAACATCATTTTCCTCACTTGGACCTCCTTCAACCCGGTACCAAGTTTTCAAGGTTGCCTCACGCTTTTCTCTCTCACCCTCCTAGCTCCCTTTGCCCAGCTGAGATTATTTATCTCTAGGGAGGAATAATTGTCTCGTAAATGAAAATTTTCATCTAGGGTATTTTCCCGTGAATTCCAAGACTTACCACTTTTTTTTTTTAATAAATTAAAATAAAACTTAAATATTAAAGTTTTCCATTAGGATTTCCCTTGTCCCATGATTTACCAAGTTTTTTCAGTAAAAGTAAATTAAATATTCAATTTTCACTGAGGGGTTTTACATCTTCCCCCCTTGAGCGAAATACCATCCTCAGTGTTTCCTATCCCACCTAACATGTTGTAATATGTCTTGCACATAAAATCCTCATCCTCCATGGTCACAGTCTCTTTCGACTAAAGTGATTAATTGCACTCAACATGGGTAATTGTTTTTCTTTTGAAGTGCAATTCTCTCTCTCTTTCTTTGAAAATGCGCAAAGGTTGGACCATGAATACTTTACATGGTCTTATCTACATACACAGGCATTATAGTTGTCATTACTTTTTGTCAATTATCATTCAAAAATCTATATTACATGCATCTCATTTGTTATATATGTTCTCAACATGGTTCATCAACATGTATCAGAACCCCACAAGAATCAACAGCCTGCACTCAATACAATTTAGTAGCATCATTGTAGCTTATCAACTATAAAAATTAAGCCTTTTACTTTCTCAATGGATATCAAAATTTCCAAGGACTCTATCAATGGTCCCACTGTAAATCGAGACCATGGAAGTAACAATTTTATTTGTATTATTCATATATTGTTGTTAAGATTTCCATAACAACTTATTGTTCTTTGTATTTTATGAAAAATTGCAACTAGTGTATTGTTGTATTGGGTAGCATTTCTATGCTTTTAGTTTAATTTTAATACATAAGTAGAGGTTTATAATAACCCCTTTTTTGTAACTTTTTATTTTCTTCCATGTTCAAGGCAACTATATTGATGTCTACTTACCCAAGTAAACTTGGTTATGCCTAGTTTGGGCTACTTTGTTATTTTTTTTTTTAGTGCAAATCAGGTACCTACTTTGTAGCTTTCCTTCAATTATGGTCTATTTGTCTTCTTGTGTGACAGGTTGTTGATGAAATTTATACATATGTAGTCATATGATTTCTCCCTTACTATTAATATTAATTTATTAATGATTTTTTTTTACATCTATTTACCACATGATATTCACTTTATTCATCAGCAGGTCATGTAATACGTTTTATTTGAAAAATCTTGTGGGATTGTTAATAAATCACAATTTTATCCCAACGAGAGAATTATTTCATTATATCATTCCCCAATAAATACACTTGTTATCACTATCCCCTTATCCTCCTTCCGTAGAATATTTTCTTGCCTTGCCCCATGATGACTCACCATCAATGATATTTCCTTCAGGCAGTGTCAACTTCCATAATATAAAACATATTACAGCACCACATTACCAAGGTTCGAGGATAATTATTATTATCATTGTCCTTGGCTCAAGTGAACCCAAAAATGTCCACGTTAATTTTCTACCAGTTATTTCTTGCAAAAATCTTGATCAAGGTTTTGCATTCGATTTTCCTTATTTTATTCTTCTCTTTCTAATCTATCTTAGTAGACCATCCATACCAGAAGCACAAGGCACTATTAAAAGATTTCTTTATGACAATCCAAGGGCACATCTAGAAATGGTACGCAATAATTCACTAAGGATAACAAGAAAATCATGTCACCAAGCCTTACAACCATGCTTTTCCAACATGTCTCTCCTATGATTTTCTCATAATTATCTTCTTGGGGTGCATTTATTCTACAAATTATTGACTAGGTGTCTAGGGTTACATGTGTTCCCCTCCCACTTTTCTATTTTAATTCTCTTAGATTTCCTATTTAATAGTCGCCTCATCACATTTTGTCAGTGTAGTTGTCTTGGTGATTTTGGTGAGCATATATTCATTCTGAAACTTCATTTATGTTTATAAAGGTTGTATTAGAGTTCCTTAACATACTCAACTAGTGGCACATTGCATCTTCCATGGTAACACATCACCTGTCAACAAAAATAGATAATTCTTGTGCCAATATGCTACTAACATTATCTTTATCACAAACTTTAATTATGTGCCACATTTTCTTGGGTTATCTTACTCAACTACCCGCCAATTTATGATCACATTCTATATGTACCCACAACCCATTCTTGAAGCCATGTTATGAAAATGAACCCTTATAAGTAATTACTATACATGCTCGTTGTCATGTTCACCTAACATATATAAATTTGTATGCATACCCTTTATGTTTTTCTTTTTGCATGATATTGGTCACAATCTTAAATAGAAAGCATCAAATTAGCAAGGACCTCGTTAAGAGTTTCCTAAATTTTAGTGTGCATCTACTCTTGTTTGTTTTTATTGCACTCATCTCCTCTTCAGACATCGTATTCGTCACTTGAATCAATCAAAATTTCTCTTTTCATCTTGTTTTCAATCATACTTAACCTCCCTAAATGCGAGGTAGTTATAAAATAAACCATTAAACGAATCATTCTATGTTTCAATGTTGCGAGTCTATAACTCCCAAAATTCTTGAACCTTCTACGTCAACAAGGTTTAGGAATTTCAAAAGTTATCATCGTTCCTTTCCTATATTTTAGGGGTCATTGCATAATTTTCTAGAAAAATTCTATATGCTTGAAATTGATTCTAATCTGGATTCTATATACTTACTAAATCTAATGTAAAGTTAATACTCTTTTGAGTATCAACAATGTTGTTCCAATGTGCTTTTGTGTCTATTCGATGTATTGGAGAAACCCATTTACTATTATCATATCACAAGTATCATACATGCCACTCACTTCACAAATTTTGAGACTAGTCTCCTTTCCATCTCAAATTATTATGACAATTTGTCACAACTCACTTTTATTTTGTTGATTTTTAAATAAGTATTTTATCTAGTGATTCTATTTTCGTTTTCAATTACTTAATTTTTGCAATCCTTCACCCTAGTATTTGTGCCACTTATGCTATTGTTGTAACCAATATTTATATAACTCTTCGATGTCCATGAGGGGACTCTCCAATAAGGAAGTTCATTAATCTCTTATCAATTCGCTTTCACCGGTCATGAAATTTGCACCAAACAATTATTATACATTGTACTTATTTACGTCTAATTATCATATATATTTTATCTTGTGGATGTCTGTTATATGCTTTGATAATTCTTAGTTGGGTGGAAAGGACTCCATCTATTCTTACCCATCAGCCAAAATGTCTCAAATTAATTCATATTCATATAGGTATTTTGCAACTGTAAGTGTTTATATCCCATTCCACCTATGATAGTGGTTATTAATTAATATAGCCAAATTATTTCCTCGGTACTCCATTACCACATGTATTTTGGCCTTATGCAATACAGATTTTTTAGTCCTATCCATACCCATATATGCTTTATTTTGTGTGTACTTTTTTTTAATATAAATTTTGTATCACCTCAACATAAAAGTACTTATTATTGGGAGAATTTCACAATGGTGTTATAGTATTCCCATGCATGGATAAGATCACTCTCTTATTAAGTTTCAAATGTTTATTTCTACCATTAGGTACCTCCTCTCTTCATTCATTCTTCCAGCAAAATTCTAGGTCCACATTCAATATCTATGCTTCAAAATAGCTTATACCAATAAAGTAATTATTTCCTAATGTGATTATTAACAAAAAAAAATTATCAAGTAGGTAATCCTTTAGGGTGATTTCATATACAACACCCTACCTTCTTCTTCAACCGTATCTATTTAATTTTTATAATTTTAACAATGTGATGCTATGTTATTTCATGTATGTTTGTCTATACATGTGTTCTTCATCATTACTTCTTATCATCGGATTTAAAATTTTATTACAAAGTTTATCAAGAGAATTACAAGAATCAAGGTTATTTTGTTTATATGAACGTGCTTCATTTATTCCCCCTTCATATCCACGAGATGTCATAGTTAATACATCACATCATAACAAGTGGGTGTAAATGAAAGGTCATTTAATCGACTATATGTATTGTCAAGTTATTTTAAATTCTGTTGATGAGACATTATTATTATTTTTTATTTTTATATATATTTATACTGAAATAGGACTACATAACTCATACATATATATTCTGAATGAGTTTTGTTCAATATTAATTTATCCAACCATACTTAGGCTTAAGATTAGGTCTTCTTTCTACAATAAAGTTAAAATACATTGAAACCTTCTAGGCTTCCAACTATTGGCACTATAGTCCTCCACCCATCCTTTCAGTGCTTTGCTGACGCATATATCATGGTGAAAACCTTAGTTTGAATCTGAACAGTTGATTTTCTTGAGAATTTACAATGGTAACGACCTCCTCCCCCCATCCCATGTCGTCTTTGTTCATTCAAAACCCTCGTTTTTAGATATTGGAGCTATGCAATGGAAAATTTCAAAGCGGCACCCAGGGAGTTAAGTGTCAAGTACTTATCCTCTTTATTTTGTTAGTGTTCATTTACTTTGTATATTAATGATTTAAGTTTTTATTCTAATATAGCCTTTGGGGTTTGACAGGTATTCAACGAATCATTCCTACGATTCTGCCCTGTCGAATTATGGTAACGAATATGAATGGTCGGTCTTGGTACTAGATAAATCCTTTTAAACCCTAAATCGGTTTACAGTGTAACTACGTATTATCCAACTGAGAGTTACTCTAAATTTTCTTTGCTTACTTCCGTTCATAGGGTTACAAGGCTTGACTTCCTCTTGCAAATGGCCCAAGTGAATTTTTCTACATTTTTCTTATATCATGTCTTGTTCATTTGACTAGTTTGAGTCCCTTAAAATAAGAGAGTCACTTAACCTGATTCCCTTGTAATGGAAGGTTTGTAGCACGTGGAATTTCCGCAGAGCGAGTTTCTCTAATTCTTTCTCCAAGAGTTACCCAGGTTCCTCTGCTAATTTAGTCTCATATGTTACATGTTTGTAACGACCATCAAACCCTATGAAGATTTCTTACCAGAATCGTACTTTGAACAACATTACCCCTTTTCTATAAGAGAAATCATTAGTATTATATTATATTTCTCAATGTATGGAATTGTAGATCCTAGGGTTTGCTTGAACGTTTCTGGTTAAGGCCTTACTACCTCCTGCACAATTTTCTTTTTTTTTGGAACAATATGCATATTTATTGTTAAAAAAAAATTGTTGATTGGAGAATTTCCCACTAGGCCAAGACCCCCATGTGACTATTTAAATGGAGGTGTTGTTTTTCTCTTTGACTAGGAATTGTAGCACTTGTAATATTGTTTCCTATTGTATTCCTACTACACTTCCATATCTAAAGATAATCCATCAAGATATTAATACTCATTTGGTTCTTATCTCATGACCTGATATAAATATTATTATTCAACTTCTGGGATTATATTATATTTAATTATATTAGATTATTTTAATGGTTTTGATATATGTATCAATCAGTGGGCATTCTTATAACCGTATTTTTTACTTCAATACTATAGCAATTGCTAATATAATTATGTCATGAGTTCTCGTAGAGAACTTTTTTCAGTTTCTTACTTTTAATGTGTATTTTTTTTAAGTTAGGCATGTAATCCATTATAATTCCATTACCAATCCTTCACTCTCACAATATCTTTCTCATAGTTACTTGTATAATTCGTTCAACTCCTTGGGTTTGTTTACATAATAATTTTTTTTTTAATTTCAGGCATAATGTGACCTGTTAAATAAATTATACATAACAATCCATATGCCTTCTTCATTCTTTTATGGCTCCAATATGCACATTTATAGGACCTGCTTTGTAAAATTAGTATTCATTAACTATATCTTAAAGAGCAGCTTGCACCGCTTTGCTCCTATTGCTTCAGATTATATATTAAACTCAGAATAGTTCTGTGCTAATGGTTCCTACTAGCTGAGCCTATGAACTAAATGTTGTAGTTTATTAATCTAGCACAACTTACCTTTTCTTTTACACTGCAATGAGTTTTAAAATTTTGTTACTATTTAATAGTATATGGTCTAGTACATGAGTTTTTCCCCTTAAAACATTTCCTCGGTATCAATATTACCAGTCTTCTAAAGGGAATTCAGACCTGTTTATCATCTGGGCATTGTAGATTACACCCCCCCTCCCATTGTAATACTTAGTTGTAAATGTCTACATAATGAGGATTGTTTTTTCCCAAACAATGGCTTTGGATTAAGAGTTTTTGAGGCCAAAATGACTCAATAATAACACATAACAACATCATTTCATACAATAATAATTCACATTCCATATATGTCAACTTTGTAAACATTTTGTCATGGAAAAATGCCTTACATGATCATCCATACTAGAAATTATAACAAGATTACAAAATCACATAAATTACTTTTAGGTTCTAGAGGACAACGAATTAAATTACTTATTTGTTCAAGTTTAGGCTTGTCAGGGAATTAACAGAGAAAAAGGACCACTCCTCCCAACCAATGAGAATGGAAATCACGTCCAATTCTCCGCCCAAGCCTTTCCAATTTCCAAAACAATTGATAGACAATGACTTAGCAAGATTTGTTCTCATCCATCAAGACCACACTAGTCCAACCAGAGAACTCACAAACTCACACGTTTGTCTTAGGGTTTCCACTAGCTCAAGAATATTGTAACAGGCAACGTCTTGCCTTCCTTCCACAATGTCTTGTTGCAGGTTCACAAGCTTACAACTCCATTTTCCTCACTTGGACCTCCTTCACAACAAGTACCAAGTTTTCAAGGTTGCCTTAGGTTTTTCTCTCCTCTCACCCACTTTTTTTTTGGTCAAAGTCTCATTTATATTATCATTTCAAAATTTACATAATAAGACAACATTGTTGTGATACAGCTGAGCAACCCGAGTTGCAAAAAATGCCATACTTGTCTCGGGTGCATGCCAAGGCAAACAATGCCACTACTTATTTCCGACACAAAACTAGCAAAAAATAATCAAATACAAAGCTTCATGGAGGAGGATTTGGAGGGGCTGGTGGTGGCCTTGTAAAGAAACCTGCACGGTTGTGCACATGGTAGTTGATGTGCTCGATCTGTATTTCCAGTGCTCAGAGGTGGTCATGGGAACACCTCAGCTGACGGCGCAGACTCCCTAGAGCATCTAGAGTTTCATTATGCATATGTCGAATATTATTAATGTAAGCGATGAGTTGTTGCGCTCTTCATACCTTTGTTCCCTCATGTTGTTCAGATTGAGATGGATTTGTTGCAATTGAACTGAAACCGTGTCCAGGGTGGTTGGAGCGTCAACTTGACCAGGCGACTAGGCTGGAGAAACCACCATGGTAGCCACGGAATGCTGACTCTTGGTGGATTATGAATCTGAGCTCGGGTCCCTGTTTGGCCAAAGCTCCTCCATCCCACGACCAAGTCCTCTTCAGCGTGCATGTCCATGTTGTCGTGGCATGAGCTGTCCCTTCCCACATCCTACTACTTCCCGGCTATAAGTCCAATTTCACGCACGAAGTGCAGCCCGTTGAAACAGAGTGCAATCGCACAGACCACTTCCTGCCGTCCAACCACCAGCACCCGCAAACTCACAAGACATTGTCGTCATCTCGAGTATCCAATCTTCGCTTCTTCCACTAGCAGAGTGGAGCCTCCACCTGCATATACACCAAGCCTTTGTTGGGCCAGAGTGGCCTCCGAGCCCAAATCAACACTGCTTCTTGGATGTCTCCACTGTCGTCACAAACCTCGTCCCCTCAGCAGTCCAAGAATACCACAATAGACACGCCCAGTTGGGCACCTTCCTCGCTACGAGCCCAATCATTATCACCTCCTCTGCAATCCTATGCTCCTCGGACCCCAGGCTACCAGGATCCCACGAGCATCTACGCCACCATCCCCAACTCATTGTCTCCCTCTTCTACCCACAAACTCCTTGTGGTCGAATCTCAAGCCGTAGCTTGAGTTCCAACATCGTTTCATAGGGTGAGACCTCCTCGCAGATTTTCACCATCGCAAAAACCTGCATAATATCGTTTTCCTTGTCCGAAGGCTTGATAAGATCGTGCCTTTGCTCATCCTAATGTGCCATAATTGCCTTCATGCGAAGGCGATTTAATGCTGCTCAGTGGCGTCAGACCTGTCCGACCCGCGCATACCACCCCCACTTGACCATGTAATGCAACACCCCCATCGAGGAATAATCTCCTCCCACCCTCTTGGCTCCCTTGTCCCAACTGAGATTATTTATCTCTAGGGAGAGGAATAACTGTCTTCTAACTGTCTGGTGAATGAAAATTTTCATCTAGGGTCTTTTCCCGTGAATTCTAAGACTTACCATAACTTTTTTTTTTGAATAAATTTAAATATTAAAGTTTTCCATTAGATTTTCCCTTGGCCCATGATTTACCAAATATGTGCAGTAAAAGTAAATAAAATATTTACTTTTCACTGAGCGATGTTACAATGCATTAGTGCATATCACCACAACTATTGTAGTCAAGCTTATCATGTCAAAAATAAAAGACAAAATGTACCACAACTATTGTAGTCAAGCTTATCAAGTCAAAAATAAAAGACAAAATGTTGTAGTGGAGATACTATATAAACCACTAAAGTATACAGGAAAGTAGTTGGATTATGCCTACCAAGTCTAGAATTTGACACACAAAACATTGTTTGTGCCAAATGTTGTATAAGTTATGGGCATTGTGTCTTAATCCCACAAAAAGAAATAGCAACCAAGGGTGTCCTAATTAAAGGAGGCCAATGAGATGGATGGGCACCTTCTAACAATATGTGATGCTATGCATTGAATATTCATAATTGGACGAGTCCAATGAGATGGATGGGTACTTTCTAACCATGTGTGACACTATACATTGAATATTCATAATTGTGCTTAGAGAATGGTTATTTTTATTTTTTTTAACTATGTTCAAGGTTCTACGTAAATATGTGAATACCTGGCCATGTAAGGTCTTAAAAGATCAACCTTTCATTAAAACCTATTAACCTCATAATAAGTACTAAGAATACTAAGAATAAAAAATAC
Organism: Pinus albicaulis; assembly: GCA_034641835.2. NCBI lineage: Eukaryota > Viridiplantae > Streptophyta > Pinopsida > Pinales > Pinaceae > Pinus > Pinus albicaulis. The sequence goes on from CM076581.1 coordinate 1,144,504,893, forward strand.
TCATAAACACCCCAAAAAAAACCATAACTTTGAAGAAACTAACACAAAGAATGGGCAATTTTTAACATAAATGAGGTTATGCATTAATTACCCATAGTTATGATGGATCAAAGTGACCTTAGTCAAATTACCTTTCTACACCAATTTTGAAAGCTTTCATGAGTTAAAGTCGGAGTTGTCTTCCCAGGCAACAGAATAGCCTGAACAACAGGTTTTTGTCGGAATCCGGTTCAATAAAATTCAAAAAATGAGGTAGTTGCAGTGTTTGGAATCAATTTTTGAGAGTGGAAATGGATTCAACACTATCAAAAACTCTTAGGACACTCAAAATACTGAAGTTTAACAACTGTAAACAAGATTCTGATAAAATCTTTGCCGGATGTTTTCAAAATCTCTGCCCGATTCCAAGCCATTCTATTACCTTTTTAGACTACGGTGTTAAAGTCCACCTGTAAATGTAGTACGAGGCACCTTTCCCAAGAAATAAGGATGTGAAGAGTTAAAATCCACCCTTAAATGTAGTAAGAGGCTAAACCTTTCCCAAGAAGGATATGAAAGCTCTTAACTTCCTAGGATGAACTCATATCTAAATAGATTAAGAGTGAAAACTAAAAAAAAAAATGACAACCAGTAAAAATAAAAATTTATGTTATAATTTAAAAAATTTATAAAATAATTTAGAAATATTAACTTTAGTATTTTGGGTGTTTTAAGGGTTTTTGATAATGGTGAATTCATTTTTATTATAAAAATACAATTCAAACACTCCAACTATTTAATTTTTTGAAATAATTTTTACCAGATTTTAGCAAAAAAATCACTGCTCGATAAACAACTCCAAAAGTTATTGGTAAAATGATGACATCAGCTACCTTTTAATCATGTGAGTATATTTGATCTCGTGCCGGAAAGTTTCAGAGACTTTTTGACCATAAAAAAAGCTAAGGTTGGCCATTTACCCATAGTTTTTAAATGTATTTAAATAATATATTTTGGAATTTTTAAATTGAGAATATCTTCACAACGACTGAATCATAAATTGACACGTCGTGCGGCGCGCGGTCAACACACGCCCACCGTTTTCGGTTCACAAACGTCGGGTTAAAGATATGAGGTGTGATCAGATTCGCGGTCCACAAACCGCCATACCGACACCACCGTCACAGTGACCAGTCGTTGAACAAACTTTCGTTCACGTGTGCTCTCGCCCTTTTCTTGTTTTATTGTGATACCCAATTTGCTTTTGCAATTTGCCCCCCTTCCCCCAATCCCAATTCCTTACCTTTTTATATAACCCTCCGATTTCTATAATAATTCCACGATCTGCAAGTTGTTGAACAGTTTACAAGCCATCAGATCTGGTAGCAAAGCGTGGGGTTTTTATCTTTTTTTTCTATAATAAGCCAGGGAGTTTCGAACAGGCAACCTCTGCCGGGCAAATGTCTGGTGTTGGGGTTAGGAAGCCAGAAGAAATGGCCGCGAGCCACAGTGGTGGCGATGCTGTTGAATTTGAGCAGGCAAGGCCTTTTGAATCGATGGAGAGACACGACCACGATGCGGCCGAGGCCGGGATTCGACCCTTGGTCTCTGAGACCGAGCGGCCGCAGCCTCTTAGCCGATTGCAGAAGCGGGCGCCGGCTAAACTGCAGCTGAAAAGGCTGTCCCCGGAGTCGATGGGGTTATCTTGCAGGAGCCCAATTCCTTTGCTATCCCCGCTCGTGCTGTCGCCTTCGCAAGGAGGAGATGTTGACAGGTTGTTATTTGATGAAGAGACCGAAAGGCAAAACCCTGAAGAAGAAGAAGAAAGCGTAGGTAGTGCTGTGATTCTGACGAATGGATGGCAGCACCCCGCGGCGCCTTTTTTCGCCGAGAGGGTTTGCTCGTTCTCTCATTGTTTTTCAGAATTGTGTATTGAAGACCGTTGTTGGTCGTGATTCAGTTCCCTATGGATGGGCCGCCTCTGCTGTTACAGGGTAACCTGTAGCTTTTCAAATTCAATTACTGTTTGTTAGACCCTGAATCAGGGCTAGCTTATTTGTGCCAATGGCTCTAATCGATCAGCTGTAACATCTGGTTCGATTTATTTCTAATTCAGAGATCAATAGCTTTTTTATTCCCTTCGTACATTTTGTGTATCGATGTTATTTTTAATCCTCGTCTTGCTTATTAATCCGATATTAATTTAATTAAAGAACGTATCTGCAAGTAAAAGGGATTTTTAATCCTAGTTGGTACCCACTGTTTTTTTTAAATTGTGGGTAAATCTATTAGAGTGTGGTAAATTTATTATGGTGGGACAGCTATTACTTGCTGTTTGCTGTTATTTGTGAATGCATATAAAAAAATTGTCACTTTGCATCATTGTTATTTTATCACCTGGAATCACTGTTATTCTTGTCACCTGGAATAACATGTCAGTAGTTTCTAACCGAGCAGGTTTTCATTTTGCCATAACATGTCAGTAGTTTCTAACTGAGCAGGTTTTCATTTTGCCAGATACCTTTGGGTTTTGGGCGATTAACATGTATCTATGTATCTTCAAGTTTGAGTAGTTTCTAACTGAGCAGGTTTTAGGCAGGTTTTAACATGTATCTATGTATCTTCAAGTTTGAGTAGTTTCTAACTGAGCAGGTTTTCATTTTGCTAGATACCTTTGGGTTTTGTGCTCTTAACATGTATTTTTATCTATTAACATATATCTTTATCTTTAAGTCTGAGGAAGAAAGTTGCCAAATACCTTTGGGTTATACTAGTAATAAAATCCATGGAAACAGTTTAGCACTTCCATTCTGGAATGGGTAAAGGAGAAAGAAAGAAAAATGAGCTTTAGCATGTTTCCTTACATTTCCTTATATCCTAGAAAAATGAGCTTTGCTTTTGTATTTTTGATGATACTCTAAATCCATTTATGAAATTGTAACACAACTGAAACTGTGTTGGTTAGCAAAATGGTGTTGTCTACGGGTTCCACTGAAACTGTACGGGTTAGCAAAATGGCGTATGGCAATGGGACGCGACAAATTTGTCCGGATTGCAATTTTCTTGTTGCATTTTTCTTGCTCAATTGGGTAAAAAAAATTCAAAAATTCAATTAGGTAAAAAATTTAAAAATTCAGAATGTTGGAGTGTTTATTTGAATGACTTTTATGAAAATTAAAATCAGAATGATGGAGTGTTTGTTTCAATGACTTTTATGAAAATTGATTTGGTACTAAAGGGAAATTGATTTGGCACCATCCTAAAATGCCTCAAAATCTTGAAGTTTAAAATTGATGCTCCAAGATTTTCAACGACACTCCATGTCATCCAGTGAAAGTAGCTGCAAAAGCTAAATCTCTCCTTCTTGAATCTGTTCTCTAGCAATCTCACAAAGCCGACATTTCTTTTCTTTCCTTCCCGAATCTGTTCTCCCGAATCTGTTCTCCAGCAATCTTACAAAGCAGACATTTCTCTCCTTCTCGCTGAAAAGAACTGGGTGAATTCCCTCGGCCCTCAATCTAAGGACCAACCCCTGCCAACTCCTCCCAACCCTTATTGGAGATTAAGAGAACCAGATGCAAGCTTTCAAGAATGGTGGAGGAAGCAAAATAAAATAGCAAATTTTTTTTCACTGTGTATGCAAGGGAAATCAATCCAGGGCCAGCAGGTGCAAGTGGCGTCATCTACTCCCCTGAGTGTTCAAGAAAAGATAGTTTCTGGTGGGGGACTTGGTCAACCCACAAACAATTAGGCAGAAATACTTGGTTTCATAAAAGCCTGCCATATCGTTCGGGATAGAGGCATCAAAGTATGTCAAGCATTTGGAGATTCAGAAATTCTTATTAAAAAGCATTTGGAGATTCAGAAATTCTTATTAAAAAGCTCAACTCGAAGGATCAGTTCAACAACGCAGTTCTCAACAAGTCTCTGTAAAGATTAAAGATCATTCTGCTTGACTTCACTTCCTTCCAATTCTTCGACATCCTCACAAGCTCTAATAGTGAAGCTGATTCTATGGCAAACAAAGGATGCCTTCTCTCTCCGGGAAATCTCAACATTAACGATGAAAGCACTCTCCATACAAGCATCCCATAACCATTAAATTTTTGTAAACAGGAAGAAATCAAGCGTTGCAATGCTGTGTAACCATGGTTGATTAGGTTTTGGCCCAACCAAACCCCTTTATGAATAAATAAAATATACATGTAAAAAGAAAAAAGATTGATGTCCCAAAATCTTAAAATTTGACCACAATAATTTAGATTTTCAAAATTTATACCAGATTTTATCATAATTTCTATTATTCTCAAAATAAACTAGATTTTCAAAATTTATACTAAATTTTATCATAATCTTATCAAATTTTTTATTATTTTCAAAACCAGTTTGAGAACTTTTTACACTACCCATTATTGTGAGCGAAATCATTCATATTAAAATATTATGAAGGAAACGGGTTATCAAAATTGTTGAGGGCGAAATTATTTACATTAAAATATCATGAACGGGTTAACAAATTTGTAATTATGAAATCGATTCAATGGCCTTGAAAACTTTTTAATTTTTTTAATCAAATAAAAAATTATTGATTTTAGTAATTTTTTTGTTTAAATGTGTTTTTAAAAAGTTTTTAAAGATTAATTATTTTTTGGGATTTAATTGTGTTAAGTAATTTATTGGGTGATGCTCACAGGGGTGAAGAAATGGAATTGAAACTAGTGAAATGAATCACATAGCATCAATCATCACTTGAAACTAGTGAAATGAATCACATAGCATCAATCATCACTTTAATCAGGACTCATCCCAGATGGCTTCTGGCTTAAGCGCACTTAACTGTGAAGTTTTTCCCACAATCAAGTCCACTTAGCTTGCTACCCCATTTGCAAAACCTTAGCAAGTATTGTGCATCATGAACCTTTCAAGTAGAGCTCTCTTCACTCTTTGTATTCAAGTATTTAGGGCTTTTCGCACCACATTATATTAAATATGTCAAATAAGTCATTCATCTATAACCATTTTCCATAAGAGGCAGTACTAAGTGACTACTTTCTCATGATTTTTGAATAGTCCACTTAGTATTCATTGCATCTGCATGCTCACATGGGTGACGAAGTGGGATTGAAACTAGTGAAATGAATCACATAGTATCAATCATCACTTTTGGGTCTTGCACCCGGTAACCAAGATATCCAAGAGGTCACCCACCCCAGATAACCTCTGGCTCAAGACATCTCACGAGGTCACCCACCCCAAATAGCCTCTAGCTCAAATGCTTAACTATGAAGGTTTCCCCACAATCAAACCCACTTAACTTGCTAACCCATTTACAAACCCCTTAATACTTAAATATTAAAATAGGTTAAAAAATAAAAAATATAAAAAATTTATAATAAATTAAAATCAATTAATCCTTCAAGATAGATTGTAGTCCAAATTAAACTTTCTTTGATTCATATTATAAATTTAGATTATTACTAATAATGTAAATATTAATATTTAATACAAACTTTATGATTTAGTAAATATTAATATTCATACAAAATTTATGATTCAGTAAACAATATAGAAAGACACCTATTAGTAACAACTATCGAAAGACACCTATTAGGAGTGTCCAACTTTATCACATAAAATTTACCTCCAAATTATCTCAACTTTTATATACACATATTATGAAATCAAATTTATTTTTAATTTTTTTAATGAATTGAGTTAATTTATGTGGTTAAATTTTTTATTAATTTAATACAATTCATTTAAGGTTATCTACATTTCAATTTATTGGTTTAATTATTAGCTTTCAAATAAGTTACATTATAAAAAAAAATTATGGGAATATTGCGAGTTAGAGTCTTAAAAATGTTAAAGATGGTAATATTTCTATCATTGTGAAATTGAGAATTTTATATTTTATTTATTTTAATTTATAATTTTATTTTATTTTTAAATATCAAACATTACATTTCTTACATTTCTATCATACTAGAGCAGAAAACACCTCGTATTTACTTATTATAAATCTAAAATAAAAATTATCTAACTTATAATACCCATAATATGTTTTATGATATATATATATATATATATGAAATTTAATTATAATACCTTAGCATATGTTAATGATGGGTTTAGTGGTTGGCTCAACCACTTCTAAAAGGATTAGCTCAACTTTTTGACCATTTGCATGTAAGTTTAAAGATTAACTCAATTAATGGGGCCCTTTGCCAATAAGCTTCGACACTTGGTTCCTTTGGGTTTGGATCATTTGAATATAAACTCACACACTAAAGATGTGGTTAATTGAAAGGTCATAAGCAAACACTAGGATTAATTTAATTAATAAAACCATTAACCAAATGCACGTGGCTAATGGAGAGGTCATAAACAACTTGTCTAGTAAAAGAGTTATTATTATTATTATTATTTTATTTATCATATATAATTTTTAAGTTTTATAGAGGAGATGGATAGTTTGATCAAATGAACAAATAAATTTAGATTTAATTTTAAAATTTTTGTTTTTAATGTTAAAGTTAAAGTTTTTGTCTTTTAAGTAAGTAGTTCACGGTAGAGATGGATAGTTTGATTAATTTAGATTTAGTTTTTAAATTTGTGTTTTTAATGTTAAAGTCACTGTTTTTGTTTTCTAAGTTTCATTAATTACTATTTTAACTTATTTTCATTTTTGTTAATTTTCATTTTTATTATATATATATTAATAGATTTTTTTATGTTTTTTATAACATTTCGTTGAGCCGAAACGCTCATTGCGCTGAAAGACTCATTTTATATTTCTCTTATAAATATTTTAATATAAAATAAGTATTTGAATATCCTGTCTTAATGTCATGTAATTTTTTTTTCAATTTTGAGATTTGATCCCTCTAGCTCTTGGTAGATAAATAGGTTAAAAATGTGCTCTATGTGCTCTTATGTTATTTACCTGGCCAGTGTGAAGGCTACATGTAAGTATGTTCCTCCCTCTTAAAATAAAAATAAAATATTCTCTAAATAGAAAAACAATGTTGGCTATAATAAAAATGAAAAAAATATATGTTATGCATTTTTAATTAGTTGTCCATATGACCTAATATCATGTAGAGTAATTAGAAGTAAAAAAAATATGTGAGTAAGATGTTTAAACCTTATGTTTTTCAAAAATATTTAATACTTGATATCAATTTTATATATTTATATAAATGTATATATAGAAAAAAAATGTTAAAATCAAATATTTTAATGTATGATAGAATCAAATATCCAATGTGAGTTATGAATGAAATAATATAATATGAATTAATATAAAATGACTCAATACACATGTTATGTAATCTCTATAACATTCAAAAGTGCAATTTAAACAGTAAAATAATACACATTGTTTTTTGTATTCTAAAATAAGTTTGCAACAAAAGAAATTTGACAGATGGATCTATACTGGTTTAACAAAATATAGTAGGACTACATCTTCATCATGTCCAATATATCACCCCAATGGAGGTGGAGAATTGAATAAAATATTATATTTTTTTCTTTTCATTATGCCCTATCTTATAGTCGCATCCGTAAGTGGTTCAAAATGATTCCACCTTAAAAATTATATGTGATTTATCGGAATATACTTTTATAAACCATGAATCACATAAGCTTGCATAGATAAGAAATTATTTCAATAAATAATTTATATATATATTTTAAATATTTTTAAATATTATAATTGATATTCACATAAATTTATTAATATTAATTGTAATAACAATTTTTTATAAAGATATTAAATGAAATACATAATAGACAAAAAAAAAAAGTATAGAAACATGTACATCCATATAAATTAAACTAGTTGTTTTTAGTGTGACTTTTGGAAGCTTTTCAGGTGGATTTTTCCAGTCTAATTTCTCTCAAATCCTGTAGGAATTCATTGAAATCATAAGCTTGATGGGTAACCCCTGCAGAATTAAACTGCCCTAGGGGTTTTTGAGGGTGCTGAATCCATATATACAGACAAAAACCCAGTTTAAATAACACAAATCAAGGTTTCACCTCAAATTTTTATGTCGGATTCCGGCACTGGAAACTCCAAAAAGTCACACTAAAGATGACTCCTAAATTAAATGATTGACAAAAGTTGATTAGCATCAAAATGCTTACATCATGACACAATCTCATATTAGATCATACAAATTAACTAAATCATAACTTTATTTTAAATTATTATTATTATTGTTAATTATAAGAATAATTAATACCCTAGATCTAAGTGCTCCAGTTATGACCGGTGGTAATGATTAATCCCATGCCAACTCACTCTAACACATTTAAGATTAGGGAATGGTGACACACCCCCATCTGCCACTCTCATCAGCTCCATTCATTGCATGGGATGGGGTGGTTGGATGTCAAGGATATTGCATTCAATATTGAATTGGGATGTGGAGCTCGAATTCATTTCACAAGTGGTTGCACGTTCTAGCATTTGAAGAGTTGAGAAAGGCAAGGAGTTTGGAGGTGATGGAAGGGGAAATTCTCACCCAAAAAACATGGTTCATGAAGTCTATCACTCTAGGAGAGGAGGGAGAGGAAGGGGTCATCTGCCTTCTCCCCTATGGCATGGTCTAAGAGAAGACTAGTTTGACGAGGACCTTCTACAACGTATAAGGCGAATGGTCATGACAATGGAAGTGGAGGAGATAAGAAATACAAGGGATGATCACTGGGGCAGTTAGAAATTTGCTCGAATGATACTTTTTTTTTTATAAGTAAGAGTAAAATATATTAATAGAACATATAGTACATGGAGGCTCTGGCCTCTGTAGTTCAGGCCTGTATCAGTGGCATTTTTGTCATCAAAACAACAAAAATGGAGCTGCCCACGCAGGGGAAACCAGCCCAAAGAGAGTTTGAAGCGCTGCCTCGAGTGAGGAAACCAGCGTTATACGAACATGAGTAATTGTACCAAACATAGATGTAAGCAGATACCAAAACTAAGAAGCTAGTATCCTTAAACTGAAAAAAACCTGAAATTCTAAGTATCATGAGGTACTGGAGGTGGTTCTTCAACTATGAGACATTGATACTCATCATCATTAGCATGCTGGGAGCCTGGTGCAACCTGATGAGGCATCGTGGCATCGTCACCTGTCCCCTCGACCTGCTTGCATTGCTCCTTGTAGTATCTCAAGCTGTTGCTGTTGTTCGGGCGCGAGTTGTGCTTGGCAGGAACCTATTGCGTCTTCTCCACTTCAGAGGGGCTGAGGTCGCTGTGAGGGTGCATAGGCGGGATGGGCTAACTGTGACTGGGAGCTTCGGCAGGCACCTCATGGAAGGAGACCGATAATTTTACCACGATGAGAGGGCGGTCGGAGGTGCACTGAAAGTGGAATTGGGCAGTGGTGGGGTTTTGCAAAGAGGCAGAAGGGACCAAGTGTGGCAGAGGTTGCGATGAAGGCTCAAAAGTTGGGGGTCGAGTGAAGGAACTGAACAGACGGCCACGACCACTGCGGGTGTCGGGGTATCTGCCCCAAGAGTGCTTGAGGGAGGAGGACGAGGAATTGGACAAAGAGGAGGGGGACAGTCGAGAGGCATGGCCCCTGCTGCTACCACGTCGGAATCACATGTGGTGCCTGAGACGAGGCATATTGGCAGAGTAGGGGTGGAAGGCGCGTTGAGAAGAGGAAGAGGCAGGGCTGGCGGGAGGCAACTGAGACGCGGAGGATGAATTGAGGCCAGAGAAAGCAGAGAAGCACAATTGGCAAAGGGTACTCTGAGAGTAGTGGTGGCCCGGAAGAAATTCGATACAGCTTCTGAGACTGCAGCGCTGCCCAGCCGACGTGCGAAAGCTTGGCTCCGGAACCTCAGGGGAGCAACAGCTTCGTAGGGGGGAAGGTTGGAACGACATAGAAGCAACGGATGGGAATGGCAGCTTCGCAGAGGGTCGAAAGGCAGAACCAGAGGGCTGATAGGTAGAGCCAGAGGGCCGAAGAGCATAGCCTGACTAGTGAACAAGAAGCGGCATTTTGATGCGAGAGGAGCAGCCTCGTCGAACGCAACAGATTAAATGTCGCTCGGGGTGATGGCCTGAGTTCATAAATGTGAATGAATGCCATAGGTATGGCTTATGGGTGGCCATGTGGCCTTTCCACACGTTGTCCCATAGGCACCACTCCGTATAGTCGCCCTTAAACACCTGCATCCGAGGGCTCGAATGATACTTAAGGGACCATTAAGAAGTTTTTTTTAGTGGAGGGCCTAATTACTGATTTACATTTCCATCAGGTTCAAGCTTAGTCAAATCTGAGTGCCTTGGATACTGCTATGAGAATTCAGTTCCTGCCACCAACCTGCCTCCTACTTCCTCCAACTTCCTAGAAAACCCAAACCCCTTCTCCCCCATGGCATAGTTAAAGACCAAGACCTGTTCGATGAGGACCTTCCACAGTGTATTAGGAAAATGGTCATGACAATGGAAGTAGAGTAGATAATAAATACAGGGGATGGTCACTAGGTGGTTAGAAATTTTCTCTAACAACACTTGAGAGAATAGGAAGTATGTAGTGGATGGTCGAATTGTTGATTTATATTTCCATCTAGTTTAGGCTCGGTCGACTCTGCGTATCATGGCTAGTGCTTGGAGAATTGAGATCCCTCCACCACCCCGCCTCCTGCTTCCTCCAAATCCCTAGACAACTTGGAACCCTCTTTTTTGAGTCCCCCAAATTCAATCTTTCAAGGATCAAAACCGACTAGTCCCGAGAAGTGTGAAAAATATACTGCAGTGTATTGGTTTATTTTATCCTACTTGATTTAATTAATACAAGTTATTTCCAGAAATTAGATTAAGAAAATATCGAAAATAAACACAACTAAAACCTACACATGCAAATCATTACTGAAAAATACACTCATGCAACAAAGTGACATATGGATTTTTGTACATAAGTCCCCAGAAAAACCCAAAGCGAGAAAATTGGTGCATCAGATATGAGGGTTTATTATTAAGTAGTTATGAGTACAGTAAATTTGGGTTCCAGATTTGGAAAACCCGAAAAAGAATAAAAGATATCAAATCTGCAGCTAACATGAAGATCTAGTGCTAAATATCAGACTGATCCACACCCTCAAACGAGATTTACAGGACTCGACCCAGATCTAACCCTAGAAACCCTTAGCACTACCCCTGAAGCCCCAACATCAGCCCTGCTAACCTCCAATGCCATTGCGCTGCACTAGAAGGGACTTCATAACCCCTAGATGGGTCCCAAAGCCTAACACTAACCCTAAAAGACCCTCTGCGTGATTTCTGAAGCCTCCTAGTGCCTCTGCGATGTCCTGCGTAGCACCTACGTAGTTGCTGCTTTGCTTCTCTGCGTTGTCCTTGTTGCTGCTCCTCTGCCTCTTACTGACTCTTGGCTCTTGGAATCAGATCATTCCCTCAGCCAATACTACCCCTCACTGCAGGAAATTCCTCCGTAAATTCTTAGCAAACCCACCCTAGAATTCTAGATCTATTCCTCAGCTCTACAAAAATGCGTGTCTTCAACTAACCCCCAAGCCTTTCTCTTATACTTTTTCTTTGAACCCTTCAACGACTGAGATTAAATCATCCATCAATGGCTAAGATTAAACTTATATTGCATGATCCATGTGACTTAAGACAATTTTAGCACATGTGTTAATTAATTCACTTTAATTATTTTATTTTCCTAAGTTAGACTTAGGAAATCCATTAAAAATAATTAATTATTTGAATGACTTGAACACCAACTGAAATTTATCAAATCCATTTCTGGGTCTTGTAGATCAAATGTACTCTAGTCCCTCCAAAAAACTTGGGATCTAGAGCACAACTGATGCTAGCCAAAATACACAAAATCTCAACACTCCCTCTTAGCATCAGGAGTGTGCTCTAGTAATACATCACACCATGCATTACAAGATCTTGAGTACTGGATATGTGTTGTTGATGCTTGGCCTGCTACCCTCCATCTATTGCACAACTTCTCTCTGTACTGCTGCCCATGCCACCGTCACTGACACTGCCACATCTATACTGCAGCGCCCTCTCAAATTGCTGCATCATGCTGCCCACAGAACTGCCACTGCTAACTGCTATATTGCAAATCAGTTGAGAAGAAGTAAGCAACTGAAAAACTCTGCCCAACTGTTTGACAGATAAGTAAATTTTCCTTCCATCACTGAAGCTCCTTGGATGTTGAATCACGCTGTCCTCTTGGAGACATTGTCATGCTGCAACAATGCACTGCGTGAGCCTAACTTCTCTGCGCTGTTGAAGTCCCATCAGCCTCTCTGCGCTACTACCTCCACGCTGTTGCTACCTCTGCATCACGCTGCTCACTCTTAAGCTCTTCAACTCCCTCTTCCTCTTCAATGTGTTCATCTGCAACCATCTCCTGACTCATCCCGCTACTGTCTTAAGGCTCTCGTAGCTCGTATGTGATCCAAGAGTAGGGTTGACTCAAGGATCCTCCCATAGTCTGTAGCTCTCTACAGATCCATGTCACCCCACCTCTTCTCTTGAGGGGCATGAGCACTCATGGCTGCATCATCATCAGAGCCATCGCCATTTACTGCTACAGCCTTGGAATCAGAAGCTCCCTTATCCTTCTTCTTAGGACAACTACTGGCGAAATGTCTAAGATCACCACTGTTAAAGCATTAGACCTTGGAGAGGTCCTTCTTCTTCTTCCATTTCTTCTTTTACCTTGATGCAAGGGTTGCATCCTCCTCCTCTTGTTTCTTCACTTTAGCTGATCCGCTTCCTCCTTTGATAGACTGCTTCTTGGTGATCCTCTTGATCTCCTCTTGGCAGAGAATAGCCCACATATCTGCCCATGATGGTAATGCTGCCCTTCCCAGAATGCTCTGGAAGAATGTTTCCCATTCTTCAGAGACAACATTTAGAGAAGTCCTCACTAGGAGCCCTTCATTTGGATTAGCACCCATGCTAATCAACAGGTCTTAGATAGTTTGAAGTATGAAGAGGAATGGATCTATCTGTTCACCCTTCATAATTTGGAACAACCGCATCTAGTTCTCTAGAAGCATTCTTCTTTGGACAGAGCCTCCTTGGTAGATCATGTCAAAGGATACCCACATGTCATTTGATGTTTTATTTCCAGCAATATGAGGTATAACGTGGCCCTTGACTCCATTTATGATCAAACGCTTAGTCTACGCTTGATTTTCTTCATACTTCTTCAAAGGATCTGGATTGGTTGGTGCAATAAGAAATTTCACTGCATGATCTTTGAGACCATACTCGTCCAGAACTGAGAGGATTCTGGCCTTCTAGATAACATAGTTGGACATTCCGTTCAACCTATCTTGATCCCTAAGTCCATATCGAGCCATATTTTCTAAGATCTGACAGAAAAATTACTTCTCCCTCTGGATCTGGGTTTCTTGGAGACTTGAAACCCTCCAGTCGCTGCTTTCACTGAAGACTGATTTCCCTCCTGGAAATCCTCCACCAAAATAAAAACAGACAGTATTCTATGATCCTCCTAATTGAATCTCAGATTTTATTGGCTCAAATCTGCTAAATGAATGTCTTCCTCTCGCCTTTGTTGCCTTAGCTAGGAAAAATTCTGCACATGCAGAATATCTGCTTCTGGGCGAAGATGAATGCACTGTACAGATCTTGGAAAAAATTATTCTACAACTAGATAAAGTATTGAACAAAATATATGATTAGTCCCGGCGCGGTCTGACCTTGCTCGGAAATTAGATGTTGCCCTAACCCCGGACTAGGTGACAGAGTATTTACGGTGCCGGAGGGTCGTAAGCACGAGGGCCTTACGCGACTTTAACATTTATGCGGATGCTGCGTTCTCTGGCAATCGAAGATGCCCTTTTCGGATCTCTGTATTCCATATGTGTATAAATATTTATTCGATTGGATTTGGAGATTCGGCTTGATGCATTCTCTTTCTAATGCTAACCAGAAAAATCTCTTATGAATTGTATTGGTTTATTCTCTCCTACTTTATTTAATTAATACAAGTTATTTCTAGAATTTAGATTCAGAAAATATCGAAAATAAACACAACTACAACCTACACATGCAGATCATTTATTGAATAATACACTCATGCAACAAAGTGACACACAGATTTTTGGACAAAAGTCCCCGAAAAACCCAAATCGGGAAAACCAGTGCAGCAGATATGAGGGTTTATTATTAAGTAATTCTGAGTACTCAAATCTGGGTTCCCAACTTGGAAAACCCGATAGAGAATAAAAGATATCAAATGCCAGGTTAACCTGCATCTCTGTTCACCAAATATCTTGCAGTCCCCCACCAAGCAGTTTATAGGCCTGAGCGGATCGACCCTGAGAAACCCTCAATGTTTCCCACGAAGCACATTGTCATCCCAAAATAGCTCTTGATGTTACACACTCTTTGTTTCCTGGAACATGCTCAAGTCCATCAGTGTTTCTACATGTTTGTAATATGTAATTTTTAGTAATTCCTGAGAATAACATGATGTCTTTTTTAATTAAATTGAAAAACAAAAATGGCATAATTATTTTTGAGATAAATATCAAACCTACATTTACATTGTTGCTAAAAAGCCATATTGAAGTTAGACCACTATTAAAATATTTGTAGAATATTCATGCAATTAATCTCTATACATACATGTGCATTATTACTTCATGAGCTCTATTGGTAGATGGGGACACATTTCTCCAAGTATAGTTACATTAAAAAATTAATATATATGTATATCCTAGAGACTTAGTATGTAACATTACTTTAAAACCAATTAATAATGTTAATTTAAAAATCAACCATAAATAAAATACTTCAATTTTCACCTTTATTTTACGTCATACTTGATATATGAGATAAAGTAATTTAAATAAAAATAAGAAAATAAGAAAATAAAAATAATCCTATAAAAAATAAATAATAAAAAAATAAAAATGACAGATGGTATTGACCCATGGTATTCATGTGGAATATAAACTATTTATGAGGGGAATTAAACTAACCTAGATCCATCTTAGTTTGATATTATATTTAGATACATAATTAGTTGTTTAATCCATGTAGCTTGTAAAGGTAAAACATTTTGTGGATGTGTTAGCATTGAGAATTTTTCTGAATATTTTCTTAAGCGGGGCAAATAGTATGAAAAAAATAATTATTACTTTGTATCTAATATTTTTGCCTACCTCCATCCAATTTTTACTATATTATATTGGGTAAAATATAATAATATAATTTTACATTTTACTCAATATTTTCTTAAGTGGGGCAAATAGTAGGAAAAAAATAATTATTACATTGTTTCTAATAATTTTGCCTACCTACATCCAATTTTTACTATATTATATTGCGTAAAATATAATAATATAATTTTACATTTTACCCAATATTTCCCCTGGTCCACTTCATATTGTAAATTTTCTTTATATTTGAAGTTTATAAGTAAACAAACTCAACTATAAAAATAGTGACAGGAAATTGTGTAAGAAATTTTTTTGGTGAAAATCACATGTAGGAAAATTTTTGGTGACGCATTTCGAACTAGCCAGTGTGGTTCATACAAGATGAGAAATCTGATCAAGAAACCTAATTAAATAGACAAGGAAAGCTCCAACTAGCCGTTGTAACATAACTACTAGTTTGACTAAAATAATAAATTAAATTTCAACATATTAAATTTTATTTTATTATATTTAATTTAAATAAAATTTAATATTAAGGTTTTAATTTAAATCTAATTTAATATTAATGTTTTCTAATAAATATTATTATGTTTAATATTAATAATAATTTTATATTTTTATTATTTTAATATTTTGAATAAAAAAAATTAAAATAAAATAAAATAAAATAAATAAATAAAAATTAATAAAAATTGAAAAATAAAAATAAAAGAAAAAAACAAATTTTAAATTTTAATAATAATAAAATAAAATAAAATAAATTTTAATAATAATAAAATTAAATAAATTAAATAAAAATAAATAGATACATTAATACTAATGATATAAATACATAAATAACTAAATAAAAATAGTAAAAATGAATATAAAAATAAATAAATAATTTTTTATTTAGTTTACTTCATAGCTAAATAAAATCATAAAATAATAATTAAAAAAAAAGATACGTCTTAAAAATCATAAAAATAAACCAAAAAATACAGAAAAAGAGAAACAAAACTGGAATGATAGGGAGTCCACAAGAAGGAAAAAAGAAAAAGAAAAAGAAAAAGAAAAAAACAACTAAGAGTGAATGGCGGGAATCCAACATCTACTGACACTCCACCCATCATCCTTGTTAAGGTTGACTGGTCTCTTTTCAATTTCCAAGGCTTCCCTCAACTTACGGTGGTGGAAATGGTCAATCCTCGCAATAACCTCAACATTCTCAATACACATGTGATGATTTATCTTTTCGGCATGCTCTGCTAAGGTAGAGGATCGAGCTCTACAATGTCTGAGGTCAACGATATGTTCCTGAATTCTTTGATTAATGGATCGACCAGTTTCACCAATGTATGGCGTCCCACAAGAACACGGAATCAAGTAAACACCTTGTGGGACACCATACATTGGTGAAACTGGTCGATCCATTAATCAAAGAATTCAGGAACATATCGCTGACCTAAGACATTGTAGATCTTGGTCCTCTGCCTTAGCAGAGCATGCCGAAAAAACAAATCATCACATCTGTATTGAGAGTGCTGAGGTTATTGCGAGGATTGACCATTTCCACCATCGTAAGTTGAGGGAAGCCTTGGAAATTGAAAAGAGGCCAATCAACCTTAACAAGGATGATGGGTGGAGTGTCAGTAGATGTTGGATTCCTCCCCTTCACTCTTAGTTGTTTTTTTTTCTTTTTCTTTTTCTTTTTTCCTTCGTGTGGACTCCCTATCACTCCCGTTTTCTTTCTCTTTGTCTGTACTTTTTGGTTTATTTGTATGATTTTTAGGACGTATCATTTTTTTAAATTTTTTTTTTTAAGTATCTTCCTTATTATTTTATGATTATTAAATAAAAATTTATTTATTTATTTTTATATTCATTTTTACTATTTTTATTTAGTTATTTATGTATTTATATCATTAGTATTAGTGTATCTATTTATTTATTTATTTATTTTTATTTATTTTATTTTATTTTATTATTATTAAAATTTAAAATTTATTAGAAAACATTAATATTAAATTAGATTTAAATTAAAACCTTAATATTAAATTTTATTTAAATTAAATATAATAAAATATAATTTAATATGTTGAAATTTAATTTATTATTTTAGTCAAACTAGCCATTATGTTACAACGGCTAGTTGGAGCTTTCCTTTTCTATTTAATTAGGTTTCTTGATCAGATTTCTCATCTTGTCCTGATGATGAACCACACTGGCTGGTTCAAAACGCGTCGGCAAAAATTTTCCTAAAGAAATTCTTACACAATTTATGGATCACAGAAGCCAAATTCCTAATAGTGACAGGAAATATTGAGTAAAATGTAATATTTAGGCTAACGTGTGATGATAAATACTAGGTAAAATGTAATAATATTACATTTTAATTAGTGTTTCTCCCCACCCATCGTCACTTTTATTGGGTGGGGGTGGTGATAAATATTGGGTACCATATAATATTGTAATATTAAATTTTATCCAAAATTCCCCATTGTTCACTTTTTATTAAAAAAAATATTTATATTTGATGTTAGCAAGTAAACCTAACTCCATGTAAGTAATTGATCTCAGTATGGTAAAGATGTTGTAATCTTTAACATTTTGAGTTGGTAAAAATAAAATAAAAAACATAAAATTAATAATTATAATTATAATTCATAATTAAACTAACCTAGATCCAATTTCTTGAGATGCAAACTTCTTTGAAAGTGAAAAGAGATTTGATCCCTCTTAGCGTTTGGAAGGATCAAATTTCTTGAGATGCAAACTTTTTTTTAAAGTGAAAAGAGATTTGATCCCTCTTAAAACTTGGTAGATCCAAAGTTAAGATGGGTCTTAACTACTACAACTATATCAATTAAATGGCTAGTAAATTTAATAGTAAATAATATTTTCTCTCATGATATATCTCACATTAACAAGATTTAAAAACCATAAAATTTAATTAAATAACTTTATTATTATTATTAATAGTTAAATGCATATATGTATTTAAAACAAACATGTAAAGCAACAAATTTAAATTTAAAACCAGCATAGATCCATCTTAAATATGGATCTAACATGAGCGGAGAAGGATATAATTTTTTTTATAAGCTGACATTATTTAAATGTTTTGTATAGTTTTTTTTTTTTTTTTAAGATTTTCCAAGTTTTTTATTTTGGCAAACATAAGAAAATTTTCAACTTTCATGATAAACAGACATGGTTACACATCATCATACTGGGTTGTAGAATGAGCCTCTCGGCTCAAAAACAAAACTACTAAAATAATATATTTGTAAAGTATTATGATATACAGATCAACGTTTTCCCTTCTCTACCTCAACCAAACCCTTCTCTATCTATTTAATATGCATTTAGATCTCAAAAAAATATCTCCATTTTATATTATTATATCTCTTTCTTAGTATAATTCTATATTTGTTAATTTATTTATTTTTAATTGGTGTGACTTATAAGGATTTGAACTTTGAATCTCATGGTTTACATAATATTTCATAACACATCAATTGTTAATTGAGCTACCCCTTGTGGGATTGTAACAATAATGATCAAGGCATCAAATCTCATCATGTCACTTGTGGTGATTTGATCCTAGGAGAAGAGGATAATTATTAGTGTGCCCAAAGGATCTCTTTAGTCCAATATGGAAGAGATGTTGTAATGTCTTCTCCTATAAATATTTTGACTTGGTTAAATTAATTGAAAATAAAATTAAAATTAATTAAAAGAAGTTTGTATCTCAAGAGATTTGATCCCTCTCAGCCCTTGGTAGATCCAAAATTAAGATGGATCAAGGTTGATTCCACTCAACTACGAAGATAACCCAAACTACCACAAAATTTAAATCTTGAAAAATATAGGTTTTTTCTTTTCATTTATTTCTTTTGTTTTCATTTTAGAAATATCATTATATTATATATAAAAAATATAGATGTTTCACTTCTCAAGGCAGAGTTCCTCACAACAAAGTAAATAAAAATACACTTAGATCTATAGTATGAGGGTTCATTTCACTAGATTCCAATTTATTAATTAGTTTTTTATGCTTCTGCATGTAATAGATAAAATGTGGAAAATAGAGAACAATGAAATACAATCACACACTAGTCACAATGAATAAATTAAACGTGGGAAATCTTACAAGAGAAAACCAAGTTAGAAGGTGATGTCGTTATGCTCTCTTTTTCTTTAGAGTCAAAATAATGCAAGTAGAAAGGAGAAGGCGCTCTTTATAGAGTTATACCAAAGACATGTGCCCTAATAAGCTGCTAAAAATACTAAACCCCCTTCATTATGCTCTCACTCCCACTCCCAAGTTGTTCTAACCTACCTTGGAATTAAATAAAATGGAAATGTCTGGAACCCATTTTCCTCCTCGTGCCATGCTTATAACATACCCTAATAGCCAATTAGAGGTTAAGTTTGACACCTTCAGCTCTCAACTAGAGTTACAACTTTGAACATTCTAGAGTTCTCTTCATAATCTTGACATGGATAGCCCATTTTCCA
Organism: Pinus albicaulis; assembly: GCA_034641835.2. NCBI lineage: Eukaryota > Viridiplantae > Streptophyta > Pinopsida > Pinales > Pinaceae > Pinus > Pinus albicaulis. The sequence goes on from CM076581.1 coordinate 1,144,524,576, forward strand.
TGAGTAATGAGGAATAACATGGCATCCTCTTGAATATTGGTGGTCAATCATGATAGGTCAACTTCTGGGAAGCATGACTTTGGTATATGAAATTTGATCGATGTCTTTCTTATTCTTTTGAAAAGTATCTAAATGTATAATAACATGACATGGTCCAAAGTTTAAGTGAGAAAATTTTACCCCAAAAATTCGTCATTTAAGAGTTCAAAGTGACCTTGGAAGGTTTCAAACCCTAATTCTCGAAGTTGGGTCTTATCCATAAAACTTTTCTTGTAATTTGATTCCTATAATTTTTGCACTGTGAAAACACCGAGATGGATGAAAAATTATATAGTGATCCAATTTTGATAATACCTCCCCACTTTTGGAGACCTTTGGTCCCAAAAATATTTATTGAATGATCTTAGGTAATTTTTCCTCTACCTTCTCCCTATAGTACCATTTTGATTTACATGAAAGTTGTCCTTTCAACCCAACCTTCCAAAGGACATAATACCCATGTCTTGTAATTCTAGACCGCTTTTGCAAAACTATATCCTCTATCAAATATGTCTGGGAATCTGGAGCCAAGTCTTTTATAGAAGGTAGGACTTACTCCTCTTCTTGATCCAACATGGAAGACTCATAGGGTTTGAGATTTTCCATATTCACTACTAATTAAATGCACATGTATGGGGGTAGACTAAGTTTATAGGCATTTTATCCCACCTTTTCCAATATCCTGAAAGAACCATATTGTAGATCCTTAATTTTCTTCTATGATCTTGTAGCCTCTCATTGTCAACTATAACCATACTCCGTCTCCCACTCTAAATGACTTCTTTGTTCTATGTTGATCATGCCTGGCCTTGTACTTTTCTTGTAACTTATTTTGTGTCTCTTGTGGATCTACCTAATTTTGTTAACAAATTTATTTATTTATTTAATTTTAATTTTATTTATTTATTTATTTTAATTTTATTTATTTATTTATTTTTATTTATTTTTCTTCTGTTAAAGCATCCCCTTTGAGATCCTCTTAGACTCATTTCTACCTCGCATGTGCAATATCCAAAGGTGAAGGTGGAAAATGTCCAAAGCAAGTTTTAACTGGGGACTTACAAGTTCAAGGTTGATTTGTTATGTTATAATAGTATTGTATATATACAATATTAATTCATCCTAGGCCTTTAGATGCTTCATATTTTAACCCCTCAAAAGTTGCACCAAAGTCCTATTGACTACTTTTGTTTTCCCATATGTACGTGGATGCAATGTTGAATACCTATTCAATTCCATGACCATCTTCTCCCACAATGTTTCCCAAAATTCACTGAGATATATGGTGTCCCTAAGTCTGAAACGATGTTCATTGGTATCCCAAAGTGCAACTAAATTTCTTCTAAGAACAAATTTGTTGCTTCTTTCCCTCTGGTGGTATTTTTACAAGTCATGAGAATGCACATCTTGTTGAACCTATCAAATACCATGAACTCGTATCCATGTTCCTTCCTAGTTGTTGGTAAACCTCCCACAAAGTCCATGGAAATGCTCTCCCAAGGACAAGTGGGTATAGGTAATGAATTATATAGAGCATGTTTCATGTTATTAGTCTTGCTAGTACAACAAAGCATACATCCTCTAATGAACCTTGCTACATCTTCTTGAATTTGTGCTAGTAAACATACCTATGTAAGTTGGCCACTATTTTCTATATACCAAAATGACCTACAACCTTGGAGGTGTGAGCATCTTTTGTTAGCTATAGTTGTTCATATTTAAGAACACATAACTTGTCTAGTCGATAGAATAATCCATTATAGAGATGATAGTCAATTGTGTTATCTACATTGTCTGCATGATTCAACTCTGCAATTTTTGAAACACCTCCTGGAAGTCACCATCCTCTATATATGCCTCTTTGTATGCATCATGGGTGAAAGGATCCATGTGCATCAGAGTTCCCAAATCTATAATTTTTTATGTGGGTAGCCTTGAAAGCATGCCATCTAGCTTAGTTGTGTTATCCTTATTATACCTTATCACTAAATGAAACTATTGTAAGAAATATATCCACTTGTATTGTCTAGTCTATTGTAACTTACTTTGGGATAATGGGTATTGTAGCAGTTGGTGATCTATGTCGATGATGGCATCCTTATGCATAAAATGGTGTTTCCAAATTTTGACAAATTATGCTAGGAAATAGAGCTCCTTCTCATAGGTATGGTATTTGAAAACCGCCCTATGAAAAAACTCTTTAGAATGGTAGTATAGAGGCCTTCCTCACATCAATACCACTCCTATGTAATACCCAATCAAATATGTATCCACTTCGAAGGGTTGTTGCAAGATTGGTAATATGAGAGCTAATGCTTGGATGATTTTATTCTTGAACTCTTTAAGGCCTACTGCTGACCCTTCCCCCACTAGAAGCTCTTACCACTTTTTATTATAGCATGGGGTGGCGTAATTAATATAAAAGTTGAAGTTGTGAATTTCCTCAAGTATTGTTCCTCTCTAATGGAACTCCTAACTTCAAAAAAAATTGTAGGAACCAACCACTTCATGATGGCCTCCATCTTTGCAGGATCTATCTTAATTTTCCCTCCACCAATCACATAACCTAAATACTAATTGTAAACAAATATTTCTGGATATTTTCCAATAACTAGTGCATCTTCAATATATCTAGCACTTGCATCAAGTGTGAGACATGCTTCTCCCATGTAGCACTAAAAACTAGTATATCATCCAAATAAATAATAACAAAGGAACCTGATAATGTCATAATACATCATTCATTAATCTTATGAATGCAGTTGGTGCATTACATAGACCAAATATCATGACTAACCACAAAAAACCTTCCATGGTTTTGAATGCGGCCTTCTAGGTGTCTTCTTCTTTGATTCACACTTGATGATACCATGATTTAAAATCTATCCTAGTGAAGTATTTCACTTGATGCAATTGATCCAATAGATCATCAGTCCAAGGCAAGGGTTACCTTTTCTTGAGTATAATATTTATTTAATGATTTGTAATCAATGCACATCCACCAAATCCCATCATTCATCGACATAATTATGATGGGTGACCCACAAGGTGAGGTACCTTTTTGAATCACACCGCGCTATAGTAGTGTTGCAACTTCTTCTTCACTTCAATTGCTTCCAAAATGAATTGTATATACAACACAATATTTGGTAATGCATATTTTGGAAACAATTGGATCTCATGATCCACTTCCCTCTTGGGTGGTAACCCTTTAGCCTCTTGGAACACTCCCATATATGCATATAGAAACCCTTCTAGTTTCCATCTCTATTCTTTAATACAACCCTCCATGCATTCCTTTTCCCTTATTTACTCCTCAATAGACCGATTTTATCTTAAAATTAGTAAAATATTTCGTTCTAAAACTAATTAATTTCATAGCTTGGTTGGAGCTTACTAGTGAAATTTTGGAATTAACCATGTTCATATTGATGATGAATGATTTTCCATCCTTCATGAGGAAATATTGGATATATATTCGCACAAATATTTCATCCCGCTTATACATGTAGGAACTCCCAAACATAAATCCACATACATAAAGTGGAATTACACCCAATTCTACTTCATAAATAAAATCATCATTGATATAAAATTTATCCTATACTATTTTGTTACCTTTATTTTTGCATCCTTATTTTTACCCATTATAAGGGAAATGGGCTAGGTTGATCCTAAATATCCAATTAAAGTTCATTTACCATACTCAATTCTATGAGATTAGCCTATGAACCTAAGTTGAATAGGGCATTGATCTTGGTCTTCTTAACTTGTATATTAATGTAAAATAGCTTGGTTATCTCATTCTCTTCCTCATGATGGAGGCTACTTAGATTCACCTCATTTTTCACTAAGCTACAAATAATGTTCGCAGTTGCTTTCTGCCTCATTTCTCGAAATTGTCACGATAATATTCTTTTTCTTCTTGTCTTCTTCAAATTATTTGCATTCAAATCTGGATGTAATTTCTGGCACTTCTCCTCTATATGGTCACCAATGTTTCAATGATTGCAATGATTGCTAGGATCCTTGCACTGATGTGCAGTGTTTTTGTCTTCTCGTCCTTACCCATTTCCACTTCTTCTTTCCTTCCTTGGAAGCTTTATGGTGCTCTTACTATTTTGAACCACTTGACTACCCTTTCTTTTAGCTTATTTTTTATAGATACTACACCTCGTACACAACCCTCATCCACTTAAACAAAAACACCTTCTTTTATAGATCGTTATGCAGGCCCCCCAACTAATTAAGGAGTACATTTAGACTCTTAAGAGAGATACCCAACATGATAGTCATGTTCCTAAATTCAGTTGCGTACTCTTGTACACTCTGCCCATACCTAAGGTTGAAGTAGTGCCATCCAATCCATTGATCCTATATATCCCTAATAGGGTATAATTGAAACATATCAAGGTTTTGAAGTCCTCCCACTTAGTTATTGAGGTATGAGCCTCCATCCTAAGTGTATCCATATGGATTTCCCACCAAGTTAGCACATGGCCCTCTAACTTCAACACAATAAATAATATTTTCGGTCCCTCATCTATGTGGTGAACACTAAAGTAAAATACTAGCTGCTACAACAAGTGATTTAATTTTAAAGTATAAATATCAGCTTAATATGACTTGATATCGACATTTTCTTCCATATTTAATAATAAATATAAATGGTAACAACACTCAAACTTGATTTCTCTTTTTTGTGACATTCTTTCCTAGACTCCTCCTCTAGATCTTTCTAATTCCCCCTTTTTCCATATGATGTAACCTTAGAGTTTGAACCTCCATCTTCTCTGTTGGGAAAAATACTGGTAGGGGGGGGTGGTGAATTAGTATTTGCAATAATCAAAATCTTCTAATTTTCTCTTTATTGATTTCTATACGCGACTTTGATTATCCAAACTAGCGTACGTACGTGACTATCCAAACATAAACTAGCGTATACTCATATAATTTTACTGTTTAGATGAACATTAAGAAACATTCTTTAACCCAGATTATCATTTATGCATCAAATAGTTAAGCAGCACATATGTGCAGTAATAACAGAATAAATCACCACACAAGAGCATCACACATGAGTACCAAGATCTAAGGTGGAAACCCAATTCAGGAGAAAACCACCGCTGTTGTCGTCTCTCTCTTCAATATTTATTATATAGAAAATTGCTTACAATATTGTATTGATGAAAACTCATATTAGTACATAGGCATCTACTTGCAGAAGGCCGCAACCTTCTCTCATTCTCCAGTTGCTACTGGAAGGGATCACTAACCCCCTGATCTCATTTACCAACATCTACTGGAAGGGATCTACAACCCCCTGATCAGAATACCGACTTCTACTAGCAAGAAGCTTCTACTTCCACACTGAAGGCTTAAGCCCTCAGACCCATTGTAGACCACGTTTAATAATTTTTCACACTGCATCCAACAAATTCAACACACCTCAACATAAAGAACAACACCAATAGACTTAACCCAAACTTCAAACAGAATAGTGAGATCACTGTAACCAGAACACAGTAATAAACCTAGATTTCATAAACATGTAGAATCAATTTCAACCCTGATCATTCATTATCTTAAATGCATATGCTACTTCACTTTATTGAACCTGTGTATATACACACTTTCCTGCACACCAACTTGCATATAGATCTGTGAATATTGAATTTCCAGAATTTTATTAGTCTCATAAACAAATCTGAGGCTTTTAGTCATATATCTTTTCAGTTTTGCAGAACCCTTATTTAGTCAACATCATTAATCATATTTAATCATTCATTGATCAGATTTGTACATATTCAACTTAGCAGCACATACAATATTCAAACAACCCAGATCTACATGAAGACTTCATTGAAAAATAGTAGAAATATAGCAACAATAAACATATATCCTTTCCATCAAGCTTCAGAAAACCCTGACTTCAATACTCCCTTTATCTGAAACAAACCCGCATGTATACGTGCTGTTATCGTGATGAACCAACGTATAGATCTAGAAATATTAATTCTGTAGAAGGTTTCAGATCTATAGACTTACCCAAATTTCTTCACTTCTCTTTAGAAAACATGCGCCGAGTCACAGATCCAAACATCTCATCAATAGATCATGCAAGTACATATTCATTTCAGGTCTAGAGATGTTGATCCATCATTTTATCCATGGGTGCATCATGATTTCAGATCTACAAATAAACATAACCCATTTCATGCAGATGCACTTTAGAGAAAATTATTTAGTTCAATACCTTACTCATGTACACCCTTTGCACTATGATCTTCTTCCCCTTATATAGGTTTAGATTTTATCAATACCATCAGCCAAAACCACACAAGTGCCGATGGTATTCTTGGATGGAATCAAATAGACGACACCACGCTCAATATTGTGGGCTAAAACCATGGTAATGCCCCCTGGTATCATAATTTTATAGTGAAAAAGGAATACACGACTTGGCCTCTTCGTTCCCGCGTGTATACACGACTTATATTAATAAAAAATGCGTATATATTAATTCTGGATGTATACACGAGTTGCCTATATACAAACCTGTGTATGTACATGGGTTGCCTTCATCAACCCTGTGTATACATTGTGAAACATTAACTTTTTCATTTCTCTAGCACTTACTGGAATTCCTTTCTCTGTCACATCTGAACTAATCTGTAGAAACATCATTTTTACATCTTTAACAAACAGGTAGCTATTGAAAAGGCTATTCATCAAGTAGGTTGCCATCAAGGACACATATTAAGTCATAATGCCAACAGTCTCCCCCTTTGGACTTGATGGCAGCCATGTTGGTAATTGATCACCACAAATAATAGATACATAAATCATAAACATTATTCAAACACCAAATACTCTCCCCCTTTGACATCAAGAGAAAAGGGCGGATAATTGCTCCCCCTGAGCACAAGCGAACAGATTTTCAATGGAATACATGAATCTTTAACTCAACAGAGTATGACCTTTCCTATCACCAAGGACATCAAAATTACATCAAGGATACAACCAAGTGGATTTACAAATGACTCAATTACCCAACCAAGTGGGTTTATAAATTTGATTATGACAATATTTACATCAGAGATCTCATTATGAACTTTATATCAAACTACAAAAATGACTTGTTATAACCAAGATCAAGGAATATCAAACAGGATATCATAACACAACAACTAATCATGATGCCAACAATGCAGCTTCTTTAAATGATCCCCCTAAACCTATGCATCATGAACAATTTCAACAACCAATTCATCAAAGGCATCTTCATCAGACATATCAAAGAAAGGTACTGTAAGATGAATACCAGAACAACTGAGTTTACCCATCAACACCACAGACTAATCTGAAAGCTGACCCATAGAATTTATGTCAGTAAAAACCATACGTTTTTTTATGCATAGAAACTCACTTATATACATGATTTTCCTTTATGCAACCATCGTACTGAATTTAATCTTCTGAAATTAAGAAGATTTGATAAGTGAGGCAGAGACAACTCCCAACTTTTGTTTGAGATATTCAAATGCTTCCCTAGGAAGAGGTTTAGTGAATATACCGGAAACTTGTTCTTTGGAGAGAACGTACTCCAATTTGACCTTTTGTTCAAGCACTTGTTCACGTAAGAAGTGATACTTGATAGGAATGTGCTTGGTCTTGGAATGCATAACAAGATTTTTCAAGATGTTGATGGCACTTGTATTATCACATAAGATGGAGATGGGAGGTGAAAATTTGATTTGAATATTTTGTAATGTTTGCATCATCCAAAGAAGTTGTGTGAAACATGATGCGACATCCACATATTCTGCTTCTATTGTAGATAAGACAATATAAATTTATTTCTTGCTGAACCAAGATACTAATCGGGGCCCCATATAGAATGCCCCACCACTAGTGCATTTTCAATCATCAATATTTCTAGCTCAGTCTGCATCTGTGTAAGCATGAAGAGTGAGATCAACATTCTTTGGATACCATAGACCAAAGACTTGAGTCCCTTGTAGATATTTGAATATTCTTTTTACAGCCTGAAGGTGTGACTCTTTTGGATTAGCTTGTAATCGTCCAACAATCCCAACTTCATGCATAATATCTGATCTTGTCCCAGTTAGATAAAGTAGAATTCCAATCATAGATCTATATCTAGTTGATTCACCATGGGAGAATCATCATGAAAACTTCGGTTACATCCAGTTACCATTGGAGTATTTATAGGTTTTCAGTCTTCCATCCCATACTTCTTCATAATTTTCTTGAGATATTTTTCTTGTGATAGAAATATGCCATCTATTGCTTGTTGCACTTGTAAGCCAAGAAAATATGTTAGTTACCCTAGTAATGAAATTTAAAATTCTTGTTGCATAACAGAAGCAAATTTCTGACTCATGGACTCTTCATTACTCCCAAAAATTATGTCATCAACATACACAACAATAATTAATAGTTTATCATTCTCAGATTTTGTGTATAAGTCACTGTCAGCGGATCATTTTGTGAAACCTTGTTGTTGAAGATATTTGTCAAGACGATAGTACCATGCCCAAGGAGCCTGTTTGAGACCATATAAAGCCTTTTTAAGTTTGAAAACAAGTTTTTAATAATTTCCCAGAATGAATCCTTCTAGTTGCTCTATATAAACTTCTTCTTCTAGATCACCATTGAGGAAAGTATATTTTACATCCATTTGATAAACTTTGAATTGTTGAAAACTTGAAAAAGCAAGAAACATTCTTACAGCCTCAAGTTTGGATACAGGTGCAAATGTTTCTTCAAAGTCTATACCTTCTTGTTGAGAATATCCTTTACAAAAAAGTCTAGCTTTGTTTCTAATAACATCTCCATTTTCATTTAACTTGTTTTAAAATATCCATTTTGTTCCAATAATTTTTTTATCAAGAGGTCTTGGAACCATTTCCCAAGTATGATTCTTTTCAATCTGGTCAAGTTCTCCATTCATGGCTTGAATCCAACATTCATATTTACTAGCTTGATTTACATTTTGTGATTCAATAGTGGATAAGAATGCCAGATAGTTAGGGGATCCTACAAGAGTTCTTCTTGTTTGGACACCTAATCCATTTTCTCCCAATATTTGAGATTTTGGATGATTCTTTTGAACATACCTGGATGGAGCCTTTTCTGATATATCTTCTTCTGGTGCTTCATTGGGTTCTCCTTCTATATTGTTGTTATTTGATGAGGGAAAATATACATCATCATCATCTTCATTTGTTGTTGTTATTTTCCTTTTAGGAGTTGTGAGAGACTCATCAATTACAACATCAATACACTCAACAATCTTCCGAAGTATTTTATTGTAACATTTGCATGCTTTACTTCTAGAAGAGTAACCAAGAAATATTCCTTCATCTACTCTAGGCTCAAACTTACCCAGTTTTTCATCATTGTTCTTGGTAAAAAATTTCTTCCAAAAATTCTAAAATGCTTCATAGTGGGAAGATTACCATACTAGATCTCATAAGGATTTTTATCACTGTTCACACGAACATGAGCCTTGTTGAGAATATTTACTGCAATATGCACTGCTTCTCCCCAAAAGGTATCGGGAGTTCCAGATTCATAAAGCATAGCATGAGCCATCTGCTAAACTGTTCTATTCATTATTTCTGCCACGCCATTTTGTTGTAGAGTTCTAGCTACATAAAACTCTCTTTTTGTGCCACAATGTTCATAGAAATCAAAGAATCCATATGACATATATTCTCCTTCTTGGTCATATCTAAGACATTTGATTTTTATATCTAAGTCATTTTCAACCAAAGCTTTGAAGATCTTAAAAAATTCAAATGATTCATCTTTATGTTTTAGTAAACCGATCCAGCACATTCTAGAGAAGTCATCAATAAATAGAATATAATATTGTTCTCCACGAGGTGAATTTTTCCTTACAGGACCACATAGATCAGTATGTATAAGTTCAAGAGGCTTACTTGCTGGTCCTTCTTTGGCATTGAATTGAACCCTGGTTTGCTTACCAAATTGGCATGATTTGCATATGGTACTTTCAAGCAAAGTGATGTTGGGTAGATCACGAACAACTTTGAGTCTGCTAGATTTACTTATTTGAGAGAATCTCAAACGTCCCAATATTTTGTGCCATAACCAATTTTTTGTAAATTTACTTAAATATCATTTCTCTTGGCCACCTTTCAATATATACATATTCCTCAGTGTTCTAGTTCCTTTTATTACGATTTTTCCTGTGTCAAGTTTACGAACTACACATTCTTTTGAACTAAAGACAACTTCATTTCCTTGATCACACATTTGACTCACACTCAACAAGTTATGCTTTAATCCATCCACATACATACCATTGTTAGATTTCACCTTTTCATTTAGAAAAATAGAACCTTTGCCCTTAATTATAGCAAGAGAGTCATTTCCAAAAGTAACATTCTTTTCTTTCTCTAATGCATTGTATGAAAGGAGTTTATTTTTATCACCTGTCATGCATTTTGAGCATCCGCTATCAATGTACCATTGATTTTGTTCTCCTTCTGCAAATAAATCTATGCCACATATTTAAACCTGTAAGTCCTTCTTTCTCTATAACTTGGAGTTTGTGGGTATATATTCTTCTTGTTGAAGTTTGCTCCTGCATTCAGATTCTTCATGTCCAAATTTATTGCAATACGTACATTCAGTTTTGTCTTGAAGAGGAGAAAAGTTGTTATAAGGATTCTTATTTATTCTAGTCTCATTTCTTTTCTTTCTTCCTTCTCTGGTCATGATGGTTTTGCATGCAACACATTGAGCAAATTTATGACCAAAATTATCACATGAGAAAAATTGTCCATTAAAGAAGAAATTTCTACGATCATGGACCCTTATATTGATGTTTACCTGATGATTGATGCTTCCATTATTGTTCATCCTTGAATTGAAGTGGTCATGCTTTACCTGTGTATTCTCTTTGTTCTTTTTCTGAGTGACGAAATGTTGCTGGCTAGCTTTAGCTGCATTCAGATAGCTTGGTGCTGAAGATTGAGAAGATTATGTAATATATCCAAGACCTGTCTTTACAAGAGGAGAGCGTTGAACTTTAATAATTTCATCTAAGGTTTCAGATCCTTTAGAAAATCTAATATTTAAGGTTTTTACTTTCTCAATTTCCTTTCTCAGACTATTTCACATTCTAATTTTTCATTGTGCTTCTCCTTTTCTATAAGTTGATTCTTTAGAGTATCTATGGCTATTTTGTTTTCTTCCAAACATATTTTGAGTTGATAGATTTCTTCAAGAAAATAATTTTCTTCTAACTAAAACATCCATAAATGTATCTTTAGTCTCACTAGTGTCCTTTTCAAATGCCATGAGTAGTCTAATATCTTGATCAGATTCTCCTTATTCACTATTTGATAGGCCATCACTACCTTCATGAGTATAATAAATTTTTGTATTGATAAACTGTTTCTTATTTCCTTTTGCCAATTCCTTTCCCTTTTCATATTTATCTTTATGGGGACATTTAGCAGCGTAATGAAAAACTCTTAGATAAGCAAAACATTTGAAAGGAAGCTTACCTCTAAACCTTCCAGTGCCAAGTTGTAGTTTCTTTAAAAAATTTATTTCATATTCTTCTAAAACATAACTTGATCCTTCTTGTTCTTCCATTTCCTTGCCTTTTGCAACAGCTCTAAAAACAACTTCTTTGACTTCAGATGGACCTCCTTTCCTCATTTCACACACAGTCAGAATCCCATGAAGTTGAACAATAGTAAGAGTTTGTAGATCATGTTTCTCTTCAATAGAAAACACTTTTGAATCGAATTTAGGAGTGAGAGATCTTAAACCTTTTTCTACTAGAGTGGTGACGGTTATAGTTTCACCCAGATTTCTCATATGATTTACAATATTATCTAGACGTAAAAAGAAACTAGTAATGATTTCATCATTGTGCATTATGAGTGTTTCATATTGAATTCCGAGAGTTTGGAGTTTAGCACTTTTTACCGTGGCATCACCTTCATAGCTCAAAATGATTTTGTCCCATATTTCCTTTGTTGTATTCAATTGCATAACTTTGAAAAATTTGGATTCATTCAAACTCCCCAACAATGCATTGACAACCTTTGCATTGGTTTCATAGTTTTTTCTTGCTGCTGGATCTACTAGAACTGAGGCTGGATATTGATAACTGCCTTCAACTATAGCCCATACATCTGCTCCAAGATACTGAAGATAGGATATTTTCCTTGTCTTCCAGAACATTAAATTGTTTTCGTTGAAGAGTGGAGGCCTGATTTATGTTGTCCCATCTTGATTTCTCATCTTAGATGATCTTCCTTCTAGCGATTAAGCTTCTTTAGAAGGACCTGCTTTGATACTAATTGTTGGTAAAAATATTGATAGAGCGGGGGGGGGGTGTTGAGGTGAATCAGTATTTGAAATAATCACAATATTTTACTTTTCTCTTTACTGATTTATATACACGTCTTTGATTATCCCAACTAGCATATGTATGTGGCTATCTAAACATAAACTAGCGTATACTTAGATAAATTTACTGTTTAGATGAGCATTCAGAAACATTATTTAACCTAGATTATCACTTATGAATAAGATATTTAAGAAAAAAATAGGTGCAGTAATAACAGAATAAATCATCACACATGAACACCAAGATTTAAGGTGGAAACCAAATTTGGGAGAAAACCACCACTGCTGTCGTCTCTGTCTTCAATATTTATTATATATAAATTTTCTTACAATATTTTACTGATGCAAACTCATATCAGTACACATGCATCTACCTACAAAAGGCTACAACCTTCTCTCGCTCTCCAGGTGCTACTGGAAGGGAACTCCAACCCCCTGATCTCATTTACCAGCCACTACTGGAAGAGATCTACAACCCCCTGATCAGAATACCAAATTCTACTGGTAGGAAGATTCTACTTCCACACTGAAGGCTTCAACCATCAAACCCATTTCAGACCATGTTTCATAAATTTTCACACTGGATCCAACAAATTCAACAATCCTCAACATAAAGAACAACACCAATAAACTTAACCCAAACTTCAAACAGAACAATGATATCACTGTAACCATAACACAATAATAAACCTAGATTTCAGAAACATGTAGAATCAAATTCAACCCTAATCATTCATTATCTCAAATGTATACGCTACTTCAATTTACTGAACCTGCATATATACACGCTTTCCTGCACACCAACCTGCGTATAGATCTGTGAATACTGAATTTCCAGAATTTGATTAGTCTGAGAAATAGATCTGAGGCTTTCAGTCATAGATATTTTTAGATTTGCAAAACCCCTATTCAGTCAGCATCATTAATCATATTTAATCATTCATTGATCAGATTTGTACATATTCAACTTAGCAACACATACAGTATTCAAACAACCCAGATCTACATGAAGACTTCATTGACAGACAACAAAAATATAACAACAGTAAACAAATATCCTTTCCATAAAGCTTCAGAAAACCCTGACTTCAATATGTATTTTATTTGAAACAGACCCACGTGTACACATGCTTTTATCGTGATGAACCAACGTATAGATCTAGAAATATTAATTCCATAGAAGCTTTTAGATCTATAGACTTAGCCAAATTTCTTCACTTCTCTTTAGCAAACATGCACTAGGTCACAGATCTAAACATCTCATCAATAGATCATGCAAGTACATAGTCATTTCAGGTCTAGATATGTTGATCCATCATTGTATCCATGGTTGCATCATGATTTCAGATCTACAAATAAACATAACCCATTTCATGCAGATATACTTCAGAGAGAAGTATTGAGTTCAATACCTTACTCATGCACACCCTTTGCACTATGATATTCTTCCCCTTATATAGGTTTATCTTTTATCAATACCATCAGCCAAAATCACACAAGTGCCAATGGTATTCTTGGACGAAATCAAATAGACGACACTACGCTCAATATTGTGGGCTAGAACCATGGTAATTCCCCTTGGTATCATAATTTTAGAGCACAAAAGGCATACGCGACTTGTCCTCTTCATTCCCCACGTGTATACACAACTTCTCTTCATAAAAAATGTGTATATACTAATTTTGGATGTATACACGAGTTGCCTGTATACAAACCTGTGTATGTACGCGGGTTGCCTTCATCAAACCTGCGTATACATTGTGAAATATTACCTTTTTCATTTCTCTGACACTTACTGGAATTCCTTTCTTTTTGACATCTGAACTAATCTGTAGAAGCATCATTTTTACATATTTAACAAATAGGTTTCTATAAAAAAGGAAATTCATCAAGTAGGTTTCCATCAAGGACAACATATTAAGTCATAATGCCAACATTCTCCAATTCCAAGATTATTTGCTAGAGCTTCCATAATTAGGTTCATATTACGATTGATATCCACAACTTGCACTTCAAGTTTCAAGGATATCTCCTCTACGAGACATCAAGGTTTATTAATATATTTGTCGGCCATGGATATGGTTTTATGATTTTTTATTTAAAATGGTTCCTAGATCCCTTGAAACTCCCACAAAATTCCGAAATAATCCTACTCTAATACAAACATGAACCATAAATTGTCATGGATATTTCACTAGACAATTTATTACACCTTATCTAATAAAAATAGACTAAAATCTATAGTAGGACGATAAATTTTATTATATTATAGATTTATTAATTATTATTTTCTACTTATGCATGAAATAGATAAAATGCAGAAAATAGATAACATTGCACTAGAATCAAATATTGATCACAATATATGTTCTAGGAAACCCTTATGGTAGAAAACCTAGTTGGAAGCAGAGGTTTTTATGCCCTCTCTTTCTTTGGAATGGAAATGATGCAAGTACAAAGGAGAAAACACTCTATGTATTTACCTGAGACTTATGGAATGATAGGATGCTATAAACACTAAGCCCCCTTTGTGATGCTCTCTCACTCATAGTCCCATGTTATTATGCTCTATTGTAGAACAAGATACAATTTAAATTAATGGAATCCCTTTTCTTCCTAGTGTCATGATTATAACATAGCTCAATAGCTAATTAGGGGTTAATTTTGGCTCTTTCAACTCTCAAATAAAGTTACAACCTTGAACCTAATAGATTCTTTTTTATAGTATTCACATGGCTAACCACTTTTCATAAGTAACAAAGGATGGTTTTGCATCCTTCTGAACTATGATGGCTAATCACAATCAATACTTTTCTTGCACCATTGCAAATGTATCTAACTGTAAAGTAGTGTCACAATATTTGGTGCTTAAAAGGGAAAGTTGTACCCCCAAAATATATCATTGAAGGCCTCAAAGAGACCATGCAAGGTTTTAGACCCCAATTCTTCAAATTTGGCCACATCGATAAAACTACAATAAGGTAATTCCTCCAATTTTTCCACTCTAAAAGTATTAAGAAGAATGAAAAGTTATATGGTGATCGGATCCAGATCATATGAAAGATTTGAATCTACGTGGAGAAGATAACAACATTTATCCCAACCTCCAAAAATAGATCTGAATTATATGTATCAAAAATAAAGATCCATCCTATCTTATTATATGATTTTATATTTTTTAAATTTAAGTCTCAAAGATAAAGGTCCATTGTATATTATTATATGCTTTAAAATTCTTAAATATGATATAGAATTGGTTATATACATAAGTGAAATAGAAATGTATATATTAAAAGGATTAAATTTTAACATATAAAAATTGTAGAAAATCCACATAGATTCAATTGACCTTGCAATATTCTAAAGTAAAATACTTGAATCTATTCTACTAATTGTGGAAACCAATTATAATCGTCCAATCACATGACCAAGAAAGAGAAAGAATTTCAATTGCGCAACACAAATATTTATTTGGGGGAAAGCCTCAGCTAAAAACCTAGTTATCTGTATATTTCACTAAGTCAAAAATATGAAACAATATAATGCTTCTTTCAGGCTTGAGATCTCTTTGCAGTATCTCTGACTGTCTCACTATGATCCTGACAAGTTTGGTCCAATACTTAACCAAAAACTTGCACCTGGCTAACCAGCCTGGATTACGCATTCCTGAGGGAATTGATCCCCTATTAAATAGGAAATTCCCACTAATTTATTGTGCAATACATACAAGGCGTCCCGATGAAGTCATGCATGACATGTACAATTTTCTAATTATGAAACTGATAGTCTACTTCCCTTTAACTCCAACCTCAACTAGGCTTTCCTTAGAACTGACATGCAAAAATTATTTAGAGTGAATTATGATTTATCTTATTGATCACTACATGTAAATTAAATAATATTTAATTCACTGGACCTCTCATTAGCTTATCCATCATTTAGAACTAGTTAAATTGATTTTAACTCAAATAAATTGAGTTAACCAATTATAACTCAAAATAAACTCAAACAGGACTCCTAAAAAGTAGGAGACACTCTACATGTCTCTAGTTTGACCCTCAACTCAAATTGATTGAGATAACTAAGTCTTCCTGACTCAGTTAACTTGTACAATTTTCCATGTGATGTGGAATTAAAATTTAATTCTAATTTAATAAATGGGAAATTAAACTACAACCCCTTTTGATGGAATTTACAATATTTCTTGTTTCCATTTTCAACGCTCCCTCTCAAAAATAAAGGAATTGAACTCTATCCTGATATGGTACCTTTGGAATGTTCTGCATGCAACACTTCTCTAGAGTTGTTGCTACTTCAAATTTTGAAACTGAAAATCATCCAATTTGAATCAGTATGATGCATATGTCACCAAAGTCTCTGACTGCTACTAGCTACTGCACTATCAACTAAAAACTTTGCGTTGTTGCTGACTCTCCACTGTACCATCTGCACTGCTACCCACTCTGCTCTTCACTCCAGTATCAAACTGCTGCTAGTCTTTGCATATGTCACTATGACATATGATTGCATCAACCACCATTGATCCATCCTTCTACTATGTATTGTGGTCTCCTGTAGTAAAGTAATGATGCATGAGATAAAACATCGCAATGGACCTTGCCCAAATTTATGCACTCTTGGGACTATGACTTCACATCGTCACACCTCTCACTTGGAGGTATGGCTGCATGTGCTTCCTATGTCCACTTGGCTCGAAATTTCAACCTCTTTGAGGTCTCTACTTGAGTGGATGCCTCCACTTGGTCTCCTCTCTGCTTATCCAATTGTGGTTGCTCCACAATTTTCTAAAGCTTCTTTTGAGGCTGCATGTTGAGAGGTAATTCATGCTCCTTCTCAACCACCAAGTCTCTAACCTTTTCCCTGCTACTCAAGGATTTTCATGCATCTCCGACCTTGAGAGAACACAGGTTCTTGACTCACACACCGATCTGTTTCACCCATCCCTGTGAAAATTTCAATTATGAAATACTACTGCAGTTATTGATTTATTTCTCCTACATATTTTCAAAATAAGTTATTTATGAAAACCCTTCAGTAAACTTCGAAATAAATTCTACTGCAGCTATCACATTTATACATATAAGGAAAATAATAATATAACACAAGCACAAAAACCAATCACATCAACACAATTATTTTTTTGACAATTGTCCCCAGAAAAACCCAATGTGGGAAAACCGATGCAACAGATGAGGGTTTATATATTAATATTTAGCAAGAATTACTTTACAAGGAATAAATGGCAAAATAACTAAGAAATTGCAAGAAGAAACTTGAGATAATTTTTCTCCTGATATCTAGAGAACTTCTGACACCTAATAGACACCCTAACTCTAGTTGTGTCACCTTTGTGTCCTTCTTTGCACAGAGATTGTGTAGGACTACATCACTGCTCTGATTTCCCTCTGTGCTGCCTCTATGCTCTTTTGCTTCCTTCTTCCTCAAGTTCCGAATGCTGTTGAAACCCTCCTCTTCCTCCTTCCTTCGAACTTTCCCTCTGAAATCGAATTATATGCTATGAGAATTGACTTCCTTCGGGTTACTGAGTGTTTTCCCAACTTACTTTCCAAATGGCTCTCAAGCCTTCTTTTATAATCTTCTCATTGACAAATCAACGACCTAGATTAGAAGTCTAATCAATGGCTAAGATTAAATCTTGACTTGATCTTCGTTCTCTAGAATATTCACACTTTGCTTTATCAATACCCATTAGTTATTTAATTTCCCTAAGTTTAGACTGAGGGTCCCCATTAAAACAATTGATTATTTTAATAAAACATGAACCGAGTGGAATTTCCACAAATGGTTTCTGGGTTCTTTGGAATGCTAGTGTCCAAGCCTCATCAACAAATTTGATACTTACATCACTTTATGATGCTACAAAAATAAAAACTCCTTCTTAGCAAGGAAAGTGTTTTAGAAATTTGTCTGTTGCATACTGTTTTGACCCTGAATCATCCTTTGCGTTGTTTATGCTCAACTGATGCCCCTTGTATGTCTCACTAATACCTTATGTACTGCTTCCCATGACACTGTCATTGTCACTACCTCATCTGTATTGTAGCTCCCTCTCAAGTTCTACACTTGTCCATTTCTACTACTGAAACGGATTCTTGATCATCCCCATATTTTCTATGAAATAAAAAAAATTTGTTTTGCCCAGAGCCTTAGTAAGGATGTATGCCACCTGTTCTCCTGTTGGAGTGTAATGAAACTATAAAGATCCCTGCTAAACATAGTCTCTGATAAAATGAAACATGATGTCAATGTGCTTCAACCGATCATGAAACACAGGATTCTTAGAGAGCATAATGCAACTCTGATGATCACATAGAGTATTGGTCACTTCCATCTTCTCCTTGAGTAGATTCACAAGATGTTTCCTAAGCCATATGGATTCACACAAAGCTGTGATTTCTTCCATATATTCTGCCTCAGCTAAAATCAGAGCTACAAACTTTTGTTTCCTATTTCACTAGGAATTCATTCCTGATCCAACGTTGAAACAATACCCACTGGTACTTTTCCGATCTACTAAACTTCCAGCCCAATCTACATAAGTGAACCCACTTAGTATGATGTCATTACCTCGGGTGTATCTGTATCCACGTTCAACTATTCCTCATATGTATATGAGAACATGCTTGGTTGCTGCCCAATGTGCCCTCCTTGGTTCCACCATGAACTGACTAAGGGTATTGACAGTGTAACATATGTCTGGCTTTGTGTTGACAAGATACATTAGGGACCCTATGATTTGTCTGTACAAGGTAGGATCAACCTCATCATCTTCAGATACATCAATCTTCTTCCAATTGGTGATCATTGGAGTAGCCATGGGTCTACAATCCTGCATCCTGAACCTCTTCAGTATTTCTATAGCATATCTTCCTTGACCAAGGAATATTTCACCCTTCTTCTACCAAAATTCCAACCCCATAAAATAATGCATCAGTCCCAGATCCTTCATGTTGAATACTAAAACTAGGTTCTCCTTGCAATCCTTGATGATCCTAGATGATCCTGTTAGGAATGGGTCATCCACATACAACACTAGTATTAAAGGTTCATTCCCTACTATCAGATAGAAGATATTAGGATCTGCGTCACTCTTGATGAATCACATCTTCTACAAGTACCCATCAATCCGATCGTACCAATCTCTACGTGCATGTTTAAGTCCATACAAGGATTTCTTAAGCCTACATACATGAGTCTTCTACTCATGCATCTCAAACCACTATTGCTGTTTGATATATATTTTTCTTCTATCACCCCATTCAAGAATGTTGTCTTGACATCCATATGGTGATTCTCCCACCCCATCTGCGCTGTAAGGGATATCACGGATCTGATAGAAGTAAATCTGGCTACTGGGGCAAGGTTTCTTAATAGTCTATCCCTTCCTTATGAGCATACCCCTTAGCCATGAACCTGAATTGTATTTTTTTATGCTCCCATCTGCAACATATTTGATCTTGTAGATCCATCTCAATCCTACAACCGATCTATCCTGAGGCCTAGGAACCACTTCCCAGACGTCATTAATCATGATGGAGCTGTATTATTCCACCATTGCATCAACCCATACTTGATGTTGAGTTTCCTCCTAGAAAATAGAGGGTTCCCCAACCTGAGCCGCCAAGGCTTGGTACCTATCACATTGTTTGCACTGCCTCTTCTCGTTTCTAGGGTCTCCAACAAAATCTTCTGCATCCCTCAGAATCTATCGTAGTTCCTGACTCATCCTACCACTGGTAGAGGGTGGATCTTCCTGCTCCTCCTCTTGTGAATCTTCCTGAGATAAAAATCCTGGATCCTTATGCACTGGAGAAGAATTGGTGCTATTTTTTACTGGTCTAAGAGGTTCGACCAGTGGATAATCCTCTGACTGTGTTTCAAAAGGCATCTCTCGAGACTTCCTGAAATCTCTGTCCTCCATGAAATTTATATCCCGTCATACTACAAATTTCCTATTTCCAGGAATGTAGATTCTATATGCCATATCATTCTTGCTATATCCCACTAGATATCCCTTTTCTGCAATCTAATCCAATTTCTTCCTCTTTTCTTCTGGAACATGGTAGTATGCAAACTACTAAATATCCTGAAATGGCTTACCTATATCTTCTTGCCAGTGAAGACACTCTTTGGTGTAATCTTACCTAGTGCCTTATGAGCAATCTTGTTCTAAACATACACAGTTGTACTGCATGCTTCATCCCACAGGAATTTGGGCATATCTTGATCATACAACAATGCCCTTGCTTCTTCAACAATAGGTCTATTATTCCTTTATGCTACTCCATTCTGCTCTGGATTATATGGAGTGGTCCACTCTCTTGTGATGCCTTCTCTTGCGCAAAATTCGGTGAAGTTTTTATCTATATATTCTCCACCATTATCTGACCGCAATAATTTTATCTTCTTTCATATTGAATTCTCAATCAGAGCCTTAAACTCTTTAAATTGATCAAAGACCTCATCCTTGGTCTTTAGAAAGTAGATCCAAGTTTTCTTGGAATTGTCATCAATGAAGGTGACGAAGTAATCGACACCACTAAGAGCTATGTGGGACATAGGTCCGCATATGTCTAAGTGTATTAATCCCAAAACACTCTTAGCCATATTTTTGCTCCTGAGGTAAGCTGCCTCGGCATATTTACCTAGTACGCATCCTCTACATACATAATCTCACTTGGTGCTTAGATCTGGAAATCCTGTGATGGTCTCTTTGAGAATTATTATAGCCCCATGGTGTAAGTTCCCCATCCTTATGTGCCATAGCTCATTCAAATCCTTTTCACTACTACTTCGTATCAATGTCGTTGGAGATTCAAGCTACAAATTATACAATTTGTTGCTCCTGACTCTGATTTGTGCCTTATTATTCCAACATGGGTGTTTGACATATACTAGTTTTCCAAAGAATTATACGTCATAACCCTTACTCTGCAGCTGAGAAACAGAGAGTAAGTTCATCCCCAACCCAGGTTTTATCACTCTCCCCAACTTCCCAAGGTTGATAATAGGATTGGAGAAAGGTAACCACAGACCAAAATTTAGGTTAGGTAGCTAGCCCTACCAGGACCGAAGAGGGCTCTCTCATTGTCACTTTTACAGTCAAGGTAATGACTGAGTATCTAATGATCTTAGGCTAGGTATGTAAGCTCAATAAAAATAATTCGTTTGATGTTTTGAGTGCTAGATAGAAAAGTCAACGAGTAGACTGTGTATAAGGTTTTTCAGGTCTGAACTCCAAGATGAATTTGCAGAGAATATGTGAGGCTAGACAGGTAGTTTAAAAACATTTAATAATTCATTGAGTATAGGATGAAGTAGAATAGAGTTTGAATGAGAAATGAGGTGAATTCATTCAGCTTAGAAGCAAATAAACATAGCACTGTAAACCTTGTCTAAAACAGAGCATGCATAAACATGATATCTGCTCATAAAATTACAAGATAAACATATATGAAAAATAAGAAACGGTATTAATCATGAAATGATAAACATACATAATAAAAAAATATTCTCCAATGCATACCACAAGTATCTCAACACAATTCCTACAAATCTGTCTCTGATTTCATTCCAAATTGTTGATTACAAGAGCTCCACTGTAATATGAGAGTATCCAACAACACTAAATACTAAATAGAGTATACTTATAGAAAATATGGATTATGACACCTCATCAGTTTGAAATCCCATCTAAAATGGATCATAAATACACAAGATGAGTCATTTCCTAGATTCTAGGGAGGTTAGAAACCATTCCCTGAATTTTAGCTATGAACTACGAGTGTTTGTCCCTTACATTAATTACATATTCCCTCATGATAGGAGGCAAAAAAAAACTCAATAAATTTAGTTCCAACTCATAGGACAACAAAACCTCAAATTTGTGACCATTTATGAGCTTGAAAAATGTCCTGAGGAATCCAATGTTGATTTGTGACATTTCTGACAGAAGGGTAACAAAAATTTGCAAAAGCGTAACAAAAATTTGGAGGCACTTTTAGGAGTCCAAATCCACTTCTGAAAGAATAGTCAACTAGCCCTGTGTGTCTAGTTTCCATAACATCTTGAATTTTGCAAAATTACCCACGAGAAGGCCTTCAAAAATCCATTCTCGCAAGGTTACTCCAAAAGCATAACAAATGGTCCAAAAAGGTGGTAGAAACATTAAAAATGAGTGGTTTTTTGAGCTTTTTCTCCAAAATTATAGCTTGTTATGCCATGGGGGTTCCTGATCTATGATTTACTCATCAAAATACATCCATCCATGTAAATACATCATCATTTGGATGCCCCAAAAATAAGAGTAACACAAGTTTGTTACCCTTTTGCAATGAGGAATTTCCAGTATTGTGCAAAAATCACAAAAATACCAAAATTGATCAAAATTACTCAAAATTGTTTCTATGTGTTGGAACGAGTTCTCCTACAAAGCTGCGAATTTGGTCCGTTTTGTATATTTTTGGCATATTTTGGTCTAGCGCAGTGGTTTTGGGGTGGGTCAAAGCCCCGAAAGCATTGTAATGGGTCAAAGGGTAGACCTAGAGTCCGCAAACCACGGTTTGCACACCACAGGAAAGTTTAGGCTAGATTGTTATAAATAGAAGGAAATTTTGAGTTGTAAGAGAGGAATGAATAGAGATTGATGCTAAGTGCAAACTGATAGATGTGGCTAGGGTTGTTGGGGAAGGACTCCTGTTGCTGTGTGTGCAGAGATTCCCTGTCCTGTTGTGTGCGGACCTTGCTACTATGTGCGCAGGTTGGGTTTTGGGGTATTGTAAGAAGGTGTTGAAGCCCCAAAAATCGGGTCTTACAACAAGGGGGATACCCACCCGGTCCGGACCTTGGTTAGCAGCTCCTTTTTCGTTTGGTGTAGTGGGTCCAACTGGGGATAATGGGACCAATTTCCCAATATGTGTGTGTGTGTTGAGAATTGATATTTCTTTTCTAAAAATTCCTAAGTGAAATTATTTTATTCTATTTCTAATCTAATAACATGCAAATTGTATTCTAATTAAACAGAAATATCTAATTCTAAACTAACCCGGGATGTAATCTTTCTATTATGTGATCTAAAATGATTTCAAATAACAATTGGTAATAAAGATCATTCAACTGTTATAAGAAAAGAATTCAATAAAGATAAACCACTTCGTATAAAAAGTTAGACGAAACAGTAGTGAAAAACATATCACATAATAAGCTATTCATACATTAAGCATAAATAAATAGTTATCACCGTACAAAAGTGCCAAATGATAACTCAAACATTCAAGCGTTAATACATAAACAACTGAACATAAATATCTCTTTCACACAGGGGCAGAAATAGTTAAGAGATAAAAGTACCATTTATAACTAGTTCTACTCATGAGCTTCAAGCAATAATGACTTATCTCTTCTTAATCCAACATCCACTAAGAGTACAAAAGTGCAACATCAGTAGTAGATATTAAACGTAGATATCAATAAATCCTGTTCCATTCATTCATCAAAACCTCCTCGGAGGGTGCAAAAGTGCATGTTCTGAGGACAAGTTTTTGACAAATTTCGGGACCCTTCTCTAAATGCATGAGAAGGGTTTAAATACTACTAACTAAATCTAAAAATAATTTATTACAAAAATGTAGGATACGGTTTAAATGACCGTCCTCTTTTTAGGAAAAAATAAAGAAAAACTAATACTAAATCTAAAATTAAAACTTAACAACTAACTAATTGTGAATCTGTTCTTTGGAATTGCAAGCGTTCAACATTGATCTGAGAAGAATAGGCTGGCCGACTTCAGACTTTAACTGTCCTGTGAAAACAGAATCGACAAGAGTTGGTGCCATCTTCTCGGCAGAATTGATGATACACCTTAGAGTCATACACTGGCTGTGTGGTTTTACCAGACATGCCCAGTAAGAATCCCAATTTAACTTTGTTAATCCTTTAATCAATTCTGCCTTTTCTTGGGATTTCTATTTCCAGTCTGTCTGTAGTTGCTGTGCTTTTGGTAGGTACCCTGGAGTAGTTTCAGAGATCAGATTTTCCTTGTGTAAATTTTCATTTATACAATCAATAATATTGCTGGCTGCTGTGGCTGCTTCTTCTGCCGCTTGCTCTGTCTTCCTGATCTGTGCATCCCAATTATTAAAAAGTATTTCTTTGTGATTTTCATTGATTATAGGTGCACCTGCTCTTTTCCCCTCCTCTGTATCTTGCCAAGCCAAATAGTCAGTAACTCTTTTTTCAGTTAAATCATAATCATGTCGTAAGTCTACGACATGATTAGTGATTTTATCACTTTCTTCACAATAAGAGTTCCATTCTGATATTCTTTGGCATAACATTTCTTGTTGTTGCAGTAGTTGGTCATTTAAGGAAATAGACTCTGTGATAAATTCTGTGAGCTTGGGATCATCTTTGTGCATCTCTTGCATAACCTGTAGTTGTTTCTCTTTTTCAACCAAACTGTTCTGATATCCAATCTGCATTTGTTGAAAATCTTGTTGTAATTTTTCAAGTTTTTTCTGAGCTTCACTGTTAGCATTGGCTTGTTGCAGCTGTTGTTGCAAGACCTGTACTTGATCTTCTTTCTCATTCAATAATTTCCGTACCTCAGATGCTTTGTCAATGGATGCAGAGGCATAAGCTCCTGTGATCTGAGATAATTTAGTGAGATTTTCAGTTGGATCAGTGGTAGGATCTTGCCATAGAACATCTAGGTGTTCTGCATCATGAGAGAGCACATTTTCTAATTTCCTTTTCTTTCTTTGTCTTCTTACCACTGCCTTGTGTTGTGGACTATAAAACACATCAAGAGGAGGAATTTCCTCTATCTTGAGCATGAGTTCAGAGGATGGGGTTATGGGAATTTGTTCTGTTTCTAAGACATATGTAGTTACTCCTGTGACTATATTTATTGTTGTCTGTACATTTCTCACATGTGTCTGTGTGTTTTGTGCTTCAATATTAATCAAATCATTGAAAGTTTCCCATTCCTTATCTAATTCAGTTATGACTGATGATTTCTGTACAATGAGAGGGGGAAGATTTAATTGTGGAGAGGTTGAAATCTGTTGCTGTGAGAGCTCTTTAGACTGGGAAATATCCCTTACTGACCCTTCACTTTTAGAGTGTTCATAGGTTTCTCTTCCAGACTTTGACTTAGACCTGTTTGTACCTGAACTTCTACTTAGACTGATACTAGGAGTTGGTTCCCTTACGGGTTCCAAGCGTAATTTATCCAAAGGGATAGTAGTTAACATCCTTTCTCTGTATATTTTGAATTCTTGAAACTCTGCTGGAGGAAACTGTATTTGAGCCGAATGTAGAATTTATTTAAGGGTGCCTTTTTCTAGGAACATGTCATAAAAAATATCTTCTTCTTTAGAAAACACTCTTATCTTGACTACAGTAGTGAAATTTTTAACAATATCATATGGGTCGAATGGTCTTCTTGGAAACTTGAACAAATGTAAACATGTAATATTGTTTACTTCTTTAAATGCATGACCAACATCAAATAATGAAAATGCCCCACAGGCCACAGGAAATTGTGACCAAATAACCTTCTTCTTTTCTTTCAACTCTTTAGTCAAACCTCCTTCTCCGCAGGTTTGATAAGCAATTTCTTGGGCGATGAGTTTATCAGGAACATACAAAGGTAAAACATGAGCATAAGAAAAACTTCCAAAAACCCTAACATATGTAAACAACTCTTCTCCAAACCATCTTGCAACAGGTAGGATGTCTACCTCTTCTTCAGGAGAAAACCTTGGAGCATCTTTATCATACAATATTCTGTACAGGGGTAACATAATGCCATGGAAGATATTTTAAAAACAGGGAATGAAATTTGAATCCCACAATTCTTTGTGATAAACATGAATGGGTAGGGGATCTTGAGTTGTCCATTTCCAACCCATTAAAGGAAACTTAGAAACATAACAGATTGAATCCATCACATAAGCAGATAAGTAAAAAGGAGGATAAATCCTCTGTGAAACAGTTCTCTTAGACCGATAATTCAAAATAGCCGTGGCTAAGTTGTCGGATAATATCTTAGCCTAATCCACAATAGTAGCATTAACAACAACATTCAATAATGGTAGCCATTCAGACGAAAACTTATTTATGTCAGGCTTTCCAAAAATCCTACAGAGCATAGCAACAACAAAGCAATACAGAGAAGTGAGAGAACCAGTACTATACATACCGTGTTTATCTTTCTTCAGTGGTTCGTCTCTCCTTGACCAGTCCTTGGTCAATTCTGCCAGGTTTTCATTTTCTTTGGCAAACTTCTCCATGAACTGTTTGTTATAAGCTGCCTGTGGCTCTAGCAAATGATACATGAGTCTAAAATCTTGTGGAGTAAATGAGCCAATGAGCTTTTGACCCTGAGTCTTAAACTGTCTGTTTGTAATATCAGTACTATCAAGTACCCATTTAACCATGTTCGTGTATGGAAGAATTCTAGGTCTCGCTGCTACTTGGTGCAAGAATGAACAATCTAACTCTGTAATGGACGCATCAGAAGACCCATGCGAGCCTACAGTAGCTGTAACCTCCATTACTCTGGGGTTCTCTTCTTCAAGTAGATTATACATGCCCTCCCAAGTAGTGATACCAGCGTCTTTGTTACAGGCGATGTCTGTGTATAAGGGCGTCATCTCTTTATCTTCAGAACTTGGAGCGTTATCTTTCTTTCACATAATACTCTGAATACTGCTTTGTATAGTTCTCAATTCTTCGCTCCTGCAGTTC
This sequence comes from Pinus albicaulis, assembly GCA_034641835.2. NCBI lineage: Eukaryota > Viridiplantae > Streptophyta > Pinopsida > Pinales > Pinaceae > Pinus > Pinus albicaulis. Next base: position 1,144,551,831 of record CM076581.1, read on the forward strand.
ACGAATTAAGTGAGAATAATGATAGAAAAAAGGTGACGGGAAGGTTTTAAATGCTGAAAACGTATAAAATATACCACCTTATGTGAAATAATTCTTCAATCAGAATGAAACCATTTTTCATTAATGAGTGACAACCATTCCATTGATTAACATTAAAGCGCATAACCAGGTCTCGATTTATGGAAAGATTTTTTCGTGTAATGAGCCTTTAAAGATCTGCGATAAGGCGATCTGCGATTTGCTTCGCAATATCGCAAAATCGCAATATCGCAGATCGCAATCTCGTGGAATCACAATAGCGCAATATTGTAACATTGCGAAATCGCTATATCGCAATATCGCAAGATCACAAGACATAACATATGACAAACATTCGTTAATGCATTTTCCTGCAAGACGCGATTTGCGATATATGTTATCACACATTGGTGATTTGAAGTTTTCAGCGTAATATATGACATTCGAAGCATGCGATGCGATGAATGTTCCTATAGTGCGTAGTTTCGCATTGCATCTCGCAATTTTTAGTGCTTTGCTTATAAAGAGGCATTCATTACCTTTTTGCGACGCGATATTCCTTAAAGAGTGATTTTATTCTATGCTATCATAAAACTTAAGTTTTTTAGATTTTTCAAGGAATATTTTCCTAAGTTTATGATAGTAAGTTTTATTGAAGAAAGGAAAAACAAGTTCTAAAAAGAAAATATTTTTTAGATTTTTTGAATAAGGGTCCCCATTTATTTAGTATTAGTGATAATGCTAAATAAAAAAGGGGGGGTTGTTGCTGGCCACAACAGAAGGATTTGAGGGTTAATGAATGCAGAATTATTGTTGAATATCTGAATATGTTGGAATTATTGTTAATGCAAGTTAGTCATATCTTATTAGTTGATGCATACTACTATGTTGATGATTTACGCTACTGTTTTATCTATTTATGTTGTGATCTGAATTTGTTCTATTTTACTTTATGCAAGAATCATTGAAAGAACTAAGTTAGTGTTCTATGCATACATGATCTATTGATTGCCGTGAATATCATTGCTGTTGCGCACGTGGATGCGAAGGAAATATGTATAGGGGTTTGTTGGCAAACCTTGAACCTCCGAACCTAGGTCATGACCCCTCGAGCCAAAAAATGGTTTTGTTGCCAGGACTGGGAGCATTTTGAGAGAGGGATCGGGTAATGCCAAGGCCATACTGGAAACCTGAAAGCAAAGAAATTAATGAATGGTTCGAACAACAAGTTCAGGAATTTGCAGTGAAAGAAAACCGCAGTAAGAGGTTGACCATCGAGGAGTGGAAAAATAAGTATATTCTCATAGAAATCTATGAGATCTTCTTTGTGACAATTGCGATTGAGCTCCAGGAGTGGCTTGCAAGGTTGGTCGAATTTCAGAAGTGTTGTAAGGACGAACGGGTCATGCAGTGGACCCCCAAATTGATCCAGCAGTTAGAGAATACTAATAACACCATCACTCGCACGGTGGACCACTGGGTGGACAGTGTGCTAGGAGGGTTTGTGACAAAATTTTCCATTGATCAGTTTGTATCCTACTCTGAAGCAAAGCGAATATTCTTCAAGTGTTTCCGGGGTAAGTTTCTGAAGACCTTACCATTGCTGATTAAGATATTACTGGGCGAAAAGATTATCTTGTGTAGTCACACCGAGTGATTGACCACTGATTCGAACAGAAGTACGACGTGAAGCGAAAAATACTATCGGACCAACCTAGAAGGAGATAGATCTGTCTACAACCTGGTAAGAGAAGAAACTGCATAGAATCCTACCGGCACACCACTTTCAAGCCAGCATAGGAGTAATAATTCGCCTACACCTCCACCGCCACTAGAAGAAGACATGGCTACGCACATGAAATTGCCGACTTTTAAAGGTGTGGGGGATGAAGACATGGATCAGTTCTGGTTTGTCGCAGGATCGGTATGGACTGCATATAACATAGCTAGTGATGCGGTGAAGCAGGCACAACTATCCCTTGCCTTTGAAGGAAGAGCGTTGGACTGGTACATGGGACACATCGGCCAACATGCGAATGCAACCATTGAGAAGATTAAGAATGCTTTGAAGCAACAATTCAAGAAGCCTAAGTCCTACTCTCAAATAGTGTTTGATCTAAAATATTTCAAGCAAAGGCCTTCTGAGTCTGTGTGGGAGGTCGATTAACAACTGAAGAAGGTGATTAGAGAAGGAGGATTTCAATATGATGACAGACAGCATGCAGAATGGTTAATTGCTATGCTGCTGCCTCACCTGCGCATACCTACGGGTCATCAAACATTTGAATCACAGGAGAAAGCCTTGGAGGGTGCTATGAAGTTAGAAGCCGCAGCTCGAGACAAGACCCAGCTGGGCGTCCAACAGATCCAAGGATAGCTAGAAGAAATGCACATGAATATCCAAAACCTGCGAAAAGAGTGAGGAGTAGAGGCTAGCCCTGAAAGGTGGTGCATACGATGCATGGTGAATGGTCACACCAAGGATAACTGTCCTCTATTAGAAGACTATATGCAGGCCGGGGACCTAGCCTGTTGCACCCAAGGGAAATTTTCAGGGCCAAGTGGGCCATCATTGTGGTGCGATAATTGCCATTTTGTAGGGTTGCACGACACAAACCACTACCTTCGCCTTGTTGTGTATGTCCCAGAGGTAAAATAGCAATGGTGTAGTTTTTGTAGATTGGTAGGACATGATGAATAGAACTGACAGACATACGATTTGATGATTGATCACCAAAACTTATATAGGGTACAATCAGACCCTGCGTCACCAAGGTCCCTCGCAGGCATAGGTGGATCCCCAGCCAGAAGCAGGGGGGAGGCCAAGGTGGAAGTGCAGGTCGGGGATGAGGGCAGCTAATCTGTTATAACTGTGGAGAGGTCGGGCACTTTACGAGAGACTGTCTGAATCCTACGAGGTAGTCCTGCCAGTACTGCAGACAGCTAGATCATGCGATCAAATACTGTCCAATATTGATAGCAAAAATGCAGGAGAAGCAGCCAACACCTACGCAGAATGTGCAGAGGGTTAAGGCTGAGCTGCGTGACAAAGATTCGAGCGTAAATGTCGTAATGCGCAGTGGAATGGCCATCGAAGGACCTGGGGAGAAGGCTGTGACTGAATCTTTGATCCAACAAGCTGTTATCAAACAAGAGGGTTTGGACCTAAGTAAGGAGAAATAAACATTTATCGCAACTCGCAAAGACTTTGCTAAGGCAGAGGCATATACTTCTTAGACACCTGCGAACCTTAAGGCAGACAAGGAGGTCAAGCCCTTTTTACAGGCATGTATGAAGCTGCTGCGCAACCCAACGGCTGTAGAAAATCCTCAGGCATTGATTAATAGCTGCGCAACACGACCTAAACTACCTCCGAAAATCAAGGATCTGCACAAAATATACAGATATAAGAAACGCACTGGTAGGGAGATGCAGTTGACTGCACAGATCAGTGATTATGAGATGAATCAAGTTATTTTGGACCTGGGATCAGATGCAAATGTATTACCTAAACAGACTTGGCAACGAATGGGAGAACCTAAGTTGGAATGGTCCATTATCCAGTTGTGCATGGCTAATCAGCAAAATATTATACCCTTGAGAAGACTATCGAAAATCGTGGTGGATATCGCGGGAGTAAAGGCCCAAGCGTACTTTGAGGTAATTGATATCATAGGAGATGCGGACCCCTATCCTGCGCTCCTGGGCTTGGATTGGGCCATCGATATGGGAGGTATAATTAACTTAAAGAAGAGAACCATGGTGTTTGAGAATAGGGTGGTAGTGCCATTAGATCCTGCGGAAGGTGAACAATACACTGAGCCGGTGTGCGACAAAGAGGATGTGGATCATATTTATAAGCTGATTACACAGGACGAAGATTGGATCAACCCCATGGCTGACGGTGTACTCTGATGGGAAAAGGATAGTGAATGTTTCTCTGATTCCGATGGGGAGATAGAGAACTGGAAAAATCTTTTACATGATGTCTCTGCACTGCGATGCCTTCGGGTCACAAAGGACTTCCGATGCATTTCCTCAGAGGTAAGAGACCTACCATATTTTGATGGTTCTGATAATATTAAGGCATTTTTACGAGCATTCGAAGCTGAGGTCCCAAGGGAACAAAGGCTATGGCCCTTAAGCTGGCCATGCGTGGAACACTTGTGTGCTGGTGGGAGACACATGAGGAAGCATTCCAAGAGTGGGAGGATTGTCGGGGCATGATGCTCCTGCGATTTGAGACTTCGGCAAAGGTACGGGTCGATACGTTCCTTGGCCTAGGGGACTTGCGGAAACACTTGGTTGCATGGAGAAAGACATGGGGTGACTGAACTATAGAAGAATGGGTTCACTTATTCATTCATTCGTTGGGTCCAATCCCTACTGCATGGTACCTATATGCGGAGCTACATCAACACACCCACCATTGAGAAACTATGAAGAATGAATTTATAGGAACATTTAGATTGATAGGGGGTTCTGAGGCACTTGACAAAGCTCTGCAGGACATAGATACATTTGTGTTTGGCAAATCCAGCGCTTTGAATATTGCAGAAGCGCCGACTTGGGAAACCCATATGCAGGATATTGTCGACTACCGCAGCTTGGTGAGGGAGGAAGGTGAAGATGATCCGCGGTATGTCTCTATCCCGGAGTCAGAAGGGGAGCGTGTCGTTGCTGGACCCCCAATGCAAGAGGTAGATGTCACTAAGACTCTCAAGCTACGCGAAGTCAACATTGGGATGGAAGAGCACCCTAAGTTGGCTAAGATTGGGGACTATTGGGATGATACAGTAGATAAAGTGGCCGAATTACTCACAGAATACTAGGACTTGTTCCCGACAAAGTTTTCGGAGCTAAAAGGGATTAGGGGAGACTTAGGGGTCATGCATATCACTCTAAGACCGGATACACATCCTATGCAGCAACGGCCCTATAGGCTGAACCCCAAGTATAAGAAGAAGGTCAAGGAGGAAATTGATAAAATGATCGTTGCAGGTATCATCGAACCTGTTGAACAGTCATACTGGGTTAGTCCGATGGTGGCTTAGGAGAAAAAGGCTAAGGGGAAGATTTAGATTTGCATGGATCTGCACAATTTTAACGATGCCTGCATCCATGACCCATTCCCCACACCATTCTCAGATGAAATTTTGGATAGCGTGGGTGGCCAGGAAGCATACTCTTTCATGGATTGCTTCTCAAGATACCATTAGATTAGAATTGCACCTGAGGACCGCAACAAAACCATGTTCATCACTGAGTGGGGATCTTTTCAGTATAATTTCATGACATTTGGTCTCAAGAATTCCCCTGCTATCTTCTTACGGGTCATTGTCACAGTATTCAAGGATTTCATCCACAAGTTCTTGGATGTGTATTTCGATGATTGGATTGTCTTTGGTCTAGTGAAGGTGCACGTATCAAACCTATGCATGATGTTGGATGCCTGCCAAAAGCACCAGATTTCCCTAAATATCAAGAAGTGTATCTTCTACGTACCTTTTGGAATCTTACTCGACCACATATTTTGTCGGAAAGGATTGATGGTGGACCCTTCCAAAATCGCAGTTATCATAAACTTGCCAGTATCAACAATGGAGAAGCAGCTACTCTTGATCCTTGGACACACAGGCTACTACAGGAAATTAATTCAAGGCTATGCACTGATTACGACCCCTATGGAAAAATTGCTCAAGAAGGATAATTTTCTCTTTTGGAATGATGAGTGTCAAAAGAGCTTTGAGTTACTTAAGGAAAAAATGGTCTCAGCGCCTATTCTCATCTTTCTCGACTGGGAGAACGTATTTCATGTTCATGTCGATTCGTCGGGCATTACTCTTGGGACTATCCTTACGCAACCAGGAGAAGGAGACATTGACCACTCGGTCGCCTTCGCAAGTAGGAAACTCTCAAGTGTAGAACACAACTACTCCACCACAGAGCAGGAGGGATTGGCTATGTCTACACATTGCAGAAGTATCGGCATTATCTGTTAGGAGGGCACTTTAAAATGTTCATAGATCGTTCAGCTTTGAAATACCTGGTCAATAAGCCTGTGTTGGGAGGGAAAATCTACCGATGGCTGCTACTATTTCAGGAATATGACTTTGAAATCATCGTCAAGCCAAGAAAGTTGAATGCTAGGCCAGACCACTTGTCCCAGATAGAAAGCGGCGAAGAGCCAACAAACCTGGAGGATAGATTTCCTTATGCACAGCTCTTTGCTATTAAAGTAGTGGATGCACACTTCGCGGATATCATTCAGTTCTTAACTACTAGGGTGGCTCCTCCAAAGTACTCGGTACAAAAGAAGAAAGAGCTAGTCACACGGGCAGCGGATTTTACCATCATCGTAGGTCATTTATATAAGATGAGAGATGATGAAGTGTTGTGGCGATATGTTTTGGACCATGAAAGGCATGCTATCTTGGCAGAAGCTCATGACGGAGTAGTAGGAGGTCACTACGCAGGAAAGGCAACGGCACAAAAGATCTTGAGAGATGGGTTATGGTGGCCAACCCTGCATAGTGACTCCCATGACTATTGTAAAGCCTGCGATACGTGCCAATGAATAGGAAGGCCATCCTGCAGAGATGAAATGCCCCTTCAAACACAAATGGCTCTATAAGCATTTGATAAGTGGGCCATCGATTTCGTAGGACCCATCAACCCGCCAGGAAAGAAGACGGGTACACGCTACATTACTATTGCCACTGATTATGTAACCCGGTGGGCCGAGGCACAAGCAGTAAAGGATTATACTGCAGATACCACTGCGCTTTTCATCTTTGAACAAATCTTGACGAGATTCGGATGTCCAAAGATCCTCATGAGCGACAAAGGTACGCACTTTGTTAATGAAACAATCCAAGCTTTGACTTAGGAATTCCAGATCCATCATGTGAAGAGCATACCATATCACCCATAGGAAAATGGCGCGGTCAAGGATTTTAGCAAAATCTTAGAGCAAGCGCTGAAAAAGGTCTGCAACGCTGATCACAATGATTGGGACGTGCGCATCCCCTTGGTTCTTTGGGCCTATCGAACGACTTGCAAGAAGCTAACAGGAAAAACCCCCTTCAGGATGGTCTACGGCAAGGAGGCCATGATGCCAATGGAGTATATTATTCCTAGTCTATGTATCTCAGTATTCACGAACATGGCAGAACCTGATATCATGGAGGAGCGATTAATGCAGCTTATGGCTTTGGAGGAGGATCGGTTTCTGTCTAATTTCCATCAACAGGTTCAAAAGGCCCGTGATAAAGCCTGACATGACCGACATATTCACCAAAAAATGTTTACGGAAGGTGAACTGGTCCTCTTATATGATAGCCAGCTTTCCAAGCATCCAGGGAAGTTTCGATAGCATTGGCTTGGTCCCTACACAATTACAAAAATCATGGATGGCAGAGCTGTTAGGCTAGCTAACCTGCGCGGTGATATGCTACCAGGCTACGTCAATGGAAGTCAGCTAAAACCATATCGGATAAAATGAATATATGGCCAGAGTGGCCGCAGAGGTGTAGGTGAAGAACATACCACCGCAGTGACTCGGGATGAGTCACAAGATTGTGTTGGGGGACTGTTGGAACGGGGTCTCCTACAAAGCTGTGAATCTGGTCCTTTTTGTATAGTTTTGGCATAATTTGGTCTATCGCAGGGGTTTTGGGGTGGGTCAAAGCCTCGAAAGCATTGTAATGGGTCAAAGGGTAGACCTAGAGTCCGCAAACCACAGTTTGCGGACCACAGGAAAGTTTAGGCTATATTGTTATAAATAGAAGGAGATTTTGAGTTGTAGGGGAGGAATGAATAGAGATTGATGTTAAGTGCGAAATGATAGATCTGGTTAGGGTTGTTGGGGAAGGACTCCTGCTGCTGTGTGAGCAGAGATTCTCTATCTTGCTGTGTGCGGACCCTGCTTCTGTGTGCGCAGGTTGGGTTTTGGGGTATTGTAAGAAGGATATGAGGATTAATCAATGCAAAATTATTATTGAATCATTAGGGGAATTTTGAGGTCTAAAATGGGCCTCCTAAGGAAATAATAAAATAACAACTAAACCAATAAAATAATATTTATGAATTTTCAATTCACTTTTTGCACCACAATCCATGTAACCATAGTTAAATTCAAATCAAAAGTTGTACCAAAATAAAATTAATAAAAACATTGCATTGATGTGACTATAAATAATAATGAATTTTTCAAGAAAAAGTCATTATCATTTAACATCTAAAGCATTTGTTCTTTGTACTTAAATAACTTAAAATAAAATTTAAATTTAAATTTACAAATTCTTAATTATATTATATGTTGATAATCAAAATTTATATTATTTAAATTGTATAATAACATGTAATTAATATACTATATAAAAATAATATAATATAATAAATGCTAAGGGATATGCATTGTTTCTTTCAATAAATATGAAATGACAATAATATATTTTTATTCAAAATGTGTGAAATGGAATTTATTATGAGTACTTTACTTTGACTTTAAAAGTTCTTAGAGCACTAACATAGTTAACCATGAGTTTTTATCCACCATTGAGAATGTGACAAGTAAGTACCTTTAACTCAAGCAATGCCACATCAACCATTAGGGATGATGTCATCCCCTAAAATGTGATTGGTTCTCATAAAGTGAATTTTTATTGTACATTTTCCTTATGAGGCCCATTTTAGACCTCAAAATTCCCCTAATGATATGAATCTGTTGGAATTATTTTTAATGCGAGTCTATCATATCTGATTAGTTGATGCATACTGCTATGTTGATGATTTACGCTACTATGTTATCTGTTTATATTGTGATATGAATCTGTTATGTTCTACTTTATGCAAGAATCACTGAAATAACTGTGTTAGTGTTTTATGCATACATGATCTGTTGATTTCCGTGAATATCATTGTTGGTGTGCACATGGATGCGAAGGAAATATGTAGATATAGGCTTTGTGATATACGATGTTTTCAGTATAAGATTGAACATAGCTCTGCTTGACTTACCTACCCTCTCCTAGGGTGTGGAAACCTGGTTCCAGCACCCACCCATACTACTTCAGGTGAGACTTTGGCCTATGCAAGCAGGTCACTGCCGAAAGGGCCAGTAGTATAGGGGTTTGTTGGCAAACCTTGAACCTCCAAACCTGGGTCAGGACCCCTCAAGCCAACACTATGGCACCTATAAGTGATGGGATAAATAACCAAGGACTTCACATGTGGTTCCTTTCTAGCATGAGGTTTGAGAAATTGTTTATACTCTTCAATGTCTAAGTCCATGCCCTTGAATCGTTGCTCTCCATGAGAAGAGATACATGTTGGTGAAGAATTAGGTCTGATGATAGGCTTATCTCCATACCTGAAATAATGACCTTTCCCATGCTGTATCTTGTTGCAAATAGGCTAGTCAATTGAAGATGATACCCCTCTTCCATGATCCTTTCACAAAATCTCAAACACTGAGCTCTCACAAAGCATCTTCTAGCTAATGTCGAAGCATTCATTTCATGCATTGTGAAGGGTTATAGCCTTAGGTGGCGCCCTCCCTTGAATATATTCTTTTCACTTTCCATTGTGTTTGTAACTGGAATGATGAAAACCCTAAGGTGTTAATGATATGAGTGAATGCATTGAAATATGGAAAAAAAGAGTGTAGGAAAGTGTGAGTTTAAAGGATGAAATGAAGGGTCTTGAAGCTGAGAGAAATTCTAGAAAAAATTGAGTAGGTTTTTTTTGTGTGTTAGCTTCAAGTTGTGGGTGGAATGAGGGAAAATGAGTGTGAGGAAGGTGGAAAATGCTTAAAACACAATAAATTCCCAATTTTGACTATGAGAATAACAAGTGTTGTGGTAGGGTAAGTTGATAAGATGAAATGAGGGTCATGGATTTAAGTAAAAATTCTAAGAAACATTGAGTGAATAGGATGGTATCTTAGCTCCACATTGAATGTGGAATGATGAAAAATGGATAAGTGTAGGGTGGAAACATCTAACAAATATAGGAAATTCTCAAGGTTTTTCACTGTGGAAAAGCTAGATTCTAGGGTTTTCTTGTATTTAATATAGTATATAAATGTCTTTCGGATTAATCACATCATTAGGATTTGGTCGAAGTTTCTAACCAACTAATGTGGTTCATCCTCAGGACAAGGTGAAAAATTCCAAATATCTTCCTGAATAAATAGTGTGGATGCATCATTGCCCAGAATTTGTCTTAGAAAACTAGATGTTTAAAAACTAGTCGTTAAACTAGCTGTTAAAGAATTAGTTAATTAGTTATATCTATAAATTTTATTTTATACCTTTTAATTGGATATAATAATAAAATATTAATTTTTTTAATATTTTATTATTATATCCAATTAAAAGGTATAAAACAAAACTTATATATATAAATAAGTAACTAATTCTTTAACAACTAGTTTTTAAACAACTAGTTTTCCGAGACAAATTCTAGGCAATGATGCATCCACACTATTTATTCAGGAAGATCCTTGGAATTTTTCACTTTGTCTTGAGGATGAACCACATTAGTTGGTTCGAAACTTCAACCAAATCCTAATGATTTGATTAATCTGAAAGACATTTATCTACTTTATGGATCACAAGAGTCTTAGATCTAATTGTATTTAACATGTTTGGAGTGGTGTAGATGATAGGAGTGTGGGGCTAAGGTGTATGAAATGTGTGGGTAATGGTTTAGGTCCGTGGGGTAGGTTATGATTTGTCAAGTTTAAAAATTGTATACATGGACAAGTGAAAATATAGAGACAAACATAATGAGCATGAAATTGTTTTAAACCCTAAAAATTTAACCAAAATATGGCATAAGAGATGGCACTTATGTTTTATGAAGGCTTCACAAGGAAATGGAGGCAAGTTTCAAGCTTGTTTGGAAGTTTTCCAAGCCAAAAACCAAAATTGACCTCTCCTCCAAAAGCGTAACAAGCATGTACAAAAGTGTAACAAGGGAGGCAAAAGCGTAACAATGGAGACAAAAGCTTAACAAGGGCTCACAAAAACGTAACAAGGGAATTGCTAAAAATATGCAAAAATGGGGCTTAAATATGGATCAATATCTCTCTAACCATAAATTTTTTTGAAAAACTGAGAAAGGTTTTTATTCTTTGGCATGTTATGAACAATAACCTCCTCTGGTTTTCCAAAATATTTTCCAATTAGCTCAAAATCCAAGTTTGAAGTTTATCACTCAAAATTTGCAGAAGCGTAGCACACTCTGAGCATAAGTGTAGCACCTATTTTGAGAAGGATTTTGGAGGCCTTCCCAGATGATTTTTGGGATTCAAGTGGTATGGTTGGAAATATTAAGATGTTTTCTACAAAATTGAGTCATCAAGCACTGCAAAATGCTGCCCCAAACCCCTGAAAAATTGACTTGAAGAGAACATGTTCAAAAGTGCAGAAAATGACCTGGAGCAACTATATTTTTGGCATTGTTGTCAAACCATAGCACCTGTGCATGAAATGAAGGATTTTTTTTTTTTGGCCTATTATTGACAAAAACCTCTTTTACTTTTGTAAAATTCATCTCCATTACTTCAGAAACTAATTTTGAAACCAAAAATGTCCCTGTGTGCAATGTAAACCCTCATTTGACCACGAAGCTCTAAAATGATGCCATGGGCCTGAGTTGGCTCAAACCTAGAATGGTGACCTCCATGATGTTTTTCACCAAGGAAGTCCCTATCTTGATGTAGTGGATAGGGAAGGTATAAAATTAGGAAAATAGGGGATAGTGGTAGAGTAGTTTTAGGGATATAAATGAAGTGGAAAGAGGATAAGGAAAAATCCCTAAAAAAATGAGGAGATAGGGTGATGAGTTGGCTATAGTATTTAAGTGGAATTTTTGGGGATTGCCATGTGAAAGGTACCCAAAAGGTCAAAACACACGGATTCACTAGTTTTTCTGCCAAAATGTAGTGAAAATTAGGGTTTTAATGAAATTGATGGAAAAGAGGGTTGTGAGTGACAATATATGTTAGGGTATAGTGTATTAAGGTTATATGAAGGTTTTAGATGGTTCTATTAGGGTGTTATTAGCTGAAACAAACAAAATATGAAAAACACCAAAAACGTAGTGGAGGTAACCTAATGAAGGAAACCACTCATTTTCTGATGAATTTTGACTTGAGAGAGGTATGGAGGGTGTCAAATTACTGTTTAGGAAGTTTATGAACCTTTGTGAAGTGGTTTTGAACCTTGGAAAACTGATTTTGAGCTCAAACAAAAAAGGCACAACACCTGCGCAACATACCCATAAGCATAACACAAGTAGTGTTGGCACAAATTTGCTCATTTTTCTTCAACCCATGGTAGCTGTGGAGTATGATGGTGAGAAGAGAGGAGCTCTTTACTTAGTTTCCTATCTTTGCTAACCCCCTATGCAAATGACTTGTATGGTGAAAATGAGATTTTGTTCGCTTTATTTTATGACATAATTGACTCTTCTAGTGGTGAAACAAATGAGACCTAGACTATGACCTAAATGAAGGTGTGGTGAATGACCTTAGACCCTAGATTATTGATGGATGACATGAACTTTGAAATAATGATGACCATGAATGGATTGGAGGGAGTAGCATTTCAGACCTAGACATATTCAGTGAACAAAATTTTATTTTAAAACTGACTTGAAACATGAAATTTTGACCTAGGACCACTAAAAAGTAAACTTAAAGGGAATATTTGATCACTGAACATATTGAAACTAACATTGGCTCCATCTGGGAATGGCATGTCCTTCAAGAGGTGTCAATAACACCGTAGACCAAGTAGCCTCATCCATTGGGAAATGGAGGCATTGCAGCTACAATTCCAAAACAGACTCAAATGAAACTGAAAGTTGAACTATACATCATCAACTGCAATCTCTACTAGAAATTGACACTAGAAAAAAATTCTCCGAATGTTGAAACTTTTCATCACACCTTACCTACTCTAACTGATCCATAAATCACTTGATCAAGTGAAATTGAAGATCCAATGTAACCATTCAAGTAAATGAATACATGACTGATGCTTGTATTCAGCTCCACTAGGCATAAATAAAGATTGAGTAAATGGAAACTCAAAATGAATTCTGAACCCAAAAATTGTGTTGGTGAAGAAAACAAACTCTATACTTTCTGATGCTTTCAAGAGACTGCCCAAGGGGTCTTGAAAATCATGAAACATTACCTCTTGTTGATAAAAGAAAAGAAGGGAAGTGCTTTCAAATATAATGGTTGATTGTTCTTCTTCATTTGTTGGATCCCTCTTAAATAGAAATGTAGTAATGTGATATTCCATATCATCCAGATCAGAGACAAGATTTGTGTTTTCTTGCAGATCTTCAAATGAGGTAGCCAAATAAGCATCAACGCAAATATCTACAAGTGGCTTTTCATGTATATCAGAAAGAGAATTATCCTGGCTCTGAAAAAATTCTACATCCTGATCCTTTGAAGGCTGCTGAACATGTTCATCAAACTCAAGACAACAAAATTGTTGTACACTTTTTTTGACCTCAATGGATAAATCATGACTCTTTAGAGCTCTTTACAAGAAAACTCAAAATTCTGATCTGCGCATATTTCTTACTGAATTAAAAACTCAAAAGATGATAGGGATGAAGGGTATTTGGACAAAACATTTTCATATATATCTTGATTGCTTGAATATTGGCAAGACTGCTGCAAATTATCGTCAACTTCGAAAGATGGAAAATCAATTTCATCCTTTGAATAATTATGCTCAAGTTTGTTGTCATCCATGGAAGAATCCATGATATTCTGATGGCGGTGAAAAGGGTTTTAATTCAAAGCATCCAAAATTTCATCATACATAAACTCTTCATCTCCATAAGCACTTTCTATCTCTTTAATAAAATTCTCAAAGTGATCACAACATTCCTCAATCAAAAGAAAAGAAGGATAGGTTTATCTATACTTATAAAAAAATATTACTAAGTGAAAATCCTTGAGAGAATAAATACAAGCAGGAGTCAAGCTTTCATAGCAAAACCGTGCCTTTTCTTCTAATGTGATCATGAACATCTTCATTAAACCATATTCATGAAAATTAATCTTCAGCTTGCGCACATGCATTGAAATCTTATTAAATGAAGTGTAGCATCATCACCTTTTCCATCTTTGAATTTTTGCAAGTATGTTTGTCAATCTACTTGAGGCATAGGATTTGGAAAGACTGGAACATGATATCCATTCATAGGAGCATACCTAGCATTCCTTCCTGCATTTGAATCCATTTGAAAACAATGAATTCATGAATAGTTCTTGAAGATACTGATTTTTAACAGTGGAGTCGCCATGAAAACTCTGAACTTTTGGATTCTTTGCCACTAGAGTCGCCAGGTGAAAGATGCAAAAAATTTCTTGTGCCTGACCACTGTTCACCATCAACAATCAAAGATAATCTTTATCGATCTTTCCTGGGGATGATTTAACATTCACTCCTCGACAACATTGCCAATAATTTTATCACTCTTCCCAACTTCCCAAGGCTGAAAATAGATTGGAGAAAGGTAACCATAGACCAAACTTTAAGTCAAGTAGCTAGCCCTACCAGGACCAGAGAAGGCTTCCTCATTTTCATTTTAAAATCAAAGTAATAACTGAGTATCTAATTATCTTAGGCTAGGTATGTAAGCTCAATAAAAAGAATTTGTTTGATGTTTTGAGTGCTGGATAAAAAAGTCAATGAGTAGAATGTGTATAAGGTTTTTTAGGTTTTAAATCCAAGGTGAATTTGCAGAGAATATGTGAGGCTAGATAGGTATTTTTAAAGCATTTAATAAGTCATTGAGTATAGCATGAAGTAGAAGATATTTTGAATGAGCATTGAGGTGAATTCATCGAAGTTAGAAGCAAATAAACATAGCACTGTAAAGCTTGTCTAAAACAGAGCATGCATAAACATGATTTCTGCTCATAAAATTACAAGAGAAAAATATATGAAGAAGAATACATGGTATTAAGCACAAAATGATAAACATACATAAGAAAAACATATGCTCCAATGCATATCACAAGTATCTCAACACAATTCCTGCAAATTTGTCTTTGATTTCATTCCAAATTGTTGATTACAAGAGATCCATTGCAATATGAGAGTATCCAACAACACTAAAGACTAAAGAGAGTGTAATTATAGAAGATACGGACTATGACACCTCATCAGGTCGAAATCCCATCTAAAATGGATAATAAATACACAATATGAGTCATTTCCTAGATTCTAGGGAGGTTAGAAACCATTCCCTAAATTTTAAATATGAACTAGGGGTGTTTGTCCCTTACATCAATTACATATTCCCTCATGATAGGAGGAAAAAACCAACTCAATAAATTTAATTACAACTCATAGGACAACAAAACCTTGAATTTGTGACCATTTTTGAGCTTGATAAGCGTCCTAAGGAATCCAATGCTGATTTGTGACATTTCTAACAAAAGGGTAACAAAAATTTGTAGAAGCATACCAGAACTTTGGAGGAACTTTTGAGGAACTTTTATGAGTCCAAATACACTTTTGAAAGAACTATCAAATATCCCTTTGTGTCTAGTTTCCATAACATCTTGAATTATTTAAAATGACCCATGGGAAGGCCTTCAAAAATCCATTCTCCCAAGGTTACTCCAAAAGTGTAACAAAGGGTCCAAAAAGGTGGCATAAACATTAAAAATGAGTGTTTTTTTAGATTTTTCTCCAAAATTACATCTTTTCATGCCATGAGGGTTTCTGATCTGTGATTTAATCATCAAAATACATCCATCCATGTAAATAAATCATCATTTGGATGCCCCAAAAATAAGATTAACAAAAGTTTGTTACCCTTCTGCAATGAGGAATTTCCATAATTGTGCAAAAATAAAAATAAAAATACCAAAATTTATCAAAACTTCTCAAAATTTGTTTTATGGCACCTATAAGTGATGGGCTAAATAGCCAAGGAATTCACATGTGGTTCCTTTATAGGATGAGGTTTGAGAAATTGTTTAAACTCTTCAATGTCTAAGTCCATCGCTTGAATCACTGCTCTCCATGAGAAAGGATACTTGTTGCTGAATAAATTAGGTCTAATGATAGGCTTATATCCATACCTATAATGGTGACCTTTCCCATGTTGTATCTTATTTCAAATAAGCTGATCAATTGAAGATGATACCCCTCTTCCATGAGCCTTTCACAAAATATCAAACATTGAGCTCTCTCAAAGCATCTTTTGGCCAATGGTGAAGCATTAATTTCATGCATTGTGAAGGGTTCTAGCCTAAGGGGGTGCCATCCCTTGAAGCTCTTCTTGTCACTTTCTATTTTATTTTTCACTGTAATGATGAAAACCCTAGGGTTTTAATGAAATGAGTGAATGTGTGGAAATCTGGAAAAACATAGTGTAGGAAAGTGTGAGTTTAAAGGATGAAATGAAGGGTCTTGAAGTTGAGAGAAATTCGAGAAAAAATTTAGTAGGTTATGTTGTGTGTTACTTCAAGTTTTGGGTGGAATGAGGGAAAATGAGTGTGAGGAAGGTGGAAAAATGCTTAAAACACGGGAAATTCCCAATTTTGACTATGAGAATAGCTAGTGTAGAGGTAGGGTAAGTTGATAAGATGAAATGAGGGTCATGGAGTTAAGTAAAAATTATAATAAGAATTGAGTCAATAGGATGGTATCTTAGCTCCACACTGAAAGTGGAATGAGGAAAAATGGATAAGTGTAGGGTGGAAAATTCTAGCAAATACATGGAATTCTCAAGATTTTACACTGTGGAAAAGCAAGATTCTAGGGTTTTCTTGTATTTAACATGTTGGGAGTGGTGTAGATGATAGGAGCGTGGGGATAAGGTGTATGAAATGTGTGGGTTAGGGTTTAGATGATGGGGTTATGGTTTAGGTCAGTGGGGTAGGTTATGGTTTGTCAAGTTTAAAAATTTTATACATGGACAAGTGAAAATACGATGACAAACATAATGAGAATGAATTTGTTTTATACCCTCAAAATTTAACCAAAATATGGCATAAGAGATGATACTTACCTTTTATGAAGGCTTCACAAGGAAATGGAGATAAGTTTCAAGCTTGTATGGAAGTTTTCTAAGCCAAAAACCAAAATATTCCTCTCCTCCAAAAGCATAACAAGCATGTACAAAAGCATAAGAAGGGAGGCAAAAGTGTAACAAGGGCTCAAAGAAACATAACAAGGGAATTGCCAAAAACCAACAAACATAGGGATTAAATATCGATCAATATATCTCTAAAATAATGTTTTTTTCAAAATTGAGAGAGGTTTTTGTTGTTTGCCATGTTATGAACAATAACCTCCTCTGATTTTCCAAAATACTTTACCATTAGCTCATAATACAAGTTTGAAGGTTATCTCTCAAAATTTGCAGAAGCGTAGCACACTCTCAGTAGAAGCGTAGCACCTACTTGGAGAAGGATTTTGGAGGCCTTCCCAGATAAGTTCTGGGATTCTAGTGGTATGGTTAGAAATCTTAGGATGTCTGCTACAAAATGGAGTCATCAAGCACTACAAAACACTGCTCCAAACCCCTGAACAATTGACTTGAAGACAACTTGTTCAAAAGTCTCAAACCATAACACCTGTGCATAAACTGAAGGACCTTTTTGTTATTTGGCCTATGATTGACAAATACCTCTTTTACTTTTGTAAAATTAATCTCCATTACTTCAGAAACGGATTTTGAAGCCAAACTATCCATGTGTGCGATTTAAACTCTGGCTTGATCACGTACCTCTAAAAATGATGCCATGGGCTTGAGTTAGCTCAAACCTGGAATGGTGACCTCCCTTATGGACCTTCTTCTCACCCTCCATGATTGATTTCAACAAGGAAATCCCTAGCTTGATGTAGTGGATAGGGAAGGTAGAAAATTAGTAAAATAGGGGATAGTGGTAGAGTGGATTTAGGGACAAAAATGAAGTGGAAGGAGGCTAGGGAAAAATCCATAAAAAATTGAGGAGATAGGGTGATGAGTTGGCTACAAGATTCAAGTGGAATTTTTGGGAATGGGCATGTGAAAGGTACCCTAAAGGTCAAAAAACATTGTTTCACTATTTTTTTTGCCAAATTGTAGTGAAAATTAGGGTTTTAATGAAATTGACAAAAAGAGGATTGCGAGTGATAGGAGATGTTAGGGTGTGGTGTATGAAGGTTATATGAAGGTTGTAGATGGTTATATTAGGGTTTTATAAGCTTAACCAAAAAAATATGAAAAACAACAAAAACGTAGTGGAGGTAACATAATGAAGGAAACCACTCATTTGCTGATGAATTTTGACTTGAGAGAGGTATGGAGGGTGTCCAATTACTGTTTAGGAAGTGTATGAACCTTTTTACAGTGGTTTTGAACCTTGGAGAACTGATTTGGAGCTCAAACACCAAAAGCGCAACACCTACGCATCACACCCATAAGCGTAGCACAAGTAGTGTTGGCACAAATTTTCTTATTTTTCTTCAAGCCATGGCAGTTGTGGAGTATGATGGTGAGAAGAGAGGATATCTTTACTTATTTCCCTATCTTTTCTAACTCCCTATGCAAATGACTTGTATGGTGAAAATGAGATTTTGTTCGTTTTCTCTTATGACATAATTGACTCTTATGGTTGCGAAACAAATGACACCTAGACTCTGACCTAAATGAAGGTGTGGTGAATGACCTCAGACCCTAGATGATTTATGGATGGCATGACCTCTGAAATAATTATGACCATGAGTGGAGTGAAGGGAGTAGCATTTAAACCTAGACATATTCAGTGAACAAAATTTTATTTTAAAACTTACTTGAAACATGAAAATTTTACATAGGACTGCTAAAAAGTAAACTGAAAGAGCATATTTGATCACTGAACCTATTGAAACTAACACCAAGCACTTGTAGTACATTAGTATCCTGAAGCTTATTCCGAGCTTCAGTTTTTAAAACTATGGTACCTCTTCCAATAGGGGTACATTTCGCCTTATTTCCCATGGTGATCTTGAAGTTCATCTTTTCTTCTTTATAGATCGAGAAACATTCTCGTATCCTTGTCATATTTGCAGAAGCTCCATTATCAATATATGAAACCTCTGAGGAAGTATAACTTGATACGCAAATGAATTCTTCTTCCAATCTGGAAGCCAATACAAAGATGTCGTGATCCGTCGTTTCTTCCATGCTTTACTTTTTCTCTAGAGAACTGCATGAACCCTTTTGAGTTGTTGCTACAGTGGTATCTAGACTTAGTTCCATTGTAGAATCTCTAATCCCGTCCCCTAATATTTTCTCTGATACCATGTGAAAATTTCAATTCTGAAATACCACTATAGTGATTGATTTATTTATCCTATTTATTTTCACAATAAGTTATTTATGAAAACCCTTCAGTAAACTTCGAAATAAATTCTACTACAGCTATCACATTTATACATATAATGAAAAGAAAAATAGAACACAAGCACAAGAACCAATCACATCAAACAAATTATTTTTTGGAAAATTTTCCCTAGAAAAAACCATTGTGGGAAAACCGGTGTAGCAGATGAGGGTTTATATATTAATCTTCATCAAAAATTTCTTTACAAGGAATAATTGGTAGAATAACTAAGAAAATACAGGAAGAATCTAAAAAAATTCTCCTGATCTTTGGAGAATTTCTAACACCCAAGAGACACCCTATCTCTAGATGCGTCACATCTGTGTCCTTCTTTGCACAGAGATTGTGTAGGACTGTGTCACTGCTACATTGTCCCTTTGTGCTGCCTCTATGCTCTTCTTATTCCTTCTTCCTCGAGTTCTAACTGTTGTTGAAACCATTTGCTTCCTCCAACCTTGCAACTCTACCTCTGAAGTCGAATTTTATGCTCTGAGAATTGACTTCCCTCGGGTTACTGAATGTTTTCTCGACTTACTTTCCAAATGACCCTCAAGACTTCTTTATAATATTCTCATTGATAAATTAACGGACCCTATTAGAAGTCTAATCAATGGCTAAGATTAAATCTTGACTTGATCTTCATTCTCTAGAAGATTCACACTCTCCTTTATTAATACACATTAATTATTTAATTTCCCTAAGTTTAGACTTAGGGTCCTCATTAAAATAATTAATTATTTTTTAGAAAACATGAACCAAGTGGAATTTCCACAAACATTTTCTGGGTTCTTTAGAATGCTGGTGTCCAAGCCTCCTCACCAAATTTGAGACTTAGATCACTTTCTGATGCTACAAAAATCAACAGTCCCGTGGCGATGTGTCTAAAGGAAAACTTTCCTTTTCTAATTACCACATCATAGCCACGATTTTCCAATGCCGCTACAGAAACAAGATTCTTATTTAGTCCTAGAACAAACAAAACATTTGTAAGTCTGAGAGGGGAGCCAGAATCCCTCCGAAAAGTAACTGTATCGATTTCGGTCGTGCTATACCTCCCATCATCTCCAAACTCTATGTTCTGCTTGAGGTCCTTCTCCTCCAGGTCACTGAAGAGATCTATATTCCCCATCATATGGAACGAGGCACCAATGTTGAGATACCACATGAATCCCATTAACAAGGTGTTACCACATACAACTAAAATTAAACAATTAAAATGATTTTGACATCGAACCAGGGAGTGCCTTACAAATTCCACAATAAGAGAACCTACAACACTTTGAGGGCTCCAAGTACGCCTTTCCTGCAAGACAAAACCACCTCCTATAATCAAGATGATCCTATATAGTATACTAAGTCCCCAAGCCTTGAAACTATCAAATCTGATGGCAACTCAATGACTACCATGACCTTTGGGAGTGCCTTCAAAAGAACCAGACTGCCATCCACAAATTTTTCCATGAAAGATATTTTTACCGCCCAAAAGCATCCCTTTCCTAGTTGTATTACCAAGCAAATGGAGGAGAGGATTGATTCCACCTGCATTGGATATGTATTGTCTCCAAACATTAAATAAAAACTTGCACGCTTAACTGTCGCAAGTTGAGAGATGTTAATGAACCGGTCAGTGGGCATGTGCAAGTTAATTTTTTGCATGAGATCGTCCCAGAGAAGGTAGGCCATGCTAGCCCCCTTCATTAATTTCTTCAAAATAAGACAAGGTGGTGGACGTCTCTGTCGAAGCCTAATGTTTCCAGATAGATCACCGTGGTCGAGGAATAAAAAATATTTTACTATCAATTATAAATAACATAATTGTGTATCATATTTATATAGAGAAAAATAAAATAATTAAAATTTCATTATATATATATATATATGAGAGAGAGATAGATAGTTCTTATTCTATTAATAAGGACATTTAAAAAAATATTAATATTATATATATAAAGAACATTTAAAAAATTATTAAAAAAAAAAAAATTCCAGATATTATACAAAGCAAGTGAAAATTAAACTTTAATTCTTATAATTAAAACATTTTGTTAGTGTGTTGTTCAAAAACAACATAGATCCATGTTAACTCTAAATCCACCCAAAGGAAACAAATCTCTTTGAGGTGTAAACATTTAAGTTTTGCACTCAAAAAGAGGTTTTCATATGGAGATATTTAATCTCTCTCAAAACTTGGTAGATATAGAATTAAATGGATTTCTATTTGTTTCAAACATCTCACAATATAGAAAATAAATAAGAAAAAATGATTTTTTTTCATCTAACATTATATATATATATATATATTAAAAAGTTTTTTTTATTTGATTATATTTTAAATAATAAATTAAAATCAAATTGATTTTATGTTTAACTATGTTAGAGTATCTACCGGTTGGGATTATAGAAATGGTTTCATCATTGAATTTTGATGTTGTTGGATCATCCTTTCTTCATAAGCATGGCGGCCTTCTCAGGAGTGGGTCAAAGTTTTCTTTTACCATATGATTACAGTATTGTTGGCACTTCAAACAACTTCCCAAAATCCATGCTACTGTACAGAACCCCACACTAAGCCTCAAATTTACACGATGCTTTTAACAACAAGGCTTATCATAATACTTAATAATATTGTGACTTGAAACTCCAAATGCACTAAGCTTTTATCCCTTTTCTATTGGCATCCATATTATAAAACAAAAGAGTTAAAACTTAAATTTAACCCACACAGTCTTACCTTGATCTTGCTTCATCATCCACTATACTCCATTTCAACTTCATACCATATGTCCTCATAGCGTTGCACTCAATGGTTTTTTCCATATTACTTAAGCTTGGATTGACAGAAACCTTCACGTCAATTAACAAGAGACTCACTTTTGGACTTTTCCACCAAATCCTACTTTATATCACTCTTGGCTCTGGTAATGGAAAAATATTGAGCTTCACATCTCATTAATGACAAATTAATTAATCTTAATCTTGCCATAACTCGATTGTTTCTCTGCCCTTTGGGTAATGATGAACCCTTTCATCAAATTCTGCTTGCAACTCTTGTTATGTCTTTTGCTTCTCTGTTCACCAGTGAGAACTGATCACTTTGTTTCATAAATATTGTATTTGAATTCCTTTTGTTACACACTGTCCACGTTGTTCACACTCATTCACAAATTATCCATGTATACTTTTTCTTGTCTTCTAGACTCGACTGTCTATACACAATCCCAAATTTTCCTTCATTATTCATGCAAATATGAATTCAATAACTCAGAGGTCAAACATACATTAACTCAGATACACAAAGATACAAGCTAATTCAAATATACACTAATTCAAACACACAATATATAGGTTAATTTCTCAATCAATATCCACATTAATATTGTACAATATGGTAACATTACACCGGTTATGGGTTTTTCTTTGCCTCGGCTCTTTCCACTCTACCATACCTCTCTTTTTCCTTTCCCTCTCTCAGTTACCTCTATTCTTCTCTTATATATATCTATTTGCATTTACAAGAATCAATTATGTACAAAAATGTTGGTGTATTGAGATGCACTAAGGGTAGATTGAATCTCCCATGCAAGGAAAATATCACATCTAAGCTTAAAACCTCTAACTCCTCAACAATTCTATCCAAATAGTACATTCTATGTTGATGAGGAAATTACTCTTCACTTCCTAAACAAATCTCTATTCAGACTAGAAAATCAAATCCATATATTTTAATTACATAAATTGGAATTAAATTTAAGTAAGGGAACCCACTCCCTTTAGTAAATAGGGAAAGAACTCATAGGTCTTGTTAACATATAGAATTCTCCTCTATCAAAATCCCAAGGAAACAATAATTCATGGACTCCTATTCATGAGTATTTTGAATTCCATCTTGTTTTCTGACATTTTTTAATTGCAGCCGCATCTGCTCCAATTTCTTCTCCTCTGGGATCCAAAACTTATTTTAGTTGTTGTTCACTTGCTTCACCGTCGTGAACATACTCATCAAAATTTGTTATGATTTTGAATTCTTTCATTAAATATATCATCTTCAGATCTCATAGTTGTTGATGTGTTTTTTTCCTCAATCTTTCAGGTTTACATACCTTGTTTTGTAATCTCCACTTGCCTTGCTAATATACTCTATTGCACTCAACTGGTTTATGTTGTTGATTGTCTTCTTCATTTCAATATTCCTCTTCTTAGGTAATTTATTCATCGCCATACATAGCTATTCAATCTCAATTTCCAACATACTCCTTTTTTCATTCATGCTATTAGCACTATTGAATTGCAACTTTGCATCAAAATTTAAAAATTTTATGGCCTCCATATTCAACTTCCTTTTTTCATCACTATACATTTCTCCAAAAAAAATTAAATCACTTTGTTCCCTCCTCCATGATTGCTTTATGAAAGATCTACTTTCATTTTCTGAACTCTCACTTTTACCTGCATTTGCACATGAAACAAATTTATTACAACAAACTTTAAATTATCCAAAATGACCACGAGTAATAAGGATTCCTGCTTCCTTTTCTCCATTGTTGTTTACAAACATGTAGTCTACTATCCTTCCATGTCTACTTGTATCTCTTTGAAAATATACCTTTGATTCTTCTTTTACAGCCTGCTAATGACATTTCCTGCCATATTCCTTTGCAATCCACATTCAGTCCATCTCAAACTTTGAATTGACTAACCACTCTGAATCTAACATCCTCAAATTTTCATTCAAATCTGCATTTTCAAAGTTGTCATTCCTCGCTTTACATGTTGGAAGTTTCTCATTTTTGTCATTAACCTCTTTCTTTGAATGAAATAGAATTCATTATCATGAGACATTTTTTTCTCCCCTTCTCTTGTCTCAAATTATTTTGTACATGTACATACACAATCAATTTCATCAAAATATGTAGCATTACATCTAAATGATGTCTTTAATATCCTTGTCTTCCTTATCGTTTTCTTGACAATTTGTATCCTTTGACAGTATATGGGTTCCACTATGAGACAATGTTGTCTCTTTCATTGCTATAAAAGTTTTCCAATGCTTTGAAAAAACATTTCTTCATCTTCCCCTCTTCTCATGAAAATATTTAATAATTGTTCATCATCTTCCATACCTACAAAACCTTCATTCATCCACAAATTATTAGTTTAAAAAATATAAGACTCTCTTTCCTTCCTTAGTGTCCCTATTCTCAAATATTTATGTTGATCTAAACGTTCCAAGCACTTCATGAGAACTCATCCCAAATTTAAATTTCTCCCTCAAACATACTTCCCTACTTTGGTTCACAATAGTGAACTTCTTCTTCCTCATATTTAGTTTCTCTAAGTTCCTCCTCTTTCAACCAAGCTCTCATCAGGTGCCTCATATTCTTTCTCAACTTTATTATAAACGATTATTTAATAGGGCATTTAACCTACTTCTTCATTCACCATACACATATTTTGTCTTTCCCACTTTCTTATAGTAGCATCAGAGTCATTATGTTGAGTTGTTCCTTCATGTCAGCCATTTCTTGAACAAATTCATATTCTCTCATATTTTTCATCTTTATGCCATTTTCTTTGGTATTCTCAACCATTTTTTTTGAATTTCAGCTAAACCCTTGTCATGACTATAAATAGTCATGTTCACTCTTCCTTTGTGAATTTTCTCATCCACCTGTGAGCTGCACTAAGCCTCTAAAATAGCAAGTTTGTTTCACCTTGTTACAAGTACCTCACTAAGATTATCTCTTTTGAATTTGGCCTTTTGGTAACATTGGTTCTCTATTTTGTAACATTTTGAGCTTCCTCTACTCCTCTAGGCTTTTTCACTTTACTCACTCTCAAGAGCTTCACCTACCCTTTCTTTAGACAACTCTACCCACATTTGAAACTTGTGGAATTGTCTCAACAAATTCTACCCAACTTCACTTGGAATTTGTTCTTCTCTCTCTGTTACAAAATCTATGCCACATTTTCCCTTTACTTGTTGCTACGTGCAATCAAATACTTTTTCCAACTTAAATTTGAAACAATAAGATCATATTACTTGTCAATATTCAATAAATATGTTTATTAAAATAACTTTCTGAGTTATAATGTTAGATTGCTACAAGATCATTATGTTATCAATATACTCTAAGATCTCTCCAAACCTTGTCCAAACAACTATAAACAATTCTCACCAACTTATGCTCCTTGGTTGGAACTGTATTCTCCTTTGCACCATATCTTATGTGTTTGTTCTTCTTATCTAATCCTCCATAATTTATTTCTTAACCTATCAACACATACACTCATTTTTATTATTAAACAAAATAAATTTATTATTTCATATCTCCCTCAGCGTCTCTATGCATGCATCTCCGTTTTAACTCTTCAGACATTTTGTTGATTCCTTTGCAATCCTGATCTATGTTATTCAAATTCTTTCAAAAATTATCTATAAGGAGAAATTATTTTAACTCTTCTCTACTTTGATACCAAAAATTGATGCCACTATGGCATCATTTCTTCATAAGCATGGTATCCTTCTAAGCATCATTTAAAAATTTTCTTTCACCGTGTTCACACAACATTTTTGGTGCTTTAGACAACTGCCCCAAAATCCATGTTATTGTGATACTAGGGACATAATCAAATTCTTAGCCTCATATTTATATGATGCCCTTAATACCAGGGCTTATCATAATACTTCATAATATTGTGGTTCAGAGCCGTGAACTTAACTCCAAAGGCACTAAGCCTTTATCCCTTGTCCGACAACATTTCCTATTATAACAAAAAAAGGCTAAATCTGAAATTTAACCCACACTCTTACCTTAATATCAATTCATCATCTTCTATACTCCACTTTCACTTCACACCGGATTTCCTCACAGTTGGGTACATCTCATGAACCCAGGTGTAGATGCTACACTAGATACAATACACCTTGCATATTTCAATCCATAATCTACCCATATGCTTCATTACACACTAATTTCACACCCCCAAATACTCTACTTTGATTCTTGTGATGTGGTCATCTTGGATCTAGATGGATCTGGATGTACCACCTTTCTGTACACCCAAATGTGTTTAACACTGAATTGATTTGAAATTTAGATGGATCTATCTGTACCACCTTTTTCTACTAATCTACATGTCTAATAATCTTCCCTAATACAAGTCATAATGATTTAATGTGGGTTCCACACCAAATGTGTCCAAAGTCTACTACATCCAAAAATCTAGTTTAACACTTATAGTTCAACTCTTTTAGAGACCTGATAACTGGGAATGTTGGATATCCTATCCTCCTTCTACACTTAAACTTCCTTATACTTATGGTTCTGATCTATGGTTTTGGTTGGATTTCTTAAGGTCAGATTGGAGGTAACATTCATATCAACTAACAGGAGACTCACTTTTGGGCTTTTCCACCAAATCCTCCTTTATATCGATCTCAGCTTTACTAATGGAAAATAATTGAGCTTCATCATCTAATTTATAATAGATTTTTTAAAGGTTAATCTTGCCATAACTCGATTGTTTCTCTTCCCTTTGGGTAATGATGAACCCTTTCATCAAATTCTACTTGCCACTCCTATTATGTCTTGCGTTGCTCTGTTCACGAGAGAGATTCGATCACTTGGTTTCATACATATCTTACTTGAATTTATTTCGTTGCACATTGTCCATGTTTACACTCATTCATGAATTATCCACTCATAATTTTGTTCCACTACTATACTCAATTGCTTATACACAATCCTGTATTTTCCTTCATTATTCATGTAAATATGAATTCAATAACTTAGAGGTCAAACATAAATTAACTCATATATACACGTAGATACATGCTAATTCAGATACACGGACACACACTACATAAGTTAATTTCTCAATCAATATCCACATTGATATTGTACAATATGAATGGATTACACATGTTTATGGGATTTTCTTTGACCTGGCCCTTCCACTCTAGCAGACCTCTCTCTATCTTTTGCCTCTCTTTTCTACCTCTATTATTTTCTTCTTTTATTACTCCCTTTTAAATATCTACTTTCATTTACAAGAATCAATTATGTACAACAATGTTGGTCACTTGAGATCCACTAAAGGTGGATCTAATCTCCCATACAAGGAAAATATCACATCTAAGGCCTAAAACCTCTAAATCCTCAAAAAAATATTCCAAATAGTACATTACATGTTGATGAGGAAATTATTCCTCATTTCCCAAATAAATATCTATTTAGACTAGAATATAAAATCTCTATCTCTTAATTACATGAATTTAACTTGAATTAACTGAACCCACTCCCTTTGGTAACTGGGGAAATACCTCCTAGGTCTTGTTGATGTGTAGAATGCTCCTGCATCAAATCTGCATTAGTTATACTTTGACTATAACTATTTACCTATTTTATAATGTTAAACATTAGGTAAATAATTTTTTATTTCTTTGATATGTTGGAATTTTAATTTTTATTATTTTATTAGTGAAATTAATTGAAGTGTTAGGGGTGGAAGGAGGGGGAGGGGCTCTTTAAGCTCTAAGGATGACAAAGTATTCAAATATGCATGGGGACTTGGTCACATGAAAAACAACTAGGGATATATTCATGACCTTTATCAAGGTCTTTTGATAGTCAAAGAAAAGCAGGTGCAAGAGCTCACTATTCACTCCTCATTTTGCAACATCTAGTTAGAGACACACTACCTAAGGAAAAATATCTAGAGAATATTATGAAAAGAGTTCAGGAAATGATAAAAACCATCCCATTGAAATCCTTCTTCCATGTCTTATGGGACTACAATGGAGAAGCTAACAATATTTCCAATGAGGGTTATAAATTGAAGGCAGGTTACTTATATATTAATGGCGAACTTAGGCCATCGATTCTTCCCTAATGATGGTTAATAGAAACAAAAAAATTACATATTATTGTATTAAAAAATATTATAAAATGGGGTGATTTAGGATCATCATGGAAATTAGCTATGACCTTGGTATTGCAAAGAAGTCACACACATTTACATTCATTCAACATTCCATCTCATTCAATAGGGTGGTAAATTCAAGCACAAAGAAATCAATCAAGTTCATTCAACCATCATATGTGGTATCAAGGACATGGGTGATGGAAATGAGGGATGGATTTTTCATTTTGCATTGGTGAGGATGGGGGATTTATTTATGGTGGAAACAGAAGTTACCATAACGGAAAATTTCATCCTAAAAGTGGTCTCCTAAGGAAAAATAATAAAATAACAGTTATGAATTTTAGAGGGAAAAGAAGAAAGTTATTTTTTTTCATTGTATGTTTGGCTTATCACCTTATATTTTTACTCAAATTTCAAGTGTAGACACTCGTTGGATGTGAAATTAAATTCTGCATCCAATGAATACCCATTATGCATACTTTTGATAATACCCACATTGATAAAATTTGAAAATACATTAAAAAAAATGTACCCATTATGCATACTTTTGAAAAGACCCACATTGATAAAATTTGAAGATATATTTTTTTTTTTGACAATAACGGATATTTTTATTTATGCGGCAAAGCTGCCACAAGCTCTTACATTCCAACTCTGACAGAGATAGTTTCTCGTGAATAGCTGTTTGGGATTGCTGTCAAAGAAACCGGAGGACAGATCACCAGGCATGGTTCGCCTCTCTTTAGGGATAAGAATGATATTACCAAGAAGACATTTGTTCAGTTTCATAGCGTTGTTCACTTCGCCTTCTTTGAACAGAGCTTGTTCCTCAAATCTGATGCAGAAGGGCATCGGCCGATGCATCGCACCAAGGCCAGGATACTTCCCTGGGCGATTCATGATAATGACGGTCTTCTTCATGCAGAGAATTAAGACAGCGATGCTTATGTTTGGATGAGAGAATTGATAATCCGTTACTGCTTTGTATATGCTGCATCTGAATTGGAAATGCTCCAGCGCAGGGTCCATATTTTGCAGCGCCCTAATGTATGAGTCGACATCATCGCCTGTCGGAGTTGAGAAACTTTGATAATGGTGAAAATGAGCTTCAGATTTGAGATCAGAGAGACCATCTATACTGGATCTGGGATGGCAAATTGAAAATCCTATTTGAACTCTTGAAACAGAGGGATCCAACAGGAAACAGAGGCTCTTGAAAGGAAGGCTAACAGGGGAAAAGAACAGGCCTGAGACCACGTAATTAATTTGGTTGATAATCCAGAGAGATGAGGTCCCCAAGAGCAGGGTACTGAGAAGAAGAGAGATAGTCATAGGGTCGATTAGGATAGGAGGTCCGAACAACAGAAACATTAAGGAATGGAATAGGAAGATTCAGACGAATTGACCACCAGCGATCTCCGATTACAGAGGGAGCCAAGGTTGGCCTCCAGATCAGCTTGGGAGTTGAGATTCCTAAGTATATGAAAGAAGGAGATTTTACTGAACTTGGGCAATAAGAGCCGGATTTTTTTGATTATTGAGGCTAAGTGAACCTGATGGGGGGCCTTGTGTGAGGTCAATGCCTGGATGATAATTCTGGAATCTCCAAATACAGAGAGAGAGAGGATATTTCTATTAATCGCCAGATTCAGACCCTGCCACAATGCAAGAGCCTCCGCTCTGTTATTGGATTCGATACCCAGACCCCAATGGAATCTCAATTCAGAAGAGCCTCCAGGACGCAGAATAACTCCACCGCTGCCAGCAACCCCAGGGTTACCCTTAGAGGCCCCATCGAAGAATAAACAGTGTTCATCCAAGGCCGATCTCCATTTGATAAACTCCAGTTCCTCCAATCTAATCTCCCAGTTGGCATGGACAATTGCAGGAGGAATGGACTTTTCCTTCAGATTTGGAACCAGATCTTTAAGCCATAGCTCCTCCGCTTGGTCCAGACTCATTTCATTCCTTGAGAATGTATTGGCTTCCAAAGCCTCGCCCAGCAAAGCTTTGATTTTAGAAATAACTCTGGTAGTAGTGCAGCTTTCTCCTCTGAAAATTCTATTATTCCTTTCCAACCACAGCTTCCAGCAGATGAGTTTAGGGATCCACATCCAACTTGTTTTAAGAAGACTTTTTTTTGTGAAGCAAAAGGGAGATAATCTGGCCCAATTTTGGAACAGTGCATGAATGTTATCTGGAAGGTCAAGATTAGCTGGGCCAAGCATCAGAACTCCCCTCCAGACTACTAGAGCAAAGGGGCAGAGCAACAGCAGGTGATTGGAAGTTTCTTCGTCAGACAAGCACAAGGGGCACCTGGAAGGCCCTTCCATCCCTCGCCTCCGCAAATTATCTCTGGTAAGAATGCTTTGGTGCGCTACAGTCCAACAGAAGAAGTCAATTTTGGGGAGTGAGGGGAAATTCCATATGAATTTCCATTGAGCTGGGTCAGGAGGAGCATAAGGAACAACCATCATTCTTTTATAACCTTCAGCAACAGTATAGGAGCCAGAAAGGGAACCCCAGCCTCTTTTGTCCTTAGAAGTGGCCTTTGAAGGAGATTTGCCTTGAAGCAGATCTAACAGTAAAGAAGCTTCCCCCTGCAACCTAAGGGGAACCTCCCCCAGATTCCATCCATCCCAGAGTGTACCTGGATCATCCTTCCAGTTAGATATATCCCACAGGGTGTTCAAGTTGCAGGATTGAAGCCAATCTTTGATATTTGCTAGGCCTTCCACTTGATTCAATGGATGATCACCCATTATCGAGTCTTCCCATATTTTGATTTTTCTCCCATTACCAGGGATCCAGTAGAGATAGTGGCTGAATTGCTCTAAAGCTGAATTGCACAGATTAAAGATCGGAGATCCTTTTATCGATCTTGGGGGCTTATCCAAGCATCTCAAGCGTTGCCCATGGAAGTATTTCTTCCAAATGACTCTTTTACTCCAGCTAGAGTTTCCAGAGACTAAATTCCACAGGATCTTGGAACCCAAAGCAAGGTTTTGAGCAGCCAAATTTCGCAGATGGAGGCCTCCTTCCAGATGGGGTCTCTTGAGAATCTCCCAATTCACTAAGTGGAGCCTTCTATCGTTGTTGTTCCCACCTTCCCACAGAAATCTTCTCAACAGACTGTCCATTTTACTGAGAAAAGTTTTAGGGGCAAGGAGTATGGTATGTTGATATAGAGGCATACTTATGAGGACTGATTTCATAAGGATGACTTTCCCTGCATTATTCAGCCAAGAGGCGCCCCAGGCTTGGATTCTGATCTTTAGCTTGTCGAGCAGAGGTAGCCAGTGAGCAACTTTAGGCTTGGATTTGAAGATTTGGATCCCGAGGTATTTGAATGACTCCCAATTTCGAATTCCATCCATTTCTAAGAGCCTTGCAATATCTGACAGCTCCTTGGACGAGCAGTTCCAGCCATAGATAGAGCATTTTCGATAGTTAATCATGCTGCCCGAGAACAACCTGTAAATGTCCAACTCCTTCTTGAAGGATCTGGCAGAGATAATGCTGGCTCCTCCAAGCAGCAAGGTGTCATCGACGAACTGGGCGTGATTAATGTATTTCACCTTGCGAGACGTTCTGAGGCCAGGCAGGGTTTGAATCTTCTGGTTATGATCGAGTTGGAAGCTGAGCACCGAGGCCTGAACAGAATAGAGGAGCGGAGACAAAGGACAACCTTGTCTAAGGCCCCTAGAGGCTTGGAAGAAGTCAGTAGAACGACCATTGACCAGAGGTGCGATCCATGGCGAGGCTATACAGGCTTTCACCCAGTTTATGAACGCTGTTGAGAAGCCTAACTTCTTCATTACAATGAACAAAAACTCATGTCTCACTCTATCAAATGCGTTAGCCAGATCGAGCTTAATCACCATTCCTTTCTCATTTCTTTGGCAGCTAGAGTGGACTGCTTCTTGCACCAGCACAATGTTGTCCAATATTTTTCTTCCTTTTATGAATCCGCCTTGATTTTCGGGGATGATGGCTGGCAATATATTCTTAAGTCTGTTGGCAATTATTTTGGAGACCAGCTTATAACTGGAATTGCACAAGGAAATGGGCCTAAATCTACTGAAGTCGGAGGCACCTTTCTCTTTTGGGATTAAGGCGAGAAAGGCCGAATTAATGCCACCTCCCAGCTTTGCACAGTTCTGGGATTTTCTGACCATTCTCAATAGATCTTTTTTTATTGTTGACCAGCAAGTCAAAAGGAACCTGACAGAGAACCCATCAGGGCCTGGGGCTTTGTCAAGCTCCATGCATTCCAAAACTTTCTGAAGCTCGTCCATACTGATCGGAGCTGTCAACATGGTATTATCCGATTCCTTAACACATTTGGGAATTAAGTCGATCGGGTAGTCATGAGGTTCAATAGGGGGTTCTTCAGGAGCCGAATAGAGATCTTTGAAGTAGGAGTAAGCAGCTCTCTTTATGTCATCAAAATCCTTAACCACAGTGTTTTGGAAGTGTATCTCAGAAACTGTTTTGAACTGCTTTCGAGCTTCGGCTTGTTTATGAAAGAAGCTGGTGTTTTTATCTCTGGATTGTAACCATAGGTTCCTAGACTTCTGTCTCCAAAATTCTTCTTCCTCCCTGCTAGATCTGTGTACCTCTTTTTGCAAATCGACTTCTTTTTGGAGCAGACTTTGTGTTACAGGACTGTGCTCCATAGCTAATTGATGAACATCAAGTCTATTAAGAGATTCATTCCTTTTGGCAGAAGGGGTTTTCAGTCTTTTGGCCCACTCCTTAAGACTTCTTTTCAGGCCCCTGATTTTCTCTTCCCATACATAAAATGGAGAACCATGGACAGTCCTATTCCAGGCCTCAGAAACTACCTCTTGGAATCCTTCTTGCCTAATCCACAGAGGACTGAAACGAAAAGGGATGGGGCCCAAATTACCATCCATGGAGAGCTCGAGGAGGATGGGCTTATGATCAGAAGTAAGGTTTGGAAGAATTTTAGAAGTGGCCATAAGACCGCATGTCAGAAAAGAAGAATGGACAAGGAATCTGTCCAAACGGGCAGCTATGTGATTTGGGCCTAGTCTTTTATTGGACCAGGTGAATTTCCCTGAAGAAGGTTTAATATCCTCCAGATCCCAGCCTAGCATAATATCTTCAACCCATTCTCTGGCAGGGTCCCTGACAATGGAGCCTCCCTTTTTCTCATCAACAGCAAGGGTAACATTCAGGTCACCTGCTATAATAATATTTCCTGGGTTTTGCTCTAAAAGAAAGGATTGAAGCGAATTCCAACAAATTTTTTTCTCGCCTGGTAATACCGGAGCATAAAGATTAAACATACTTACTTGTTGACCCGAGTCTTTGTGGAGGAGCTGAGTGAAAAGCCAATGGGGGCTACTGTTTTCTTGAATAAGGTCGTATTTGGTGCTGTTCCAAAAGGTTGCTATTCCACCAGAAGCGCCTCTAGCACTAACCGCTCTTCCATGACCTTTTTGCCAAAAAAAATTACTATTTTGGAGGAGAAGATGATCCTCCAGCTTTGTCTCCTGGATGAGGAGGATTTCAGGCGAATATATTCTCACTATGTCTTTCAAGGCTTCCTCTTTTAACCTGCTACCTAAACCTCTGCAATTCCAGGAGACGTATTTCATTATTTACTGACTTGGGGGCTTGTGGCTCCTTTTGGAGCCCTGTTACTCTTGCACCCAGATCTGGTATTCATCATTCCTTTGAGGGTTTTTTGGGAACCTTGAAGGACATCTAGATAAGTTTTTTCCTCTCTTTGTTTCTTCTTGGATTTCCAACCCCGAGTCGTCTTGGTAGGAGTGACATGCGAATCAGATTCGGAATCTCGCTCTTCTGTTTCTCCCTCAGAGTCGGAGGCAAGACTGATAAGCTCTTCGATGCCTTCGTTGCCCCTCTGACCATCATCAACTGGTGAAACAGTTGGTTCGACTTCAGGTTCTTTCACTTGCTTCAACTTATTTTCTGTATCCTCTTGGGTCTCCGTGACATCCACCTTTTGTCCTGAGGTGGAGCCATCTTTAGCAGCAGCAGTGGCCTTTGTATTGGATTGTGGCTTCCCCAATGGCACGGAGTTATTCTGCCCCGAGGACCTTGGAACAGCCTTTCCCTTTTTAATTTCTTTCCATCCTTCTTCTTCTACCTTGTTCCCTGTTGGAGCTTTTGGGCAATTTCGCTGGAAGTGTCCATGCTCATGACAGGTTCGGCATTTGAAGGGCAACTGCTCGTAGTCCAACTTCTGGTAATGCTGCCAATCTCCAACTGTCAGTTTGATCGCTTCTGGTATCCCGGCTTCCAGATCGAATTCCACACAGATTCTAGCGCAGGTATATTGGCCTTTGTGATCAGCTTTGTCAATGAAGCGACCCAACCCATTCCCAATCTTCTGCAGTGCTTGGTAGCTCCAGCAATGAATCGGGAGGTTTGGGAGACGAACCCATACCGGCACCTCCTTAGGGACGTCGACAGAGGGATCGAAATCAGGGCTCCATTTGTTAAGATACAGTCCCTGATTCCCCATAAAATACGGTCCATTTCTGAACACCAGGTCACGATCTTCTTTGGAGGTAAATTCAAAAATGAAATAGCCTCTTCCCACAGCATAACAAATCACGTTGTGTTTCAGCTGAGGTCTCCAGTTTCGCTGAATCCAATCGTCCGTGGTTTTTGTGGAAGGCCAACGGCCCATGAACTGCCCTACCAAGCCTCTGTCAGCCAGAGCAAGGGCGATTTTGATCGATTGTTCCTCAGGAAGAGCAATCTCTGGTATCTCATCGAGCTTTTTAATGAATTTTGGCACTTCAGAAATCTGTCTTTTCGTCCCTTTCTGCGATAAGAGGCAGCGGAATGCGTCTTCGGAAGTTGTTGGAGGGGTGGGAGAGGACTCCCCACCCCCAGGGCCGCTCATGGCGACGGCAAAGCTTGAAGGCGGCTGCAAACCTAATTAGAACGCCTCAGAACAGAGCAGCGCGCGCAAATGTTCATAAAATTTGAAGATATATTAAAAGACGTATTGAACACATTTTTTAATGTATATTCAAATTTTATCAATTTGTTTCTTCTCAAAATTATGCATAATGGGTACTCCTTGGATGAGAAATTTAATTCCGGATCCAATAAGTGTCTACACTTGAAAGTTCAGTAAACCTTTAAGGAGATAAGCCAAAAATACAATTAAAAAAATATATTTTTTTTCCATCCAAAATATTTACATGTACTTATTTTTGAATTTAAAGGATTTTGATTGGTTTACATATTGTGTACGTAAAAATTTCATGGGCACTTTTAGGCTAAACTTTTCTCTAATGCATTCTCATGTTTCCTACTTAATAGGAAATTCAAGAGAGAGATTGCAAACAAAACAAGGTCTAAGAAATTTTCAAGAGCCTTTTGGAATAAGCATCAAGGCTTCTCATTCAACCCAAGGGAACCATTGGCCAAGAATTTCATCCTTTTGCCTGTGCCATCCTTGCATGGATGTGGTTTTCAAGATAGTCTCGAATGACTGAAGTTGGATAATCAAAAAGTTTGGTTTCAAGTTATAGTGTTGGTGAATAATCCTAATTGTTGGTGTGAACCTTGTGATGGAAATGTTTTGATGTACATTATTTCAATGCAAGATGATTATGAGTCGATTCATACCAAAGCCTTGTTAGATAACCACAAGGTGGGAGTGTTTTATGGAATTTTCCTGTGTCTTAAGTATAATAAAAAAAAAGTGGGTTTGGTGGTCAAATTTGAGTCTGTTTCTTCTCCTATGAATACCCATGGGTCCTTGTTTCCATCGAATCTATGTGTTGCATTTCAAGTCTGCAAAAGTT
Organism: Pinus albicaulis; assembly: GCA_034641835.2. Classification (NCBI taxonomy): domain Eukaryota; kingdom Viridiplantae; phylum Streptophyta; class Pinopsida; order Pinales; family Pinaceae; genus Pinus; species Pinus albicaulis. The sequence goes on from CM076581.1 coordinate 1,144,588,002, forward strand.
CTTTGTTCAAGTTGACTCATATGCCTTTCATCAAGATCATATATTTGGGTTGGTGAACCATATAGTGCTGAGGAATTATAAAAAATGTTGGGGTAATATTTTTCTTGGAAATAATTGGGTTCAATTCAATTCTATGCAAGTTAATTTGGGGATGACATACTACTCTAGGTCTGTGTTCCCTCTTTCACATGCCTCGATTCTTGGCACTGAAAGTTGAACAACAATATACCCTAGAAACCCTGCAGGGTGAAAACCAGCAAAATTTTAATTTTATTATTAAATGCTCGTGAGGGTGTTCACCCCTCACTCAATGGTTATAAGGGAGTCCATCCCTTGACCATCGTCATAAAATATTACAAATAATATCATCTTAAAAACAACATAACTCGTTATAAGCTATTACAATCATCGTGACCTCATTTACCCACAAAAATTTGAGCATTGTGTCTTAGGGCTTGGTTATTCCCATCAGTGGATTATCCTGCAGTTGAAATTCCTTCAATTTGCATAAACCAATAACTTATTGTCTTCCATAATGGTAAACATAATTCGTCTTTTCATATGTCGTGACATGTTCCTGCAACTTCTACTGTCAGCAACCTTTGTTATCATGATTCAATCAAGTATTGATCAAACCAATTCATAAATCAATACTAGTGATGATTCATCGTCTATTCATGTACATTCATGAAACACAAGAAAAATATCGTGACATGCTTCCTTTAACAACACTGCATATGCATTAGTTATAAGCATATAACCATCAAAATATGTCTATAAATTAATACCACATTAACTATTATTCCCCTCACACAAGAACACATTCTTGTAAGAAAAATCACTACAACTTTCCAAACATTCCTTTAAAGGAAACTAACACATGAGTTATGATCTTCATGCATGAAAATTACATAATATTTATCAAAGAACTAGCCCTTCATCTATTAATTTTGGTGCATGCAAATACGTAAATAAAGCTAACACAACGAATGTTGTTCCTATGCATGCAAATGCATATACTTCCAAAAGAATTTTCCAAAAGAATACTTAACATAATAGAGCATGCAAGCACATGTTCCTTTTCGAGGAAATTTAGCACAATGGGGCACACAAAAACATATTTTCTTCTCCATAAAACTAATGCAATAAAGCATACCAATACATGACTTCTTTTTCAATATTATACCAACATTACCCATATATATATTCCAAGGAAACCAACACATTACTATGGTTTTTGTGCATGTAATTCATTATCTTTCCCAAATAATATTTTCCAATGTAGGATAACACAACATGCTATCATTTCCCACAGGCAAATGTATATTCTTTCCAAAAGAAAGCTAATACAAATCTTGCATGCATATGCATGATCTTATTCCAAAAGAAACTAACATAATAGTTATGATAGTGTAAAAATAATCACATATAATTTTCCTAAAGAAATATAGCTCAATAGTTCTTATATACATGCGAAGAACATATCTCTATAATACCATGACTATTATTTGTGCATGCAAGAGCTTATTATAATAGCCCTTGTTCAATGTATGAAACATATATTTATTTCTCTACATTTTTACCATCATTAGCTATTATTTTCATGTAAGCAATTATATACTTCTTTTTCAAAAGGAAGTTAATATAACAATTAATGTCTCTATGCATAAAGATTCTTATTATTTTTCACAATAGATATAGTCCCTTGTGCATAAAGAGATTTACCACAATCAACTAATCTTTTGTGTATGTAAATTATTACACATTTCTAGAAAAAGAAATGTGTATTTCCAAGAATTTGAAAAGGCTACTTAGCCTTTACACACAAAACTCGGGGGATCTTTTTTAAGAAAAAAGAGAAGGTTATCTAATCTTTTAACATACCAACCCCTATAAACTTAAAAAAAAATGTAATGCATAGTTTCTATTCTTTTTTCATAAAAACATATATTTCTTTTCCAAAAACATCAAATGCAAAGTAGTTATTCTTTCATGCATGCAATATTTGTTTCTTCTCCACATAAATTAACATAATAACTATTTTTTTTTTTTACAAAATTTGAGAAGTACTTTTTTTTTAAGAAAATAATCTTTGAGAAATATTTTTTTTAAGAAAATAATCTTGGATTCTTAGGTTAACACAATTAGTCACCTTTTACCATACATTAATTTCCAAAATAATGTTGTTAATCTAATCTTTTATGCATACAACATCCATCCTCTCTTTCTCAAAAAGATAATACAACCAATCTTAATTTTGTGCATACCCATGCATTATTTCTCATTTCTCAGAGAACAATTTTCATGAATGGATTAACACATACCTCAAAAATCTGACATGCTCGACTAGCCTTAAGACCATCCCCAATTTAGTTCTCACAATTTTGAAATTCTAAACCCCATGCTTTCAATGACAACAAATTAAGTAATTTTGAAAAAACAACAATATCATATTTTATCACTGTGTTGTATTCCCACATTTGCATCGTTTTGATATGAGCTTAGTGACAATGTTGTTAAAAATTTTCTCTTATCCTTTTAGAAACAACTGCATTAACAAGAAAGAAAAATGACCTATCTACTACAACCAGTGCATGAGTGTATTCATGCAGGCAGAGGAAAGTCTTGGATTCACTCCAGAAGAATGTATTCTTAATCACTTAATACCCTCCCCATCCTTCCTTCTCTAGAATTTTTATACAAAATCCCTTTTTTCCAAAGCATAGAGCCATCTAACCAAGAATATGAAGGTGGCTACCAAGAATTTGTTTCAAATTCAATCGATTATTGTTTAAAACAGTTAAAATTATATTAACTTAAAAATGTGTTACCATATATGGACCAAAACAGTTAAAATTATATTAACTTAAAAATGTGTTACCATATATGGACCAAGAATCTGAAGATGGTTGCCAAGAATTTATTTCAATTTCAATGGATTCTTGATTAAAAAATTAAAATTATATTAAATGTTTTACTATATGTAAAAGAATCTTAAGATGGTTACCAAGAATTTGTTTCAATTTCAATGGATTCTGGGTTAAAACAATTAAAATTATATTAACTTAAAAATGTTTTATTATATCTAAATACAGGAAAACAATTTACCATATGTAAAAAAACCTTAATATGGTTACCAAAAATTTGTTTCAATTTCAATGGATTCTTGATTAAAACAATTAAAATTATATTAACTTAAAAATGTTTTACTATATCTAAATACAGAAGTTACTTATATTATAAATATATTATATTGTATGTAATAATATTATATTTATTTGTTATTAAAATAGTATATGATATATATTTATTTTATCTTTTACTAGTTACACAATATTTATAATTGATATGTCTAAGATGGTATGAATATAATTTGTAATGATGGTGTCAATACTTAATTTATAATTGATAATTTCTTATATAAACTTATTTTTTAAAGATTTAAATTTTCTTTTCACTTTTAGGATAGATGGTTCAATCCTTCTTTACTCTATGAGTATATTTTTTTTTTTTTTTATAGTTATTTTCTGATAGAGAACACTTATTACTTGTGTACCTAATCATGGTAAGTTTAACTATTCATTATGTATTTTCTAATTTTGAGGCAAAAATTAAGTTACAATGCAATAATTTTTAAACAAATTATAACATAAATTTTTCATATATGTATATAGGAATCCATAACTAGAACTATCTATTACACTTGTGACACACCGTTGATAATTCTAATTGCTACAACTATAACCTCCAAGTGCATAAAAAAGGTTGATTATTCAATTTCTACCACTATAACCTTGGGTGAATGTGTTGGCCACTAGTAGTTAGTTGATTATTCTAACAACTATAACCTCTAGGTGCATAGAAAGTGTTGATTCTTCAACTGCTATCACTATAAACACTAGTAAGCAACTACTAATTTGAACATAAAATCTTCTTACTCACATTTATTTTACATTTTCACAAACTTGTGAAGTAAGTTTTTCACTGAAACTATATTATTTCAACAAACAAATTTATATATTATTGTAAAATTTCTTTCGGTAATAATCACATATAATGGAACGTTGTCGACGTGTTTCGAAACAACTAGGACTAGGTGAGAGATCAGATCAAATCAATAAGCTTAAATAGATGTAGAGATGTTTAAACTAGCCGTTTTTTTAAACGGCTAGTTTGACTTTTTAATAATTTAAAATGTTTTTAATTAGTAATGTTTTTATATGGATCATATAAGCATAGATTCTAAAAATTTATATATTATTTTTTCCCCTTTTTATTTTTATAGTTTAAGTAATACTTAATATATTTATTTATTAGCACTTATAGAACTGAATCTTGAATATAGAAATATATAAATTCAAAATTTGCCTTTTTTTTAAGAGTAGTCTAAGTAGGCAACAATTTCGCATTGAAAAGGAAAAATCTGATTGAAGTTTTTGAAAATCTAAGTTACGAGTGTCAAACTATATAATTTTAGGTGCCTTGGGGGTTTTTGATGGTGTTAAATCTATTCCTACCTCCAAACCCTTATTGAAACACTTATAAATCAAGATTTGCTAAATAAAAAACATTGAGCTAAAAAAATTACCATCCAAACTAAATTGTTTCCTAGTTTACAAAGACTAGATCTATTATAACTCAAGATCTACCAAGGAGGGATCAAATCTCTTGAGATGCAAACCTCTTTTAAAGTGAAAGGAGATTGAGCTTGGTAGATAAGAAGTTAGGATGGATCTAAGTTGGTTTAATTATTAATTATAATTACAATTATTAATTTTATGTTTTAATTTTATTTTTACCAAGTCAAAATGTTAAAGCTTACATATATATCATATTGGGATCAAATTTTTACATAGGAGTTAAGTTTATTTATGAACCTCAAATATAAAGAATTTTTTTTATAAAAAGTGAATTAGGTGAAGGGAAATCTTGGATAAAATATAATATTACATGTAACCACCCTCTTAGCCATTAACAGTGATTAAATATTGTTAACTAATTATGAGTTACTTGTGACTACTGTTGTGTGGAATTTCTGAATAAAACAATTTTGATGAGAAATAAAAATTACTGAGGAATTAGTTTCTTGTGTAAAAAATTATGGTAAAGTAAAAAAACTGAACCTGTAGTTGTTGGAACAGAAAAAGAAACAGTTAGACAGTTCTCCACAGAAACTCTGGAATAAGTAGAACATTCCAGGAGAGTTTTGGGGTTCTGGAAAGAGGAAAAAAACTCTGGCCTTCTGGAAAAACAATTACCAGATCAGAGGAGTAGCTGGGTTGGAGACTGGACCGGACTGTCCCGAGTCTCCCCAGATTTCTGTTCCACTGGAGTTGGAGGGCTGGACCGGATTGTCCAAAACATCTCCTCCAGTATTATCACAGCGATAATCTACAGGCTTGAAGCTCGGAGGGAACTGGGCATGTGGTTTCCAGTTTAAGGTTGGGAGGAAACGGGCATCTACGACCATCTAACAAACAGATGAGTTCTCTATTACATAAATTGATGATAGTGATATTTTATTCCTGTATTTAATCTAGAAATAAATTGCTAAGTTGATATAGACAGATTGTTTTCAATGCATAGTAAAGAAAGACACAGAACATCTCTATGTACAGTATAGATACTAATCATAGCAGAGATATTTATTTCTGTATTCTAATTTAAAATGAGTTGTTAAATAATGTAGATAGCATTGTTCCACTGTGTAGAGAAGACAGAGATAAGGTAAATAAAGACAGTAACATTTCTTTAGGTACAGTACGGTTACAAGTAAATAGAATGATTCTCGTAACGAATAAAGACAAGCTAAAACCTAGAGAAATAGCGACTAACAGCTATAGCGCAGAGGAAATATAGTCTATCTTATCACGCACATTAAAACCTAGCTGACAGATTCACATATTATGTTCAGTAAACAAATAAGGAATTTAGTACACTTTACTTTCGTTTTGAGCAAACATGAGAACTGGCTCTGGCGTTAACCCGTGGGGCAGGAGGTTCGACCTTCCGCCCTGGGCATGTCGCCGAAGCTATGAAAAGTCTACACAGACTGAAAGATGGAAATTGCAATTTAGATGTAAAAACCATGCCTGAAATGTAGGTATTATAACCCGAGAATTCATAGGAAACAAAAAGAGTTCAAACCAGTAGAACTACGCCCGCATTGCAGCCTCAGCGCAGGAAATACAGAAGCGAAGAACCCCAACAAGTTTTCCATTGAACACATAAATCGTAACATGGGGAGGAGTAAGAATATAAACAATCCAAACCATTTATAAACCGTGGATATATATATATATATATATATAATAGAACAAGCACTTAACCCCGATGTTATTACAGAGCAGACTCCGCCACTGTCAAGGATTAATAGCATTTAAATAGGAAAATAGCCATGAAAATGCTGAGACCTTCATCTTTGGAACAGCATAGTCCATAGTTAAGCAAATACAAAGTTAACGGAATTTAAACCCAGCACGGGTCAAACACAGATGAGTAAACCCTAACAGTAAATTCAGAGCCCTAACTGAGGTTTACGTAACATAGCTGTAGACTAAGGAATGAAAAGCAAAATTGCGAAATGGAATGTATGACGGCCACCTCTATTCTTCCTGCAAGAAATCAAACGAAAAATTTTTGTGATTGGAGGCAAGTTAAGCCTATCGAAATACCAGAGAAACGAGAAATGGTATCCAAACTTCGACAGAATCAGAACACATACATAATGAAACAGAGAGAGAATTTTTTCGAAATTTGGAAAGCCGAATGAGAATAAACAAAAAAAAATCCGGAAGAAAGAGACAAATTATGATGAAGAGCGGTATGTTAGTAGGCACCTGGTTAGTGGTGGAGGGGTATTCTGCAGTGAAGAAACAATTCAACCTTCCCAGAAGCTCTCGGATACGCCATGTGAACACGAGTAAACAAAATTGAAAGAAAGTAGCAAGTTGCAATCCTCCAAACTTCAAGCAGCTGACGAGCATAATTTACGAAGGAAGAAAAAGCACGCGGTCAGAAATTACCGGCCGACGATGGAAGGACTCGCCCGTTCCATGGTGAATGCAACCGGTTCCATAGCTAATTTTCCTTGAACCTACGGTTATTGAACAAATTCACGGATGCGGCCCGATGTCGGTTGGAGCCGAAAGTTTGTGGGACAGCGGGAGGAAAGCAATGCGAAATTGAGTCGGAAGAACGGAAGGAGGAAAGGTCATTACTCCATCAGAAGGCAGTCGCTGTCGGATCTTGCCGGATCAAGGGCGAGAAGGTATGCCAGCTGGGGAGTGCTCGGATCGAGAGAGCCATAACGCCATCAAATTCTCTGTCAGCGAATTAACTATTCCACCGAACAAAACCCCATTCCAAGGAGGTGAGGCGCACAACATCATTTAATAGGAAGGGACGTGGCAAGCTTTGGGAATTAGTGCATACGATATATTTGTAAACATTTGCATTGAAAAACATTATGAACACCAAAGTTACGATGCGGAAATAAACCTTTGCATTGAAAAAAACATTATCCGAGTTATGAAGACCAGTACAGAATCGTATATGAACGCAGAAACCCACACAACGCTACGGACATAGCTTACATGACTAAGTTGTAATTTATTACGGGTAAGTAAATGGTTATGTTACAGCAAGCCCAAGCGGAATTAACCAGTCTTACTTTTGTAATAATATTTTTTTTTATTATGGTAAGTTTGGGTAAGTTTTAACAGTGTTGAATGTTACAAGTGGTATCAGAGCAGCGTTACAACGCTGGGCCCTAGTAGGGTCAACTAACGTTAAACTGTATGTTACTCATGCACAGTTCAGTAAACCAGGTGGAAGTACCAATGAGGCGAACACCGTCTCAACCGCCACCTCGAAGTGGTGAAGAACTGCCACCACCACCGGAGGGTAACCCCGAAATGTGGGTGCAGCTGGGAATAGAACAGCATCAGCGATCGAATAGGCTGATTGAAGAGCAACAGCAGCAGACTCGCATTTTAGTACACACAGTGCAACGATTGCAGGAAGAGATGGAGAGGGTGCGAAGAGAGAATGCAAAAATGATGCAAGAGCAGGAGAGAATCTTGAAGAGTCTCTCTGATAAACAAAATCACAGAAATGAGAATCCCAGTGCTGGTAGGGAATTTCAAGGAAGAAATGAACAGCAGACAGATGAGCAAGAGATGAATTGTAATGAAAGGAGTCCATCACAGCGAAGTAATCTGAACAGGAATTTTCATGAAGCTGAATCTGAAAATGAAACTGAACGGAAGGCAGGCAAAAGACAGAAGGTGGAATTGCATGGAGAATTCAGGAAAATAAAACCACCTACTTTCGATGGAGAAAAGGAAGAAGTGGCTGAAGCTTGGTTGATTAACATGAACAAGTACTTCCAAGTGTATGACTACGACAGTGGACTTAAAGCTCGGTTAGCCATTTACTAGCTGAAAGACAAAGCCACCTTATGGTGGGAAGAGGTGAAGAATGTACGGGGAATAGAAGATCAGGATGTGACATGGGATAAGTTTCAGCAGTACTTCAAGGACAAGTACTTGACTGAACGTTTTTACGATGAAAAGGCACGGGAATTCCATGATTTGCGGCTGGGACAGTTGACTATGGACGAGTTTATTGCTAAGTTTACATCATTATTGCGCTACGTACCATATTTGAGGAAGGAGAAGGCCAAAGTTCAAAGATTTCTGAGCAGTCTACCCTCCCACATGAAGGAGCGTATTGAATTTGTAAATCCAAAAACCATGGATGAGGCCATTAGGAAAGCAAGATTGTGTTACCAGCAAGCGAAGACCAAGGTAGATCAAGGAAAAGGGTGGCAATCAAGGAAGGAAAATAAGAGCAGTGCTGGTTTTAACCGCAGCAAAACCAGTAAATTTAGGAGCTCTGCCAGGAACTCAATTAATAAGCAATTTGGCAGGAACCACCAGAGGATAAGATGGCCTGGGGAAGACAAAACCGCGGAGGCTTCTAGCAAACCTGAACAGACTCCTAATCAGAGGCCACCTCTGCAGTGTTGGGGCTGCGGTGCAGCACATTATTATCGAGATTGCCCACAGAGGGGAAAGACTGAAACAGTAGCTAATTTGCAGGAGGCCTCTACAGTAGGAGAAATAGCACGAAGCATACCCAGAATTAACGCAGCATTGGAGGACCGGCAAGCTGATTACCAATCTACCATGATAGAGCTGGAAGGTAAACTGTTCACTCAAACTGTTTCTGTTTTGATAGATCCAGGAGCAAGTTTAAGTTATATAAGCCCTAAGCTAGTAGAAATCTGTAAGTTGTCAAGTCAAAAATTTAAGAAGTCATGGTTGGTTCAATTAGCCACAGGAGCTAAAAGAAAGGTTAGTGCCAAGATACCAGACTGTGCACTACAGATCAGCGGACAGCATTTGGTAGTGGACTTAAATATTCTACCCTTGGGATCCTACGATGTGTTACTGGGCATGGATTGGCTGGAAAAGCATTGGACACTTCTAGATTGTAAGGAAAAGAAAATTTATTACAGAGATCAGGATGGGAATCACCAGGAAATCCAAGGCATAAGGAAGCCCACACAGTTACGCCCAATTACAGCCTCCCAAATGGGAAAATGCATTAGGAAAGGATGCAGGCTGTATGCCATTCAGGTCGGGATATCAAAAGCCAAGGATAAGGCAGCTCTACTGGAGGACATACCTGTGATACAGGAATTTCAGGATGTGTTCCCGGAGGAAGTACCCGGATTACCACCTAAAAGAGATGTTGATTTTACTATAGAACTGCTACCTGGGGCTTCACCAGTATCCCGGACTCCTTACAGAATGAGTGTACCAGAGTTGACAGAACTAAAAATGCAGCTCCAAGAATTACTGGATAAGGGGTATATACGACCCAGTGTATCCCCTTGGGGAGCACCAGTGCTGTTTGTTAAGAAGAAGGATGGAACCATGCGCATGTGTATGGATTATCGCTAGTTAAATAAGTTGACGATTAAAAACAGGTATCCCCTACCCCGTATTGATGACCTGTTCGATCAAGTTAGAGGAGCTACGCTGTTCTCTAAGATCGACTTGCGATCTGGTTATCACCAGATTAGAATTAAGGATGAAGACATACACAAAACAGCTTTCCGCACCAGGTATGGCCACTACGAGTTTGTAGTGTTGCCTTTTGGGCTAACTAACGCACCAGCCACCTTTATGATGCTAATGCATAGTATTTTTCACCCTTATCTGGACAACTTTGTGTTAATTTTTATTGATGATATACTGATCTACTCCAAGAACGCAGAAGAGCATAAGGAGCATTTGCGTATGGTGCTGGAACTGCTTAGGAAGCACCAGCTGTATGCAAAATTTAGTAAGTGTGACTTTTTCAAGGGAGAAATACAGTATCTTGGACATGTAATATCTGAGAAAGGTATAGCAGTGGATCCGGAGAAAATTAAAACTATTTTGGAATGGAAGGTGCCACAGAGTGTGGCAGATATAAGGTCATTCATGGGGCTGGCTGGTTATTACCGGCGGTTTATAAGAGGATTTTCCAAGATAGCTTTCCCCATTACCTCCTTGCAAAGAAAAGGGAAAGTTTTCAAATGGACCAAGGAGTGTCAGGACAGTTTTGAAAGACTGAAGCAATTACTGACAACAGCACCCGTGTTAAGTGTGGCAGATCCGAACAAGGAATTTGAGGTTTGCACGGATGCGTGCAAGGAAGGTGTTGGGGCTATGTTGTCACAAGAGGGAAAAGTAATTGCCTATGAATCCCGCAAACTGAAAGATCATGAGCAGAGATACTCAGCTTATGATTTAGAGCTGACGGCAGTCGTGCACGCTCTCCGCGTATGGAGGCATTATTTACTTGGGAAAAGGTTTGTGTTAAAAACTGATCATAGTAGTCTAACCAGCTACTTTAAGCAAGCTGATTTAAATTCCCGGCAAGCTAGATGGAATGCCTTTTTGAGTGAGTTCGATATAGATTTGCAGCATGTAAAAGGGAAGGAGAATAAGGTTGCAGATGCATTAAGTAGGAAGTTGCATAACCTCTATGAGATATATGTTAATCAGATCGAAAACAAGTTCCTGGAACAGATCAGAGAAGAAGCGGACAAAGATCCGGAATACAAGTATTTGTGGCAGCAAACACATGAATCTAGAGAGCAAGGTGAACCAAGGGAATATGAGATTAATCAGAACGGGTTGCTGACTTTCAAGAAGAGGATAGTTATTCCAAACAGAATGCAATTAAAAACTATGATTCTGGATGAATACCACAGAAGCAATTACGCAGGACATCCGGGATATCAAAAGATGCTAACAGCAATAAGAAAAGACTACTGTTGGCCAGGTATGAGGAAGGATATCGCGAGTTATCTAAGCAGATGTTTAGAGTGCCAGCAGGTGAAGGTCGAGCATCGGCATCCAGCAGGATTGATGCAGCCTATACCCATTCCTGAATGGAAATGGGAGGTAATCTCGTTGGATTTTATCACCAGGTTACCGAAAACAAAACGAGGTAATGATTCTATAATGGTAGTAGTGGACCGACTTAGTAAGTCGGCACATTTTATACCTGTTCAATCCACTTATAAGACAGTGCAAATAGCAGATTTATTCATGCGTGAAATATTCAGATTGCACGGCATTCCTAAAACTGTTATTTCAGATAGAGATGTAAAATTTACATCAGCATTCTGGAAGACTCTGTTTTCAGGTTTGGGAACGCAAGTACATTTTAGTACTGCGTACCACCCGCAAACCGACGGACAAACTGAGCGAGTAAATTAGGTACTGGAGGACATGCTGCGAATGTATGTCATGCAGCAACCAGTTAAGTGGGAGGAGTATCTTCATTTGATAGAATTTGCCTATAACAATGGATACCAAGAATCCTTAAAAATGAGCCCATTCGAGGCATTGTATGGGCGGCAATGCAGAACTCCCATTAATTGGAGCAGTCCTGAGAATAGAATTATGCTGGGACCCGACATGCTGGCAGAGATGGAAGCAGAAGTGAGGAAGATTAGACAGAATCTGAAGGCAGCACAAGACAGGCAAAAAGTATACGCAGATAAAAAAAGATCATACCGTGAATATGAGGTTGGGGATCATGTATACGTTCGGATTAAACCAAAGAAAAGTACATTGAGATGGGCATCTTGTGCTAAATTAGCACCCCGGTTCTGCGGCCCTTTCCAGATACTGGAGAGAGTAGGACCAGTAGCATATCGTTTGGCTCTACCTAGTCACATTCGGGTGCATAATGTTTTTCACGTATCATTATTAAAACGATATGTTCATGATCCTAGACACATAATACACTGGCAGAACATACAGGTAGTGGTTAAGCCTGATTGATAAATACTAATGCGATGATAAGAACCTGTTTATTAATTTAAGTTCACTGTGTGCAGGTAGAACCAGACGGGGATTTTCTGGTCGAGCCTCACAGTATCATCGACCGGAGGGAAATCATGCTCCGGAAACGAGCCATCGCCCAGGTTAAAGTGCAATGGAAGCACTTTGGTCCCGAGGAAGCTACCTGGGAAGACGAGAATTTTGTTCGGGAAGCATATCCTGAGCTTTTTCCTTGAATTAGGATAAGAACACCAGGGACGGTGTTCTCTTCCAGAGGGGGAAAACTGTAACCACCCTCTTAGCCATTAACAGTGATTAAATATTGTTAACTAATTATGAGTTACTTGTGACTACTGTTGTGTGGAATTTCTGAATAAAACAATTTTGATGAGAAATAAAAATTACTGAGGAATTAGTTTCTTGTGTAAAAAATTATGATAAAGTAAAAAAACTGAACCTGTAGTTGTTGGAACAGAAAAAGAAACAGTTAGACAGTTCTCCACAGAAACTCTGGAATAAGAAGAACATTCCAGGAGAGTTTTGGGGTTCTGGAAAGAGGAAAAAAACTCTGGCCTTCTGGAAAAACAATTAGGATGGGAGAGGAGTAGGCCCAGGTTGGGCCCGGAACCGGACGTCAAGGTCTCCCCGGTTGTTCCAACGGAGTTGGAGAAGGCTGGGCCAGGATTGTCCAAAACATCTCCTCCGGTATTATCACGGCGATAATCTGGAAAACATTTGAAGCTCGGAGGGAGGCCCAGGCATGTGGTTGCCGGTTTAAGGTTGGGAGAAACGGGCATCCCTACGACCATCCTAACAAACAGATGAGTTCTCTATTACATAAATTGATGATAGTGATATTTTATTCTGTATTTAATCTAAAAATAAATTGCTAAGTTGAAATCGACAGTTGTTTTCAATGAATGGTAAAGAAAGACACGAGGCATCTCTATGTACGGTATAGATACTAATCATAAGGAGATATTTATTTACGTATTCTAATTTAAAATGAGTTGTTCAATAATGTAGATAGCATTGTTCCTTTGTGTAGAGAAAAGACGAGAGATAAGGTAAATAAAGGCAGGTAACATTTCTTTAGGTACGATCGGTTAAATACAAAATAGAATGATTCATAGTAACGAATAAAGACAAGCTAAAACCTAGAGAAATAGCGACCTGTGACTATAGCGCGAGAGGGAAATCTAGTCTATCTTATCACGCACATTAAAACCTAGCTGACAGATTCACATATTATGTTCAGTAAACAAATAAGGAATTTAGTACACTTTACTTTCGTTTTGAGCAAACATGAGAACTGGCTCTGGCGTTAACCCGTGGGGCAGGAGGTTCGACCTTCCGCCCTGGGCATGTCGCCGAAGCTATGAAAAGTCTACACAGACTGAAAGATGGAAATTGCAATTTAGATGTAAAAACCATGCCTAAAATGTAGGTATTATAACCCGAGAATTCATAGGAAACAAAAAGAGTTCAAACCAGTAGAACTACGCCCGCATTGCAGCCTCAGCGCAGGAAATACAGAAGCGAAGAACCCCAACAAGTTTTCCATTGAACACATAAATCGTAACATGGGGAGGAGTAAGAATATAAACAATCCTAACCATTTATAAACCATGGATATATATATATATAATAGAACAAGCACTTAACCTCGATGTTATTACAGAGCAGACTCCGCCACTGTCAAGGATTAATAGCATTTAAATAGGAAAATAGCCATGAAAATGCTGAGACCTTCATCTTTGGAACAGCATAGTCCATAGTTAAGCAAATACAAAGTTAACGGAATTTAAACCCAGCACGGGTCAAACACAGATGAGTAAACCCTAACAGTAAATTCAGAGCCCTAACTAAACAGTTTACGCCACTGCAACTGTAGACTACGGAATGAAAGCAAATTTCCGAAATGGAATGAGGCCGAGCCTCCAATTTCTTCCTCTTCCGAGAAATCAAACGAAAGGTACCTGTGATTGGAGACCAGGTTAAACCCTCTTCGAAATGCCAATGAGAAACGAGAAATGGTATCCAAACTTCAAGAACCGAATCAAGAACCACATACCTGCAATAGAACAGAGAGGGTACAATTTGAAACGGACATAATAAACAAAAATCCGGAGAAAGGGCAAATTATGATGAAGCGGTGTGTTATTGGGCATACCTGGTTAGTGAGCTGGAGGGTATTCGCACGAGAGTGAAGAGCAAATTCAACCTTCCCAGAAGCTCTCTGATACGCCATGTGAACCCTGAAGTAAACAAAATTGAAAGAAGACTGTAAGTTTCAATCCACTCAAACTTCAAAACGACAGAGCAGCATAATTTCTGAAAGGGAAGAGAAAAAACGCAGTGTAATTACCAGCGACGATGGGAAGGACTAAACCCGTTCCATGGTAGATGCAACCCGGTTCCATAGCTAATTTTGAACTCCACCTACAGTTGAACAAGCCAACAGATCTGCCCGGCCAGTATCAGTTGGGGCCGAGGGCTGTGTAACCCGACCGGGAGGGAAAGCAATGCGAAATGAGTCGGAAAGACGGAAGGGAGGGAAGGTCATTACTCCCATCCCAAGAGCTGGTCACCGTCGGATCTTGCCGGATCAAGGGCGAGAAGGTATGCCAGCTGGGGAGTGCTCGGATCGAGAGAGCCATAACGCCATCAAATTCTCTGTCAGCGAATTAACTATTCCACCGAACAAAACCCCATTCCAAGGAGGTGAGGCGCACAACATCATTTAATAGGAAGGGACATGGCAAGCTTTGGGAATTAGTGCATACGATATAGTTGTAAACATTTGCATTGAAAAACATTATGAACACCAAAGTTATGATGCGGAAATAAACCTTTGCATTGAAAAAAAACATTATCCGAGTTATGAAGACCAGTACAGAATCGTATATGAACGCAGAAACCCACACAACGCTACGGACATAGCTTACATGACTAAGTTGTAATTTATTACGGGTAAGTAAATGGTTATGTTACAGCAAGCCCAAGCGGAATTAACCAGTCTTACTTTTGTAATAATATTTTTTTTTATTATGGTAAGTTTGGGTAAGTTTTAACAGTGTTGAATGTTACATTACAATATTTATTACCACCTCCGTCCAATAAAAAGTGGCGAGGGGTGGGCAAATACTAATTAAAATGTAATATTAGTACATTTTACCTAGTATTTCTAGTCACACTTGCCTAGGCCTAAATATTACATTTTAGTCAATAAGAAGTTTACCACTTGAGCAGAAATATTGGGTGAAGTGTAATATTACAATATTATATTTTACCCAATATAACCTAGTAAAAAGTGGATGGAGGTAGACAAAAATATTAGATAAAATGTAATAATTACATTTTTTTTATGTGTAAGTTTGTCTGGATGAAATTTCACTAATGTCTGCCAAAATAAAAAAGCTAAAAAAAATCTAAATAATAACCATATAAATCAATAATTAAAAATTCATTAAAAATAAATTTAAACAACATATATTTAAAATATGAAGAGGCTTACAAACACTCAAAAAAGAAATATGGTAAATAACTAAAAATATATGAGTGATTGGAGACTTCCACAAAAAATTCCAGAATAACACTGTGTAAATGTGTGATCCTGAATAACACTCTATAAATGTTTGATACATCCAATGTTTAAGAAATAATAGAATTAGGAATTAGAATTAGATTTTTAATTTTGACCAAAACTTGGGACATAATTGAGATGAGAATGGATTAAATAAATGTGTGATATATCCAATGTTTCAGATGGAAATAGTGAGCCTTGTGAGTAAATTAGCAGGAAATAGTGGAATTAAGAAATAATAGAATTAGGAAATTCGAATTAGATTTTTAATTTTGACCAAAACTTGGGACATAATTGAGATGAGAATGGATTAAATAATCTAAAAAAAGTTAAGTTTGTTAGAAATTTGTATTAAATTATTGAAATTAATAACAAATATTGAAATCAATAACAAATATAAATAAATAAAATAATGACAACAAATTTAAGATAAATGAGTTAAAAGAGATTTTGATAATTGTAAAACGGGGATGAGAGGGATTTAGAAATAAAATTCTAAAGAAGTGGAGAGGTTAAGAAAAAATTATATAGTATATATTAAAGGCTAAAAGGCTATGAGGACAAATTCGAATCTATTTTGTTATTAGATATATAAAACTAAGACATGAGAGAATTTAAGATGATTAAAAATATTTGTTAGCATATTGATAAAGAATATTTAAGGAAAGGATTATATAGGGAAAAAAGGGTGGACCTTCCCTTACATTAAGGAAACCACAAAACCCTCAAGAAATTGTTCTAATTGGACAAAGTCACATCTGATCCCATGCTAGGATCAGGGGTCTATAAGATTCAAAGACACATCTGATCCCATGCTAGGATCAGGGGTCTATAAGATTCCTTGTTCTTGTGGTAAATAGTACATTGGCCAAACAAAGTCGTCCTTTCAAAGACTACCTCAAGGAACATATAGACGACACCAACCATAACCATCATTCTAAGTTTGTTATTGTTGATCACTCATATAATAACAAACATTTAATTTTCTTCAATCAAATAAAAAATCATAGCATGTGCACCATTCTACAACTCTCATATCATTCATTCAAGAAGCCCTTGAAATAGAGTTAAACCATAATAAATTTAATAGGGAGGGTGGTTACAAGCTCATCCAGCCTGGAAACCCATCATCCACCATCTAACCAGATGAATCTTGACCGTCCTCTGGTTTCTTTCCCTACCCCCCTTTTTTTCCTATCTGATATTTTCCTTAAATACTCTCTATCAATCTTCTAATAAATTCTTTTAATCATCTTAAATTCTCTCATGTCTTAGTTTTATATATCTAATAACAAAACATAATTGAATTTTTCCTTATAGCCTTTTAGCCTTTAATATATATTAGATAATTTATTCTCAACCTCTTCATTTCTCTATAATTTTATTTTTAAATCCCTCTCGGCCAATTTTCCCTTTTACAATTTATTTTGAATTTGTTGTCATTATTTTATTTATTTACATTTGTTATTAATTTTAATAATTTAATACAAATTACTAACAAACTTATTTTCTTTTAGATGATTTAATCCATTATCATCTCAATTATGTATTTTTTTGGTCAAAATAAAAAATCTAATTCCTAATTCTATTATTTCTTAATTCCAATATTTACTTCTATTTTTTCACATTCAATAAAAATCCCATTTCAATTATTTCTTCTCAAAAATTGGTCAAATATTATTAATTTATTATTTTTTTATCGTTATCTATTGAATACATCATGCAACTTGTTTACTGAATGATGATGGATGGATTTAAAGGATCATAGGTTTACAGAGTGCTATTCCATAATTCTCTCTTAATAAAAAGTTATGGTAAATAACTAAAAATATAAATAAACCAAAGGTGTAGTAAATAAATAAAACATCTTTACTTACTCTTGAAGTATGGTAAATAAATAAAAATATAAATAAACTAGAGGTATGGTAAATAAATAAAACATATTTTTATATCACTCCGCAAACCTCTTTATATTTATAAAAACTCAAAAAACATGTTTTATTTAAGTGAAGCCTATGTGCCAAATACCATGGGTCAAATACCATATTTATAAAAAGAGGTATGGTAAATAAATAAATATAAAATAGGTATAAAGAGGTAAGGTAAATAAAAAAAATGTATCAAATAAGATTATAAATCAACATCTAATTATATACCAAGCCTATGGGCCAAATACCATGGTCCAATTATTATTAATACCATGCAAAAAAGAAAAAAAACATTATTAACCCTAATATTAATATTAAAATATTAAAATATTATTATATTATAACATTAATATTATTAAATTTAATAACTTTGGATTAATACAATATTAATTTTGTTATATATATATATTAACTCTAGATATATATGGGAGGGAAGAACAAAGACATATGGTAGAGGTGGATAAATAGGGGGAGTGGAAAGGGAGAGATGGAGATAAACTGAAGGAGAGGGGAAAGGAGAGAGAGAGAGAGAGAGAGAGAGAGAGAGAGAGAGAGAGGTAGAGAAGGGTAAGAGAGGGAGAGGGAGACATATATATGGAGGTGGGAGAGAGAGAAGGAAAGAGGGAGGGAGAAGGAGAGAGGATTGGAGGGTAGAGAGAGGGAGATACAAAGAAGCGGTAACAGAGAGGGAGGTAGGAGAGAAAGGGAGAGAGAGGAAGGATGAAATGATGAGGAGAGAGAGAGGGATAGAGAGATGGAGTTGGAGGGGGAGAGAGGGAGGGAAGAATAAAGACATAGAGAGTGAGAAGTGGAGATAGAGGGAGTGACAAGGGAGAGATGGAGAGAGAGTGTTTACGTTTAGGGGTGAGATAAAGAGACATAGAAGGAAAGATGGAGACAAGGGGGGAGAGAAGAAAGAGAAGGAGAAAGGAAGGGATATAGTAACATAGTTGGAGAGAGAGATAGATTGATGGGGGAAGAGAGAGAGAGAGAGAGAGAGAGAGAGGATTGAATGGAAAAGAGAGAGAGTGTGTGTGTGGGGGGAGATAGAGCGAGGAAGGAGAGAGAGAGAGAGAGATGGGGGAAGAGAGAGGGAGTTAGGAGAGAAATGGAGAGAGAGGACTTGAGAGAGAGGAGGAGAGAGGGAGGGATAGAGATATGAAGTTGGAAGGGGAGAGAGGGAGTGAAGAAGAAAGACATAGAGAGTGAGAAGTGGAGATAGAGAGAGAGTGACAAGGGATAGATGGAGAGAGAGTGTGTATGTTTGGGAGTGAGATTAAGAGAAAAAAAAAGGAGATAAGGAGAGAAGGAGAGAGACGGCAGTATAGTAACAAAGTTGGAAGGTGAATAGAGAGAGAGAGAGAGAGGTGGGAGAGAAAGGAATAGGGATAGAATGTGAGGGAGTGGAGAGAGGTAGGGAAGGAGAGATGGAGATGGAGGGGGAGAGAGAGGGAGGTAAGAATAAATACATAGAGAGATCAAGGTGGAGAGAGAGAGAGAGAGAGAGAGAGAGAGAGAGAGAGAGAGAGAGGGAGGTAAGAATAAATACATAGAGAGATAAAGGTGGAGAGAGAGAGAGAGAGGGAGTGATACAGAATATGGAGAGAAAGGGAGAGAGGACAATAGGAGGGAAGAGAGATAGAAGTGGGGGAGAGGGAGGGAAGGGGAAGAGAGAGAGGAGGAGGTAGTGATAGATAGATATATTGGAGAAAGAGATTGTATGCTTTGGGGTTGATATAGAGAGACAAATGGAGATAGAGATATAGATGGAAGGTAAAGTGAAAGAAGAGAGAGATGGATACTGAGAGGGAGGGACAAAGAGATTGATAGATATGGAGTGAGAGAGTGTGTGTGTTTGCGGGGGTGAGATAAAGAGACAAATAAGAAGAGATGGAGGGAGATATAGGTATAGATGGAGGGGGGAGAGAGGGAAGAAGATTTCTTGCACTAGATGCATTGATTTGAGTGTAGATGTTGATTTATAATGATATTTGATTACTTGCACTAGATACATTGATTTCAATGTAGATGATTTCTAATCCTATTTTATTTCTTGCACTAAATGCATTTATTTTAGTGTAGATGATCATTTCTAATCCTATTTGATTGCTTGCACTAGATGCATTAATTTGAATGTAGATGTTGATTTCTAATTATATTTGATTGATTGCACTAAATGCATTGATTTCAATGTAGACGATTTCTAATCCTGTTTGATTTTTTGCAATAAATGCATTGATTTCATTGTAGATGGTGATTTATAATCCTATTTGATTGATTACACTAGATGCATTGATTTCAGTGTAGATGTTGGTTTCTAATCCCATTTTCTTACTTGCACTATATGCATTTATTTGACTGTAGATGTTGATTACTTGCATTAGATGCATTGATGTAGATGTTGTTTTCTAATATTATAAGATTTATTGCAATAGATGCATTGATTTCAGTTTATATGTTGATTTCTGATTTGATGTAATTGGATGTATGATGGTACATTAATTTTAAAGTCATTGGATTAATAGTGTGAATTGATTTTATTGTAAGCACAAAAAATTATTGACAATGTACATTGGTTTTTGTGTTATAGTAATTAAACCTATTAATATTGGAGAGCAAGAGAGACAAGGTATGATGTTTACTACAACAGCTTGAGCTAAATGTTTAAATGATTTACGATTTAACCTGTCCTTTTCATATAATCATATGAAAATATGACAACTAACAAGGTTGACAAGAATAGTAGAAGAAAGTAGTTTGAGATTGATCACAATGAATACTATTACATTTTCTACCATTCAACTCTATTACATTGTCACTTTGCATTCAAAACTTTTATTTCATCATTTTTCATCATTAAAGTTATTTTACAATAATTATCATCTCAACAAACTTAGGTAACTAAGAAAATTTAAAATTGAAATGACCAGATAAATCTCACACATATTTAGCATATTTAAAATGGTTATATTAATATTAGATGTATTTATATATTATTGATAAAATTAATCGTATGTTCGATAGATTTTCCTTGGCCGCACATGAATGAAACCAACCTAGATCCATCTTAACTCTGGATCTATCAATTTCCGAGAGAGATCAAATCTCTTAAGGTTCAAACCTTTCCTCAAATTTTGCACTACAAAAAGAGGTTTCCACCTCGAGAGATTTGATCCCTCTAGGCGCTTGATAGATCCAGAGTTAAGATGGATCTAGGTTGGTTCCTAATATTTCCCTACCTCTGAACATATCCAGACAAATGTCCAACCTGAATATGTCAATAAAAAAAAAAATTCCCTTTACAGGTTACATGGATTCAATGTCATCATTTTATACAACTAATTATGCATCTAAATATAACATCAAATTAAGATGGATCTAGGCTAGTTTAATTTCCACTGAAATAAGTTATATTCCACATGAATACCATGGGTCAATACCATGGATTCTTAAAACCATGGATCGATGCCATGGTTTTTTTTTTGTTACTTTTTTTCATTATAAAGTTCACATTACATTATGTTATGTTCCACATTTATAACATACTATAGGAAATATATCTCAACGCAATGAAGGAATTACATATATCCTTCATACTAAAAAGTAATTTATTTATTTATTTTTTAATTATTTTATTTATTTTTTAATATATTTCAATTAATTTATCTCACTATATAAAGTATGATGTAAAATAAGGGTGAAAATTGAAGTATTTTATTTATGGCCAACAAGAACATTATTATTATTTTTTAAAGTAAATATATATATTAAATGTAACATTACGTGACAACATCTCCTTAGGCGCAATGAAATGTATATAAAATACCACAACATGCTTCTTCTAACAACATTGCTCATGCATTAATTATAAGCAGAAGCATGTCAAAATAAATACCACATCAGTATGATTCTTTTCGCACAAACACATGTTCTTTTCTAAAGGAAAACCATTGTAACCATCCATTTTCATTTAAAGGATACTAGCAACTTAGCTTTATTTTCCATGCATGTAATTAGATCAAAACTTATTCATGTACTAGGTTGTAGAGCGTCGAGTAAATAAAATACCACAACATGCTTCTTCTAACAACACTGCTCAAGTATTAATTATAAGCAAAAGCATGTAAAAATAAATACCACATTACTATGATTCTTCTCACACAAACACACGTTATTTTCCAAAGGCAAACCATTATAGCCATCCATTTTTATTTAAAGGATACTAGCAACTTAGCTTTATTTTGTATGCATGTAATTAGATCAAACTTATTCAAAGAAAGTTAACCCCTCAGCTTCTTCTTTGTACATGTAACTAAGTAAACTTCCAATACACTAGATATTATTATATTACTATTATGCATGCAAATGCATGTCCCATTCTAAGGGAAAGCTAACATAATAGATATTATTATCATGCATGCAAATTCAAGCCTCTTTTCCAAAAGAATATTTCCCAAATAGAGTTATTTACAAATTCTATTGTACACGCAAATACATGCTATGTTCTAAAAAAAACTAATATGTTATTTATTATTTCTTGTGTGTGGATAGATGTATTTTTTTAAAGAAAAGAAAATGCATTTTTTTGCATGTGTTTACTTGTTCCTCTTCCAACGTCTAACATAATGATTATTCTTTTTTGCATGCAAATTATTGTTTCTCTTCAAAAGGCCAGGCACAATAATTATATACTTTCCATGCATAATTATTTTCAAAGAATCCAGTATCATAGGTGTACATTTCATGAATGCAAAGATCATATATCCTTTCAAGAGATCAAACATAATATTTTTACTTTTCGTGCAAGCAAATAACACATTTCCTTTCACAAAATATCAAACATAATATTTCTATATCGTGCATGAAGATAAAGTATTTCCTCTCAAGATATATAAGGCATAGTATTTCTATTTTGGTTCATGCAAGGAACTTATTTCCTCTCAACAAACGTCAAACTAACTAGTTCGATTTTCGTGCATGCAAATACACATCCATGTTCTCAAAAGGAGAGATTAAACATAATATCCATTAAACATGTGTTTCAGTTTCACACAATTAATCTTTTCAGTGCATGTAAATATATATTTCTATAACACATTAGTTGTTCTTTGTGCATGCACTAAATAATGTTTTATTCTAAGGTCTAATGCATAGCACCATTATTTCATGCATACCCATACATTTCTCTTTTCCAAAAATTTATTACAATAATACACGCAAAATATTTTCTCTTTTCCAAGAATCTAATACGATAATATATGCAAATGCAAATACATTTCACTTTGAATCTAATACAATTACATATACAATCAATATTTCTTTTTCAAGAATTAACATAAGAAGTTATTCCAAGAATTCAAATATAATTGATATTACTATTGTTCACACACTTCTATTAAGAGTCTATAGGAACCATGCTAATATCTCCAAGGAAATTAACTTGACAGTCTTTTTTTAATTAAATAACTTATTCATTTCTCTTTTCATAAGAAAAGTTTACGTACATTCTTTTCATGAAGAATGGCATGGTTTCTGTAATATTTTTGTGTGCAGGTTTCACATGTGTTTTCTTTCCAAGAAATCTAATGCCAAAGTTGTTCCTTTTGTATATGCAAGTGCATATTTATTTTCTGAGGAAAATCTAACACAATAACTTTTCTTTTCATGCAGATATGTGTTTCCTTCTCAAGAAAACTTGGAAAAATAACTATTAACTATATGAATTAAGCACATGTTCCTTTTTCAAGAAACTATTAAAAGACAAATAACACATTCTTTTCAAGAAGGTTGGCTACTTGTCCTTTTTATGTACATGATTCTCATATAATCATTTTAATTAACTAACACATAGTTCTCTATGATTTCTATATGCAAGGCTTTTTTATTTCTAACCCAAATTGTTTGCATAAAAAAAAAAGCAAATATTTTAAGACAACAACCAGGTTGACTTAACTTCTATCCACATAAATCATGCAACTCACACGGTTAATTTAGCCATGAAATATTTTAAGAATTCAATGCAAAAAACACTTGTCTTTTCTTTGAATAAATTTACCCCTTTCTTCCTTTCATTTTCACTTTCTCTCCTCATCAGTTATCACCGTTTAGTATTGTTTCACAACCTCCTACTCTGTAGTCAAATGCATCATATGGTATTCGATCTCCTTCATCTGATGCTTTATTCTATGGGTGTTTCAAGGAAACGTCCTCAATGTGAAAGCCACAATAATACAAAATGCAACAAAAATAAAGGAAAGGACCACCTCCTTTAGAAATAGTGATTGTTACATAGACATTTTTCTTTTACCCTCCTCCACCACTGTAGTTTCAACATTTATACCCTCATTACCCTATTTCTTTCTTA
Organism: Pinus albicaulis; assembly: GCA_034641835.2. Classification (NCBI taxonomy): domain Eukaryota; kingdom Viridiplantae; phylum Streptophyta; class Pinopsida; order Pinales; family Pinaceae; genus Pinus; species Pinus albicaulis. Next base: position 1,144,612,233 of record CM076581.1, read on the forward strand.
CACAATATAATGGTTGTCTTGCCATTTATCTTCCGAGTTATGTTCTCCCTCTTGTTCTTCTTTTCCCGCGTTCTTTTTCAACTGAATATATATATATATATATATATATATATATATATATATATATATACACCAAAATATTTTATGTATGTGGTCCCCTCGTACCACCTTTTTGTCGTGTTTAAGAATTTGTTTCCATGAATACTATGGTTTCTCAACAATTTTGTAATTGTTCTTGGAGGTAACCTAACTGATTATGAAATATGTACAAACAAGTATCATTTCCATATAAAAACTATGACTACTTTATTCTAATTGGCAATGGAATTTCCATGTAATTATTAGTAATAATAATGCAATGCATAAATATGATTAGGGATGTTACATACTCCCCCCTTGAAGTAAACATTGTCCTCGATGTTTATCATTAACATTTACTCATTATATAATAATCTAAATAACTAAAAGAGGAAAATTTGCATTCAAAATGAAGGTTTTATCTCTAGGAAATATCAATAAACTAAAAACAATCATGTTTTGTCAATAAGCATAAGAATTTGTAATTGTAAAATAAGAAATTTGTACTTTCCTTAAAAAAACAAAGTCTCTATACCAACTTACCGTTACTTACTAATTACTCTCGGAATTCATGGTCACTTTTACGCAAGTACTCCAATGGTTTGATAGCCCATCAACACTCCATGGAAAGCACCCTGTAATGTATAAATAACAAATCCAACATAATCACATTATTCACAACATTTTAAATTAAACGAAATACTTTTAACTATCAATCATTCATGCAATGTTAAGTGACATTTTTACCATAGTACTTCCACAAGTACTAAGAGAGCACCTAGCTCTTCAATCCTTATAATGATCAATCAGTGAATCTAATGCATATTGTCTTAGCCCTTGCTAAATACATCTGTATAGTACTTCTACAAGTACTCAAAGAGCACCTAACTCTCTAATCATTGGAATTATCGATAACTTCACCAAGTGCATATTATCTTAGCCCTTACTAATACACTCACAAGATTGGTAATACAATAAAGGAACTACATTTCCAATCATTCCTTACCAAGCACTAGTCTTATTTCATGTCAAGGTGTACATAGAATTCTTACACAATTGTATAGCAATTTCATTTTTAGCACAAAAAAAATTGATTAGTTAATTTTTTATGCTATGAGAACCACAATGGCAAAAAAATGTTCCTCCCAACCAATGGGAACTAGTTTTCACAACTAGATTGAGCCATTTTCACATCAAGATAGTTATTTGACAGATACCATACTAGGTCCATTTTGGAATTCCACTGTCCAACCATCTTAAGAATTCCAATGACCACATAGGGTCCAATATAGGATTCTTCTTGGAAACATCGTATTTGTTTCTCCAACAGTGTCCCGTCTATGAGGAATTTTGGGCCTCCTCCAAAAGACTCCAAATCAACAGATTTTCCTCAATATTTTTCCCCTCTTACCATCTTGGCCAACTCTTTTCCCATACTGATATCATCTTATCTCTAAGGAGAGGAAATTCCAGCATGAAATCTCCATCAACCCCTCTCAGGAGGCTACCGCTATCAACCCAAGGCCTCATGTCCTTTCACAAATGATCCGGATTTATGCAGGAACACAACAGAATAAACATATAACCATAAATACAGAGATGCAGCGGAAAAAACACTTCATTTCATTAATATCAAAGAACTGAAATTTTCTTACAGAAAGAATGGAAATAAAACTAGCTAAGGTGCTGGTAACTATCTCTGAGAAGAGATGTGGCGGATACAGGCCTCTGAACTCAGTTAAAATGAGGCTAGAGGGCCTATTTATTATTGAGAAACAATGGAGAACTCTAAACATCCAAAAACCTAACCCTAGGAGATGAAGCGCCAAGACTATGGGCCCCGTTTGGGTAAATTGGTGTTTCAACTTCCCATGGACGTAACTTTGGCATACTATCTCCATTTGACGCACATGGTACATCATTAGAAAGATCTATTCAAGGACTACAAATTTCGCCATGAATATCCATTCTGGAACAATCCCTGGAGGCGCGATGCCCAAAAAACATCGTTTAGGGCCTCAAAACGGCTCCGGAAGTTCAGGACCCAAAAAAACTGCTAAAAATAGTAAGTTGTGCCGAAACTGAAAAAATGAAAGAGGCAATGGTGGGGCCCCAAGTGGAATAGGTGGGTGGCCACCAATATCCACCTGGATCATTCCTCCCCCCTTAAGAATCAATGGTCCCCATTGCGTTGAGTTCTTCCATGAGATGAGGAAACTTTTGTTGAACTTGGTCCCTGGTGAACCACTTGCCTTGGTGCAGGAGTTGGCCAGCTTTGACAACCCGATATAGTTGGATGTTCTGTTGGTGAGTGCTCTTTATTTTCATGTCCCTGATACAATCTATGGTGGCCTGTTCCATGCAATCTGGGTTTAACTCTGTTGGTGTGAGTTGTTCTGCAATGTCTGAGGTGTCCAGTAGAGGTGGGAAGTAAGGACGAAGGCGATCCACATTGAAGACTGGGTGCGGACCAAGGAATGGTGGAATGCGGCTGAAAGGAATTTTCCCTACGGCCTTGGTGATGGTGTACGACCGTATCGGAGCGGGCGAAGCTTGCGGTGGGGTCCGTCGAGGCACTCATACTGGTGTGGCCTTGCTGTCGCCCACAGAGTTGTGTGGCACCCGGTGTTGATCATGGCGCTGCTTGTACTTCGCATTGGCTCTGTCCAATATATCATGAACCTATTGGCGGATGTGTTGAATGTGCTCGATGAAGCTACTTTCTTTTTCAACTTCAAACTGGACATGAGCTGAATCGGCCTGAGCAGCTGCAAATGGCATGGCTACGTCAATAGGACATAGTGGCTGGAATCCCAAGCCCACCTGAAAGGGGATATGGCCAATTGAATTGTGGAGAGCCCTGTTATAACTATGTTGTACATAGGGGAGGCTCTCGTCCCATGTGCGTGGATGCTTTGAATTGTGCATGCCCAGAATGTGCTGAAACGTGTTGACGACACTCTGTACGTATCTTGTTTGGGGATGGAAAATGCAGCAGACTTAGTGAGCTTGGTATCCAACATTGACCGGAGGCTAGACCAAAATAATGTTGAACCCAAACCGCATCGATCGATATGATAGTGCCACTTATTCATCCCAAAGTGCACCACGATCGTTCAAAGAAGAAGTTGGCAATGCATACTGTGTGATATTCTTCTTGCAGGCCGCCATGATGGCCATCTTCGAGAATCTGTCGACGACCACGAAAACACAGTCATTTCCCTGCTTAGTAGAAGGTAGGCCTGACATGTAATCCATGGAGATGGATTCCCAAGGCCGACTAGGGGTAGGTAGCGGAGTATATAGGCCTTTCTTCTTGATGGTCGGTTTGGCAATGGCACAAGCAGTGCAGAATCTGATGTGCTTCTCGACATCCTTTCGAAGATTCGGCCAATAGAAATACTTCTGCAGGATTGCTACTGTTTTCTCGACCCTGAAATGCCCAATGACTTGACTGTAGTGTGCTTCCCATATCATCTTGGCACGCTCGCTTGAAGGAACACAAAGGTGTCCCAGGTGACATAAAAGTGCATCTCGGAGGTGAAAATTTGGAACTTGCGTACCCCCCAAGAGTGCCTTGTAAGTGTGGCCGAATTCTGGGTCACTCTCATAGAGAAGCGACCAATCAGAAGTCTCATGCCCACAAGAGTTGAGCATGGTGGTGAGCACCACAATTAGTGGTCGGCTGAGGCAGTCTGCAAAATTATTGGTGCTACCCTTCTTGTACTTGATATTCAAATGAAACTATTGCAGATATGTGGACCAATTTTGATGGTGATCATTCTGCAACTTCCCTTGTGTCTGTATGAACTGCAAGGGCCGGTGGTCTATGTGGATGATTCTTTCCTTCCCAAAAATGTAATGCTTCCATTGTCGACAAGCTTGCACAATGGAATACATTTCTTTGTCATAAGTGGGATACTTGCGAACTGTGTCAGACAATGTATCACTGTGATATGCCACTGGATGTCCCTGTTGAGTAAGAACTGCCCTAATAGCATAGTCAGAGGCATCTGTCTCAATCTCAAATGGCTGTTGCAAGTCTGGTAATGTGAGCACTGGGGCAGAACAGAGGCGATTTTTTAATTCTGTGAATGCCTTCTGTTGAGGTTCCGAACAAAAGAATTTTTCTCTTGCTCCTCCCTTGGTGACTTGACTCAAGGGCCAAGTGATATGAGAGAATCCCAACATGAATCTACGATAGAAATTAGCAAGACCCAGAAAGCTGCAAAGCTCTGTTATAGTGGTTGGGGCTGGCCAATCCCGAATGAATTAGATCTTGGCTGGATCCACATGCACCCCCCTTTCATCAATAATGTATCCCAGATATTGAACCTGGGTCATGCCAAACGTGCACTTCTCCAAATTGGCACACAACTTGTGTTCCCGCAGTGTTTGGAGGACTTGTCGGATGTGGTGAAGGTGCTCTTCCCAAGTCTGGCTGAAGATCAGAATGTCATCCAAGTACACCACTACGAATGAGTTGGTGAATGGCCGGAAGATGTCGTCCATCATCCTCATGAAGGTTGCGAGAGCATTCGTCAACTCGAAAGGCATGACCAGCCATTTGAAAAGGCCTTCCTTGGCTTTGAAGGCAGTCTTCCACACATCAGAGGGTTCAATTGGTACCTGGTGATACCCAGACTTCAGGTCGATCTTGCTGAAATATTTTTCACCTTTGAGTTGGTTCAGAAGGTCATCAATCCGTGGGATTGGGTACCTATTCCGGACAGTGATCTTGTTCAGCGCCCGATAGTCAATACAGAGTCTCCACGTCCCATCCTTCTTCTGTACCAACGCGATCGGGCTCCCACAGGGCGATGAACTTGGTCTGATGTGACCTTTCTGCAACAGCTCCTGAATCTGCCTCTTGATTTCATCATTCTCCATAATAGAGCGCCGATAGATCGGTCCATTAGGTAGCGGCGCACCGGGGGTCAGATCAATCGGGTGCTTGACCTGACAGTGCAGAGGAACCCCTGTGGGTGAGGTGAATATGTCCCCGTACTCCTCCACAACCTTATCCATTTGTTGTTGTTGTGTAGAGGAGCCCTGTTTGGAGGTCGTGGCCACAGTCTTCTTCTTGCCCTGGGGGCGGATCATCAGGAAAACGAATTTCCTGGTTTGGGAAATGAGCTTACTGCATTGTTTTGCAGTAACCAAAGAGATAGTCGTAGGAGGTGGTACCTCTGGTATCCTGTACAACTTATTTCCCAAAGTAATAATAACAGCACGAGGTCGAGACTCATACACAGCATGACGCTTCCACAAGTATGGTTGTCCTAATAATACATCGGAAACATCAATAGGAGCAACATCACATAATACCTCATCCGTGAAGGGCTTGATGCTATAGGGAAGGCGACACTGCTGGCTGACGCGGAGATCTCGTCCTTGGTGAAGCCACCCGTTGGTGTATGGATGTGGGTGAGCTGTGGTCGGCAAGCCCAACCGCTTCACGGCGTCTACTGAAATGAGGTTCTTTTGGCTCCCATTGTCGACAATGAACTGTACAGGGGAGCCCTTTACCCACATCTGGGAGTGGAAGAGACGTTCCTCCTCCTCTGGATCTTCTGGTTCCTCCTTCTGGACCTTTGTAGTGGCAACAGTGGCGTTGAGCTCCGCATCAATAATCTGTTTCCCTTTTTCATTCCCCTTTTCAGGTTCTGATTCGGAGTCGGAGCATGCATCTGACTCAGAAGCCCTCATCTCGGCCACTAGCGACTGCTTGGCCCGACACTCACTTGTGTTGTGAGTGGAGCTCTTATGGAACTCACACCACTTTCCCGTGTCCTTCTTTGGCTTTACGATGTTGTTCTTTTCTTGTGGCTTTGACGGGTTGTCTTTAGCCACCATGCTCTGTCCTTTGTTCTGCGGTTTGGAAGCACCTTTTCCTTGCTTTTGATTCGCAGATCCAAAGTCTCGCTTCTTCTGTTTGAATTTCTGCTCAATCTTGGTAGCATACCGGTATGCCGTACCAAGCGAGGAGATGTCGAGGAACTCTATTTCCTCCTGAATGTATCTGTGCAGACAGCTGCGATACTTTAGCACCAGATGTTTCTCTGAATCTTTGATACCCAACTTTGTGCGCAGGGTATGGAACAGATTCGTCAGCTCATGCACATCTTGATCCCTTTGTTGTCGCGGCGTGGTCCATTGTATGTACTTGTCCTCATAGCTCCCCATGGGATAGTACTGTTCCTTGACGGCGTCTCGGAAATAATTCCAAGTTGGTACGGCCGAGAACAGAGAGGGTTCTGTCTGGTCCTTGTTCTCACAGTAGGTTTCCCACCAATCCTTAACATGGGGGGTAGCTTTGAGGAGTGCAAAAATAATCTTCTCCCGATCTGAAAAGTCATGAACAGAGAAATATCCTTCTAATAGATTCAACCATCTATCTACAACATCTGTGTCTATTTGACCCTCAAATATGGGAATGTCAAACTTTAATTGCACCTTAAAAGGAGTCGCACCTCTAGAGTGGCTGCTGGATGCAGATGCCTCGCCGGTGGGCAGTCGTTGAAGGATCTGAGCAAAGTTATCCATAATCACGTTCCTTTGTTTTTCGAGGGCCTCCTCAAGCAATATTTTGATAGGATCTCCTGCTCCCTCATCTTTCTTTTCATCCCCCATGGGCGTCCGTCGAGGTTTGCGAGGCTGATCTTGCAAAGGTTCCACAAGATCAAGCCCTAGCTCCTTATACCCGGACCTCGTTGGGGACATGCAAAGAAGGATTGAGAACAAAACAAACCGCTATGATACCACTGATCCGGATTTATGCAGGAATGCAACAGAATAAACATATAACCATAAATACAGAGATGCAGCGGAAACAACACTTCATTTCATTAATATCAAAGAACTGAAATTTGCTTACAGACAGAATGGAAATAAAACTAGCTAGGGTCCTGGTAGCTATCTCTGAGAAGAGATGTGGCGGCTACAGGCCTCTGAACTCAGTTACAATGAGGCTCGATTGCCTATTTATTATTGAGAAACAATGGAGAACTCTAAACATCCAAAAACCTAACCCTAGGAGATGAAGCGCCAAGACTATGGGCCCCGTATGGGTAAATTGGTGTTTCAACTTCCCAAGGACGTAACTTTGGCATACTATATCCATTTGATGCACATGGTACATCATTAGAAAGATCTATCCGAGGACTACAACTTTCACCACAAATATCCATTTCAAAATAGAATGATATTCGCTGGAGGCGCGATGCCCAAAAAACGTCGTTTAGGACCTCAAAACGGCTCCGGAAGTTTAGGACCCAAAAAAATGCTAAAAATAGTAAGTTGTGCCGAAACTGAAAAACTGAAAGAGGCAATGGTGGGGCCCCAAGTAGAATAGGCGGGTGGCCACCAATATCCACCTGGATCAACAAATGTCCACAACTGTCCAACGTGTGAATTTCTCTTTTATCACTCTTTCCTAGAGTAATTTACATAATAAACCATGTGTACATTATCATTAAAACAAAATAAATGTTTATGTACATTATGCATTCATACAACATTGGTCCACAATATCTAGATTGACAGGAAACATAACTAGCATACAACGATATACATTCTAATTTTCCAAATAACATAATCATGCATATATTAGCATTATAATTTCTCATTTATGGTTGTAATTCACATTGCAACGTTTTACCTTCAAAGGTTTTCTTGTTTCCATTAAGTTACCCCTGCTTCATCCCATCAATAACGTTAGTCATAAATATGCATTGTTTAAACAAGTATTCACTTTCGCAATACAATGTTTTCATGCATAAAAGTATATACAAATATTCATTAATTCTTATATGTCAATAATGGTTAGGGTAACAATCCAAACATTTCCAATTCCCACAATATAGTGTTACCAACAGACCAACACATGAAGTAACTGCCATAATCACTTGTTCACAACTTGCAATAAGCTTAAATTAAAACCAATTCATGCATATAAGTTTTTAGTTAGTCATGCAACACTAACTAATCAATGCTAACAACCATTTTAATGTTTCCATGACAAGACTCAGTCAAGAATTAGATATTACAGTGAAGTCTCACTACTCAACTCATTTTTTACTTTTAACATCTAAAGGGGTTCTTTCAATGTCCTTTTAAAACACTCTATCTTCCTCTTCAAGGGAATTCCCCATATTTTACATTTATGTATTTATTCTCTATAAGTAGTGCATTGTAACTTTAGTCATGTTTATTAATTGTATCAATAATATTGTCATATATGCAAAGGTTGATAGTCAACTCTCACTTTCACTAGTAAGTACTGAGGTTGTTCATAGGTGCAACAAAGGCTTTATAGTCTTTTATCCTAACCAGGATTCAAATGCCATGAACACATTTTTGTAACAAAATTTATTACTTATTAATATTCAATGTGGTTATAAAAATGCATCATGCATCTCATGTCAAACGTATTCTACTACATATTTTGATATGTAGATTGTTAGACTCATACCTGAGTTGATGCCCACTAGTATCATACCTCAATTTTTTTCTACTTAACAATTCCTAAAGGCGCTAGTGTTGCAACCTTCAACTCTGATAATACTTGTAACATCCCCTGTAACCTAGCATGGAAATGCATAGGATTAGAAATTTTTGACACAATTTACCCACATGTAACTATCCAAATCACTATTCCATATTTCTCATTAGCCACTAGAAAGAATCTTCATCATTACATACAATAACTTTAGTAAAAGAATAGTAATTTACATAACCATTAACAACCATTGTTACATTAACTTTAGTAAATGAATAGTAAGTTACATAACCATTAACAACCATTGTTGTAGCATATTAACAAAAACTTTTTGATGTAACCTTGGATCATTTTCATGATTCCTTTAACTATATTATTTAATCACATACTTGATATTATAAACATCATCTCATGCAAGGAATCTGCATCATAAAAGTAGCACAATAGGAAACCATGTCATTAGACACAGATATACCCTAGAAAACCCCGTAGGGTTAAAACCAACAAACATTTAATTTTATTATTAAACACTCATGAGGTTGCTCACCCCTCACTCAATGGATTATAATGAAGTACATCCCTTAACCATTTTCATAAAATATTACAAATACATATCATTTCAATATAACATATATAATTAAAATCTATTACAAAGATCATGGTATTATTTATCAACAATATTCAATATTTACATCTTTGTGTCCTAGTTATTTCATTAGTGGACCATCTTGCAACGCGTGCTCATATGCATGTACTATTAGTTCTTTTACATGTCATAATGTTAACATAATCTATCCTTTGCACAAGTCACCATCATTCCCTTCCATTGTCTTCGTCAACAAACTTTGATATCATGATTACATAAATTATTAACCAACCAATTATCAATCTTTAATAGTAATTCTTCAACATCTATTCATGTGCATACATGAAATGTAAATAAAATATCACAACATCATTCTTCTAACAACACCGCTCATGCATTAACTATAATCAAAAGCATGTCAAAATAAATACCACATTACTATGATTCTTCTCGCACAAGCACATGTTCTTTTCCAAAGGAAAACCACTGTAACCATCAATTTTCATAAGAGGATACTAACAACTTAGCCTTATTTTTCAGGCATGTAATTAGACAAAAACTTATTCAAATGAAGTCATCCCCTCAACTTCTTCTTTGTGCATGTGACTAAGTAATCTTCCAATACAATAGATATTATTATTACTACTTTTATGCATGAAAAATAATGTCCCCTTCTAAGGGGAATTTAACATAGTAGATACTATTATCATGCATGGAAATGCAAGTCCCTTTTCTAAAAGCATATTTCTCAAGATCGAGTTATTTAAAAATTCTATTGTACATGCAAATACATGTTTTTTTCTAAAATAAAGTTGATGTGTTAGTTATTATTTCTTGCGTGTGGATATATGTATTTTTCCAAAGAAAATCTAATGCTTTTTTTTGCGTGCAATTACTTGTTTCTCTTCCAAGGTTTAACATAATGATTATTCTTTTCTGCACACAAATTCTTGTTTATATTCAAAAGGCCAAACATAATAATTATATACTTTCCATGCATAATTATTTTCAAAGAATTTGGAATCATAGGTGTACCTTTCATGGATGCAAAGATCTTATATCCTTTCAAGAGGTCAAACACAATATTTCTATTTTTCATGCAAGAAAATAACACATTTCCTTTCAGGAAATACCAAACATAATATTTCTATATCATGCATGCATACAAATTATTTCCTCTCAAGAAATATGAGGGATATTAGTTCTATTTCGTTGCATGAAAGGAACTTATTTCCTCTCAAGAAACATAAAACTTACTAGTTCAATTTTGATGTGTGCAAATACACGTCCATGTTCTCAAAAGGAGAGTTTAAACATGTGTTTCAGTTTCACACAATTAATATTAACACTGTTACCAATGAAATAGGTAACCTGACCTCAAAACGGGAACTCTAGCCCAAAAAGACTCAAAAAACATGAAAAAACACCCCCAAAATAAAAAAAAGTGTATTCCAGAACGCACTTGGTTTTTTTTTAAGGTCAAATTTCAACATTTTATAAAATTATGCTAAAAACAAAATTGTTTCTTGAAAAAAGGATTGAAAAAACACCCTCAAAACAAAACCAGTTGATGCTGGAATAACAAAAAAAAAAATTATGTCATATTTTTTGACATTTTTAAAAATAGAAATAACATTTTTTAATTTTTAAAATTCAAACATTAAAGAAAACCTAAAATTTAAGAAAAAAAATAAATTTAAAAAATAAAAACATTTTAAAGCTTAAAATTTAAAAATATATACGAATAAAAAAATAAAAAATAAAAATAAAATAAAAATTTTAATTCAAACACTAAAAAAAATTTAAGAAAAAAAATATAAAATAAAAAAAAAAATCTAAAAATTAAAATTTCAAAATATATAGCAATAAAAAATAAAAATAAAAACAAAATAAAAATATTAAATTAAAAAAAAAAAAACAAGTTAAAAAAAGTAAGAAATTATAAAAAATAAAATATAGAAATTGAATTTAAAAAAGAAAAAGAAAATGTTAAAAAAAAAAAAAAAAAAACATTATTGAAATTAAAAGTAAAAAAAATGAAAAATTAATTAAAAATGAAAAATGAAAAATAAAATACAATAAAAATATTAAATTTAAAAAAATATGTATTAAAAAAACAAATAGATTTTAAAAAATAAATTAAATTTAAATTATAAAAAATAATATATATATATATATATATATATATATATATATATATATATGAACTTAAATTAAAAATATATATATTAGATTTTATTAAATTTAAAAAAAATGTTAATATTAAAATAACAAAATATATATATATATATATATATATATATATATATATATATATATATATATATATATATATGAACTTAAATTAAAAATATATATATTAGATTTTATTAAATTTAAAAAAAAATGTTAATATTAAAATAGTAAATTAAATTTTAATAAATAAATGAAAAAACAAATAAATTTTAAAATAAAAAATAAATTTTAAATATAAAGAGAAAAGAAAAAAGAAAAAAAAAACACATTGTGAAAATAAAAAGTGAAAAAACTTTAAAAATCAATTAAAATTGAAAAAAATAAATTAAATAAAAAATAAAATAGAAAACAAATTAATTTGAAATTATTAAGTTTCATTAATATATATATATATATATATATATATATATATATATATATATATATATATATATATATATATATATATAATTAATTTTAAATACACAATTTTAATTGAAATAAAATATATATATATAATTTTTATGTAATTAAAAAAATAATAATAAAAAAATACAAAATTTACTAAATTTTTAAAAATTAAATGAAAAAACTAAAAAAAAATTTAATAACAAAAAAAAATATGAAAAAAAAAATATATACAAAATTTAGAAAAGAAAAATTTTTAAAAAATGAATAAAATGAAAATAAAAATAAAAATAAAAGAAAAACAAAAAAATTAAAACAAATTAAATTTCAAATATAAAAATTAAATTTAAAAAAATAAATAAATAAATTTTTTGAATTTAAAAAAAAAAAAAAATTTAAATCAAATTAAAAAAAAAAAAAAAAAAAAATTTGATCGTGGTGGCGCCGCCAATCGGCCTCTCGCCCAGGTGGCGGTGGAGACCGGCCGTTGGGCGGGAGGCCGATTTCGGGAATCGCCCTCCCATGACAGGAGGTCGATTCTGAGAATCGCCCTGAGGCCGATTCCGGGAATCTCTCTGAGGCCGATTCCGGGAATCTCCCATCACCCTCAAGGTGATTCCCGGAATCAGCCTCCCGCCACGGGAGGGCGATTCCGGGAATTGGCCTCCCTCCCGCGGCGGGAGGCCAATTCTGGGAATCGCCCTCCCGTGGCGGGAGGCCGATTCCAGGAATCACCCTGAGGGCGATGGGCGATTCCTGGAATCGACCTCAGAGAAATTCCCGGAATCGCCCTCCGGCCACGAGAGGCTGATTTCGGGAATTGCCCTCCCACGGCGGGAGGCTGATTTCAGATATGGCTCTGAGGCCGATTCCGGGAATCACCCATCGCCCTTAGGGCGATTCCCGGAATCGGCCTCCCGCCCAGGTGGCGGTGGAGGCCAGTTGCTGGGCGAGCGGGGGGCTGCATGCAGCCTCCCCGCCCGCCCAGCGGCCGGCCTCCACTGCCACTTGGGCAGGAGGTCGATTGGCGGCGCCACCACGATCGAGTGCTTTTTGGGTCCGTCGAATTGCCCTCCTAGTGAGAAGGCGATTTGAGAATCGCTCGAGTCGATTCAGAATGCTTCGCCATGTAGGGCGATTCCGGGAATCGACCTCACTTCGGTGGGAGGTAGATTGGCGGCGCCACCACGATAAAAAAATTCTTCTTCTTTTTTTTAAATTTTTAATATATATATATTTCTTTTAATTTGATTTTTTTTTTTTTTAAATTCAAAAAATTTCATTTTTTTTTTTTTTTTAATTCAAATTTTTTTATTTTAAATTTAATTTGTTTTAATTTTTTTTTTTTAAATTTAATATTTTAGATTAATTATTTTTTAAAATTTAAAATTTATTCATTAAATTTATTAAATTTTAATTTAATTTTTTTTTAAAAATATTTTAGTTTATTTGGTTTTTCACTTTTAAAATTGATGAATTGTTTCATTTATAAAAAAAACAGCGAATTTATGGATATTTGTTTTTTAATTATTTGCACGTGGTTTTTTTCATTTTTTTTGTTTTTTAATGATAGTTTTTTTTTATTATAATTCTTTTATTTTAATTTTCTTTTTCAATTTAATTTTTTTTTTTTTTTTAATTTTTTTTTTTAATTTTTTTTTTCTTCTTATTATTATTATTATTTTAATTTTAGTTTTTAAATTTAATTTTTTCTTTTTTGTATTTTATTCTTTTATCTAAATTTTAATTTTGTAATTTAAATTATTTTTAAATTTTCTATTTAATTTTTTTTTTTTTTTTTTTTAATTATATGGTTTTTTTTAATAACTTAGAAAAAAATGTTTTTAATGTTTTTTTTTACAAATTTTTTTGGTTATTTTTTGTTTTTTTCTTTAAATTATGTGTTTTTTTTTCAAATTTTGTCGTCTTCTTTTTTTTTTCTTTTTTTTTAACGAGTTAAATTTGTTTTTTTTAACATTTTTATTGGTTTTTTTTATTGTTTTTATATATTTTTTTTAATCTAAGTTTTGTGTTTTATTACCAACATGAAAATCACCACTCTAAAAAAAAAAAAGGTTGATGCTGCATCAATACGTTTCAAAATTAGCATGAAAATCACCACTCTAAAAAAAAAAGTTGATGCTGCATCAATACGTTTCAAAATTAGCATGAAAATCACTAACATTTAAAACAAATATTCATACTTCATAAATAAAAATATTAGAATGTCGAAAATGTGCTCAAAAAAAAAAAAAGGTGATTCTGCATCACCACTTTTTAAAATCGGGTGCTTTTTATGCTACCAAAAAAAAGTAGGTAATAGTGCGGTTACCTATTTCATCGGTAACAGTGTTTATTTTCTCTGCATGTAAATATATATTTCTATAACATATTGGTTTTTCTTTGTGCATGTGCTAAATAATATTTTTTTTTCTAAGGTCTAATGCATAGCACTATTATTTCATTCATACCTATACATTTCTATTTTCAAAGAATTTAATACAACAATGCTTGCAAAATCTTCTCCTTTCCAATCTAATGCGATAATGTATGCAAAGACATTTCACTTTAAAATCTAATACCATGGTGCATGCAATTAATATTTACTTTTCAAGAATTAACATAGAAACTTATTCCAAGAATTCAAATATAATGGATATTATTATTGTTCACATACTCTTATTAAGAGTCTATAAGAATCATGTTAATATCTCGAAGGAAATTAATAATCTAATTTTCTCTCGTAATTTCTTGACAATCCTTTTTTTAATGAAATAACTTATTTCCTTTCTCTTTTCATAAGAAAAGTTTACATACATTATTTTCATGAAAAATGTCATGATTTCTTTAATATTTTTGTGTGCAGGTTTCACGTGTGTTTTCTTTCCAAGAAATCTAATGCTAAGTTTGTTCCTTTTGTATATTCAAGTGCATATTTATTTTCTGAGAAAAATCTATCACAATAACTTTTCTTTTCATGCAGATATGTGTTTCTTTCTCAAGAAAACTTGGCAAAATAATTATTAAATATGTGCATTAAGCGCATGTTCCTTTTTCAAGAAACTATTAAAATAAAAATCACACATTGCTTTCAAGAATCCTATTTAGTTGTCATTTTTATGTACATGTTTCTCATTTAATATTTTTAATGAACTAACACATAATTATCTATATTTCTATATGCAAGGTTTTGTGCTTTCTAACCCATCTTTTATGCCTAAAAAAAACAAAAAAAATTAAGATAACAACCAAGTTGACTTAACTTCTATCCACATAAATCATGCAACTCACACGGTTAATTTAGCCATGAAATATTTTAAGAATTCAACACACAAAACAATTATAGTTTCTTTGAAGAAATTTACCCCTTTCTTCCTTTCATTTGCACTTTCTCTCCTCGTCGGCTATCACCGTTTTGTATTCTTTCATAGCCTTCTTCTTTGTAGTCAAATGCATCATATGGAATTCCATCTCCTTCATATGATGCCTTATTCTATGGGTGTTTCAAGGAAACATCCTCGATGTGAAATCCATAGTAATACCAAATGCAATAAAAATCAAGGAAAGGACCACCTCCTTTAAAAATGGTGATTGTTACATAGACATTTTTCGTTTACCCTCCTCCACCAGTGTAGATTCAACTTTTATACCCTCATTACCCTATTTATTTCTTACACAATATAACAGGTGCCTTGCCTTTTATCTTCCAAGTTATGTTTTTCTTCTTCTTCTTCTTTTATCATGTGTTCTTTTTCAACTAAAAAGATATATATGAAAATATGTTTTGTATGCGGTCCCCCCATACCATCTTTTTCCCATGTTGAGGAATTTTTTTCCATAAATAGTATGGTTGATCAACAATTTGGTAATTGTTCTTGGAGGTAACCTAACTTATTATGAAATACATACAAACAAGTAATATTTCCATATAAAAAATATGACTACTTTATTTTGATTAGCAATGAAATTTCCACGTAATTATTGGTAATATTATCACAATGCATAAATATGATTAGAGATGTTACATACTCCCCCTTGAAGTAAATAGTGTCCTCGGTGTTTATCATTAAATTTTACTCATGATATAATAATCTAAACAACTAAAAGATGAAATTTTCCATTCAAAATGAAGTTTTTATCTCTAGGAAATATCAATAAACCAAAAACAATCATGTTTTGTCAATAAGCATAAGCATTTGTAACTGTAAAATAAGAAATTTGTACTTTCCTTCAAAAAAACAAAGTCTCTGTACCAACTTACCATTACTTTCCAATTACTCTTAGAAGTTATAGACACTTTTATGCAAGCACTCTAATGGTTTGAAAACCCATCAACACTCCATGGCAAGGACCCTCTAATGTATGACTACATTAATCACATTAGGCACAAAATTTTCAATCAAATGAAATACTTTTAACTATCAATCATTCATGCAATGTCAACTAATATTTTTACCATAGTACTTCCACAAGTACTCAGAGAGCACATAGCTCTTCAATCATCAAAATTATAGTGTATCAAATGCATATTGTATTAGCCCTTGATATATACATATGTATAGTACTTCTATGAGTACTCAGAGAGCACCTAGCTCTCTAATAATTTGAATGATCAACAACTTCACCAAGTGAATATTGTCTTAGCCCCTGCTAAGACATTCAAAATGTTGGTAATACAATAAAGGAACTACATTTCCTACCATTCTTTACTAAACAATATGCTTATTTCCTATCAAGGTGTACATAAATTTACTACACAATTGTATATAAAATTCATTTTTAGCACAACACATAACTGATTAGTTAATTTTTTCTTCTATAAGAACCAAAATGAAAAAATAATGCTCCTTCCAACCAATGGGAATTGGTTTCCACAACTAGATTGAGTTATTTTTACATCCATACAGTTATTTGATAGATTCCATACCAAGTCCATTTGGAATTCCACTGGCCAACCAGTTCAAGAATTATAATGACTGCACAAGGTTCAATACATGATTCCTCTTAGTATCATCATGCCTATTCCTCTAATAACATCTCTTCTATGAAAAAATTTGAGCTTCCTCCAACGGACTCCAAATCAAGAGAGTTGCCTAAGGCTTTTTCCCCTCTTACCATATTGGCCATCTTTTTTCCCTTACTAAGATCATATTATCTCTAAGGAGAGGAAATTTGGGCAAGAAAGTGCCATCAACCCCTCTAAGCAAGCAACCACCATCAACCCCAGGCCTCATGGCCTTTCACAACTGTTCACAATTATCTGGCATGTGAAATTATCTTTTAGCACTCTTTCCCATAATAATTTACATAATAGACCATATGTACAAATTAAAACAAAAGAAGCATTTATGTACATCATGCATTCATACAACATCAATCCACAATATCTAGATTGACAAGAAACATAACTGGCATACAGAGTTATACATTCTAATTTTCCAAATAACAAAATCATGCATATATTAACACTATACTTTCTCATTTACGATTGAAATTCACATTAGAATGTTTTACCTTCATAGTTTCTCTTGTTGTCATTAAGCTACCCATGCTTAATCCCATAAGCAACTTTAGTCATAAATATGCATTGTTTAAACAAATATTCACTTTCACAATCATTTTAGTTCATGCATACAATGTTGTTATACATAAATGTATATACACATATTCATTGATTTTTATATGTCAATAACGGTTAGTATAACAATCTAAACATTTTCAATTCCCAAAATATACTGGTACCAATAGGCCGATACATGAAGTAACTACCATAATCACTTGTTCACAACTTGCAGTAAGATTAAACCAAAACCAGTTCATGCGTATAAGTTTTAATAGTTAGTCATGCAACACTAACTAATCAATTTTATCAACCATCTTAATGCAACCATGACAAGACTTAATTAGCAACTAGTTATTGCAGTCAAGTCTCACTACTCGACTCATTGTTTACTTTTAACATCTAAAGGGGTTTTTTCAATGTCCTTTTAAAACAATCTATTTTCCTCTTCAAGGGCATTCCCCATACTTTACATTCATGTATTTATTCTCTATAAGCAGTGCATTGTAACTTTAGTCATGTTTATTAAATGTATCAGTAATATTGTCATACATGCAAAGGTTGGTAGTCAATTCCCACTTTCACTAGTTAGTACTCATGTTATTCATAGGTACAACAAAGGTTTTATTTTATTTTATCCTCAACAAGATTCAAATGTTATGAATACATTTTTTGCAGCAGAATTTATTTTTTATTACTCTTCAATGTAGTTATTAACATGCATCATACATCTCATGTCAAAAGTATTCTACTGCATATTTCGATATATAGATTGTTAGACTCATACCTGAGTTGATGACCACTAGTATCATACCTCAATTTCTTTTCTACTTAAAAATTCCCAAAGACACCAATGTTGCAACCTTTAGGTCTTATATCACTTGTAACATTCCCCGGTAACCTTGCATGTAAATGCATAGGATTAAGAATTTTTTACACAATTTAACCACGGGTAACCATCTAAATTACTATTCCATATTTCTCATTAACCACTAGATACAATATTCATCATTACATACAATAACTTTAGTAAAGGAATAGTAAGTTACAGAACCATTAACAACCATTGTTACAATAATAATCATACTTGATATTATAAAAATCAACTCATGCAAGGAATCCACATCATAAAATTAGCACAACATGCAACCACATCATTAGACACAGATATACCCTAGAAACCTCATAAGGTGAAAATCAATAAAAATTTAATTTTATTATTAAACACTCAAGAGGGTGCTCACCCCTCACTCAATGGATTATAAAGGAATCCATCTCTTAACCAATGTCATAAAATATTCCAAAAAAATATCATTTAAATACAACATCTCTAGCTAAAAGCTATTACAAACATCATGATATCATTTACCAACAAATATTCAATCTTTAAATCTTTATGGCCTAGTTGTTCCATTAGTGGACCATCTTGCAGCTCGCACCCATCTGCATGGACCATTAGTTCTTTTATCTATCACAATGTTAACATAATATATCATTTTCACAAGTCACCAACCTTTCCTGCTATTGTTGTCGTCAACAAACTTTGATATCATGATTATATAAATTATTAATCAACCAATAATCAATTTTTAACAGTAATTCTTCAACATCTATCCATGTGCATACATGAAATGTAAATAAAATATCACAACATGCTTCTTATAACAGCATTGCAAATGCATTAATTATAAGCAAAAGTATGTCAAAATAAATACCACATTAATATGATTCTTCTCACACAAGCACACATTCTTTTCCAAAGGAAAACCATTTTAATCATCCATTTTCATTTAAAGGATACTAGCAACTTAGCTTTATTTTCCATGCATGTAATTAGATAAAAACTTATTCAAAGAAATTTAGCCCCTGAACTTCTTCTTTGTACATGTAACTAAGTAATCTTCCAATAAAATAGATATTATTATTATTATTACTATTATGTATGCAAACGCATGTCCCCTTATAAGGGAAAGCTAACATAATAGATATTATTAGCATGGATGTGAATGTAATTCCCTTTTCAAAAAACATATTTACCAAATAGATATATTTACAAAGTCTATTGTACACACAAATACATGCTCTGTTCTAAAAGAAAACTAATGTGTTAGTTATTATTTCTTGCATGCAGATATATGTATTTTTCCAAATCAAAGCTAATGCATTTTTTTTTTTGCAAGTGATTACTTGTTTCTCTTCCAAGGTCTAACATAATGGTCATTCTTTTCTACACACAAATTCCTATTTCTCTTCAAAAGGAAAAACACAATAATTATGTACTTTCCATGCATAATTATTTTCAAAGAATCCAACATCATAGGTGTACCTTTCATGGATGCAAAGATCATATCTATTTTCAAGATATCAAACACAATATTTATATTTTTCTGCAAGAAAATAACACATTTCCTTTCAACAAATATCAAACATAATATTTCGATATCATGCATGCATATTGTATATATATTTTGGTGCATGCAAGGAACTTATTGCCTCTCAAGAAACATCAAACTAGCTAGTTCAATTTTTGTGCATGCAAATACACATCCATGTTCTCAAAAGGAGAGTTTAAACATAATATACATTAAATATATTTCAGTTTCACACAATTCATTTTTTCCATGTATGTAAATATATATTTCTATAACAGATTGGTTGTTCTTTGTGCATGCACTAAATAATTTTATTTTATTTTTTCTAAGGTCTAATGCATAGCACCATTCTTTCGTGAATAATGATACATTTCTCTTTTCCAAGAATTTAATACAATAATACATGCAAAATATTTTATCTTTTCCAATAATATAATACGACATTGTATGCAAAGAAATTTCACTTCGAAATCTAATATAATGATGTGTGCAATTAATATTTCATTTTCAAGAATTAACATGGAAACTTATTCCAAGAATTCAAATATAATTGATATTATTATTGTGCACATACTCCTATTAAGAGTCTATAAGAATCATGCTAATATCTCCAAGGAAATTAGTAATCTAACTTTCTCTCGTAATTTCTTGACAATTTTTTTTTAATGAAATAACTTATTTCCTTTCTCTTTTCATAAGAAAAGTTTGCATACAATATTTTCATGAAAAATATCATGATTAATTTAATCTTTTTGTTTGCAGGTTTCAGCATGTGTTTTCTTTCCAACAAATCTAATGCTAAAGTTGTTTCTTCTCTATATGCAAGTGTGTGTGTTTTCTTTCCAATAAATCTAATGCCAAAGTTTTTTCTTCTCTATATGCAAGTGCATATTTCTTTTCTGAGAAAAATCTATCACAATAAAAAATCACACCTTCTTTTCAAGAAGCCTGGCTACTTGTCCTTTTTATGTACATGGTTCTCATATAATATTTTTTATGAACTAACACATAGTTCTCTATCAAGGAAAATTTTAACGATGGAAATTTATATTAAAGTTTAAAAACCTTGGCGAATCTTACGAGCCCCTAATATGAAGATTGTAAAAAGTTTTGTGATATTTTTTTAAAGATATCCAAATTTATTATGACTTCATATAGTCTCTATAAAATTTTGGCGATTTTTAGGATAACATATATTTATACTACAAAATTTGGGCGAATCACTTTTAGAAAAAATGGAAATTGGCGATTCTTTTTTTTGGAAAATCCATGGAAAATTAGCCCACCTGCAAATTTTAGCCCCTAAAATTTTTCATGTTCTCTATATTTCTATATGCAAGTTTTTGTGCTTTCTAACCCATATTTTATGCATTAAAAAAAACAAACAAAAATTTTAAGACGATAACCAAGTTGACTTAACTTCTATCCACATAAATCATGCAACTCACAGGGTTAATTTAGCCATGAAATATTTAAAGAATTCAATGCACAAAACACTTATGTTTTCTTTGAAGAAATTTTCCCCTTTCTTCCTTTCTTTTTCACTTCCTCTCCTGGTCAGCTATCACCATTTTGTATTGTCTCATAGCCTCATGCTTTGTAGTCAAATGCATAATATGGAATTCGATCTCCTTCATCTTATGCTTTATTCTATGGGTGTTTCAAGGCAACACCCTCGATGTGAAAGCCACAATAATACAAAATGCAATGAAAATCAAGGAAAGGACCACCTCCTTTAGAAATAGTGATTGTTACATAGACATCTTCCTTACCCTCCTCCACCAACATAGCTTCAACTTTTATACCCTTATTACCCTATTTCTTTTTTCCACAATATAAAGGTTGTCTTGCTTTTTATCTTCCAAATTATGTTATCCTTCTTCTTCTTCTTTTATTGCATTATTTTTCAATTGAAAAAATATATATGAAAATATTTGTTTCTTTTGTATGTAGTCCTCTGCCATTTTTTTTCGTGTTGAGGAATTTGTTTCCATATATAATATGATTGCTTAACAATTTAATAACTATTATTAAAATTAAGAAAAGATAATATGATTGCTTAACAATTTAATAACTATTCTTAAAATTAACCTAATTAATTATGAAATATGTACACAAGTAATATTTCCATATTA
The DNA here is from genome assembly GCA_034641835.2 of Pinus albicaulis. Lineage (NCBI taxonomy): Eukaryota > Viridiplantae > Streptophyta > Pinopsida > Pinales > Pinaceae > Pinus > Pinus albicaulis. The sequence continues at coordinate 1,144,634,086 of CM076581.1, forward strand.
AAAATGGCTACTTTATTCTAATTGGCAATAGAATTTCCACATAATTATTAGTAATATTTCCTTACATATACTCACATATACTCAAATTGATACTTTCACTCATATTCTCCTTAAACTTGTCGAGATATATTTAGAGGGACCCCCGCATTTTCTATTTATTAGTAAGGACACTAGCCTTTCAACGCAGAAGCTTAAAGTCATACACTCTCCACACATCAAATAAAAACAATTACATGTAATATTTCCAAGGAGAAAAAGTCAAACATTAAACACAATTATGTAATATTTATAACGAGAAATGTAATATTTATAAGGAGAAAAAGGTACGCATCTCGCTTAAATTATTATTATTATTATTATTATTTTTAAATCTTATTTTAAGTTAATCATCTATATGCAAGTTTAAATAACAAATTAAAGTAAAATCAACCTTTATTGCAACCCAAGAAAACTTCCAACCTTTTCCCCTTTTAATGACATTTTATAATGTGAAATCAAATTTTCATATTAAATATTTTTTGAAATTTTTAAATACATTTAATTTAATATAATGGATAATTTGTAAGGCTTTTTATTTGGTAGGAAATTAGAAATTTATTGGGTCGTTGTCACTATAACATAAACATTATATATTAATAATTTATAATTTAGTAAGAATGAAGATTTTATGATTTAGTTGAACCTACTTCTTGTGCCTTATCACAATAGGCTAAAAATGTTTTTTTGTTGGGCTAAGAGGCTCATTCTACATCTCACTATGATGTGTAAGGATGTTTGTCTGTCATCAAAATTGAAATTTTGTTCATGTAGGCGGAGGAAAAAAAAAAAAAACTATACAAAACATTTAAAGCAATGTAGATCCATCTAACTTTGGATCTATCATGTACCCAACCTAGATCCATCTAAATCTAGATCTATCATGCATGCAGAGGGATCAAATCTCTCAGGGAGTGCAAATTTCCTTTTTGGAGTGTAGAATTTGAAAAAAAATTTACACTTCAAGAAATTTGATCTTTGTAAACCTCATAAGTCTAAAGTTAAATAAATTTATATTGATAAAATTTGGAATTAGATTTTAAAAATAATATTTAATTATTTCAATCACTCAGAAAAATTTATTACATAATATTTTTTTTAACCATAAAAAAAAATTAATAACTAGTTACAACTAGTTGAAGTAATGTGAAAGTTTTTATTATATGATTTTATTAATTAAACCAAATATGGTTTTTATATGATTTTATTACTTAAACCAAATATGGTTGATATGATTTTATTACTTAAACAAATATGGTTGAAGTAATGTGAAGTTTTTATTATATGGTTTTTTTTTTTTTTAGATCTAGGATAGTCGGTAACTGGTGAGAGTTGCCTGAGCAAGGCCCGGGTTCAAATCCAACTGGCTGCCACTATAAACCTAGGATAGGTGCAACAGCCTGCAAGCCGCACACAATAGCAATTAACTTATGCCTCAACAAGAGCCGAGACGTCCACTATGGGGTCGCCTACTCTTCTAGCCAAGACACAACAGGCGTATGTCTCCACAGAGATTTGAACCTTGGTGGATGGGATGAAAACCTTATCCCTCCACCGTCAGACCTCCGCTTCACGGACCAAAGGTCGTGGGCTTGGCCCGGAACGGTTAATCTCTCGCGGCGAGCCACGCCCTCGCTCAGGATTGAGCACAGGACCTGTCCGTCTTTACGAGAGCGACCTTACCACTACGCCGCCTCCACGGACCTTAAAAGGTTGTGGGCTTGGCCCGGAACGGTTAATCTCTCGCGGCGAGCCACGCCCTCGCTCAGGATTGAGCACAGGACCTGTCCGTCTTTACGAGAGCGACCTTACCACTACGCCGCCTCCACAGACCTTAAAAGGTTGTGGGCTTGGCCCGGAACGGTTAAGCTCTCGCGGCGAGCCACGCCCTTGCTCAGGATTGAGCACATGACCTGTCCGTCTTTATGAGAGCGACCTTACCACTACGCCGCCTCCCACTTTTTCATTTTTGTCCTATTTGAAAGACTTGTTTTAAATATATTTTTTACATAATTTTTATTAGTATTTAATTAATAAAATTAAATAATATTCTTAATTATTTTTAATTGAATTTTTTACACTTGGTCGTTTTGAAAGGTTTATTCTAAATATAATTTTCATTTTTCTATTAAAATTTAATTAACAAAGTTAAATAATAAAAATGAAGGTTTATAAAGAATTGGTAATTTTGCAATATTCATTGTCACTGTTATATCAAAGCAAGTACAATTATTTGATAAATGTAATGACATGTTTTCAAAAACTTAAACCCATATAAATAGGAAATTAATAGTTGAAAATAGTATTCTTTTTTTGACTTGTGTGTCAGTGAAAGAGATGAGAATCAAATTTTCCTTAGCATGCACAAGTTTCTATAAGTTAGGAATCAATTCCTAGAAGTTAGGAGCTAATTCTTAAAATTTAGGATAAATTCCTAAAAATTAGGGTGAGTTCCTATAAATTAAGACGAATTATGAACCGTCTTGACTGATGTGTTGGAGTGGGAGGCTTAGTTTATTGTCTCCTAGTACAAAAGTTAATTTTGAAAAGTAAGATGTGTTGGAGTGGGAGGCTTAGTTTATTGTCTCCTAGTACAAAAGTTAATTTTGAAAAGTAATATGAGTGAGTCTCAAGTTCTAAATTAATTTGGGTAGAATGAGTTACATGAGTCGGTCAGACTTTGTTAACTTAATCAATTACTAGTTCGATTTCTAGAAATAATAACTTGTCAGATTTAGCCTATTCTAAAAGCCTATAAGGAGGATCAAGGCACAAAATTATTCAATTTTTTTTTGAGTACGAGTTGGTGAGACAAAGCAATAGAAAGCATAGATTTTTGTATGTAAACTTGTGAGAGGATTATGTACCAAAAGAGGCTTGTGCAGGTGTTTCAACTTGGGATAACTAGAGAAAACCATATTGGTTTCTAGTGAGGCGTGTGCACAAATTTATAAGAGAATTTCTTTGGGATTTGTGCAGGGAAATAGGGATGAGGCGTGTGCACAAATTTACAAGAGAATTTCCTTGGGATTTGTGCAGGGAAATAGGGAAGGGAGTGTCTTGTAGGTGTTTTAGCTTAAGATAAGTAGAGAAAATCATATTGGTTTCTAGTGAAAAGATATTGTATGGTTAGAGATATGTTGCTCAATTTTATATTAATAAAATTCTCAATCAAGCAGATGGTTTTTCTAATTAGGTTCTTGATTTATTTATGTGTAACTATAATTATTATTTATCTTAAATTACAAATTAGGTTTAGATTGTAATATAAACTGTTACAAAAATTCATAGATTTTCTACACTAATTATTCACCAAAATAATCCAGCTAAAATATTTTGAAAAAAAATAACAAAATAAACATAAAAATAGACTTTAATTCAATATATATAGCTATTATAAATAATTAAATATAATATTTTAATGAAAAAACAAAAAAAAACAAACATTTTTCCAAGTGACCACGAAAGTTCGGAAATCTCTTTTAACAACCAAGAAAACAACTTTTCATTCTCATTCTTAAGAATAATTTATTAGAAAGAATTATAATATTGTTTATAGATGGGTAGGAAGATTTATTTTTATTTATGTTTTTAAATTAACTGTATTAAGAAAAGCAACTATAACTCTTTACTAATATTAAATTATATAATTTTTAAATATTAAATTATTATTTTTTTAAAATATTAAATTATAAAAAAATAAAAGAGAAAATTTATGTAATTATTTTTAATAAAAAATATAGATATAAAATTTGATTATATATATATATATGTGTTTATATTTTTATATATTTTGATAGTGAAATAGTTGTATAAATAAAGTTTTTATTTTATAAATAAAAGATTTCGTATATTAATTTGGTGCTTAGTTTAGTTGTAATTTTAAAATTAAAATTAGTTAATAATAATGATTATCATTATTATTAAATAATTAATTTTATCTTTAGTTGTTAAGAAAAATTATTAAGATTCTTTCACCAAAATTCAACTTTTATAAGTCACAATGAATTTTAATGTAATACCGTTGAACTTATAATAAATAAGAAAAAAAAATATCAATTCAAATTTTTTAATTAATGCAAGTCCAATTATCTTATTATTTGTAAATAAATCACATTCATAGACCACAATAATTATGAAATTATTTGTGTTAAAAATAATATCAATTTTATTATACAATTACATTGATTAGATATGCCTTGAACGTCTAATATAGTTCCAAATGTGTCTTTTCAATATTGCAATGTGTTTTCTTAGCATTTCAATTTGCTTTGGCATACTCTATAGGGGATGGTGCATTAGTTATAATAGCATCGAAAATTACGCTCAAACGAAAACAAACCTTACACATTGTTTTGGATGTTAATATGGAGAATGGTTCATCTTAATTTAGTTATAATAGTATTAAAAATTATGTTAAAGAGTAAACATGGCAAATTGTTTTGGATCTTAATTAGGGTTCAAATTAATTTAGTTCTAATAGTATTAAAAATATTATTCAAACATGAATTATTAGTAAAGTTAAATAATTATTATTAAAATAAGATTTTAGATTTTATAAAATTTTAAAATTTATATATTATAGTTACATGTTTTAAGGATTAATTTAATTGGTTTGAATTTTTGTCGTTAAAAAGTTTTTGTTATTAAGAAATTATGGGTTCAATTTTTTGATACTCTTGACGTTAGACTCTATAATTAATATGTAGTATAAATATTCTATAAATATTATACTATAGACATAATAGTCACCGATCTTCAAAGTCCATAGACCATATAAAAAAATAAAAAAATAAACCATAGTCATAGAATTATAAACCATAACTACATAAAATTAATATAAAACAAAAAAAATATGATGTGCAACCAACCTTCAACAAATGTTAACAACGTGCTTGCCACTTAACTTTGCAGGTATCCAAGTAGGAGTATAGTAGTGGAGTATATGCAGTAGATATTTCAATTTATAAAAATGTTTAGTATAAGTGGTAGGAGTATAGTAGTGGAGTATATGCAATAGTTTTTCAATTTATAAAAATGTTTAGTATAAGTGATTTAGTAAAATTGTAATTTTTTGAAGTTATGAAAAATAAAATTAGAATTAAATTTTGAAAAGTGATTTTTTTTTTTTTTGGTATTTTATCAACAATTAAATTTGGATGAAAAAATATGGAATATTTACCTCTCACATAAACATAATTTATGTAAAATAATTTAACTATATATTAATAATAATTATGTTATTCAAAAAAATCAAACTTAGAATATCAATTTCTTAAATTAAACTTTATTTTACTGATATAAATTTTATTAATCGTTTTTTATTATTTATTTTTTAAATATGAGCTAAATATAATAATTAAAATTAACAAGTATAATATCATCTTAACACTTCATTCTTTCATTAATTTATATAACCCATAACAATAAAAACCTTAAATCATACATAATATTACAACAATATAATTTATAGTGAAAAACTTTAACATAGAGGATAAAACTCTATCAAAATAATACCTTTTATAATCACTACCACCCATTACAAAATTGGACATATACATCTATTATATTCATTTGGTAGACATGTCCAAGCTAGTTGTTGGTTTCTACATTCACATAATGACCCCCTCCTTTTACTAGTAACACACATTTTTTATGCTAATTAGACCTTAATTAAATTTAAACTACTTTTACTAGTAACACACATTTTTTATGGTTGGTCTCTGGATATCTGATTGCATGTTAATAATTTGTTGAAGCCTTATTTGCAATTGAAGATACATAAGCCCGGTCGGAAGCAAGATGAACCCTAGACTGTACTCTTCTGCTCTCCTGCTCGCCGAGGTGGTAGAGCCACCGACAAGCTCTGGTTATCTCTGCATACAGAGGATTGCGAACTTACCAAACTCACATTCGGTAATTGCCAGGCCTCCACTAGCCGCTTTCTCCCTCGATCTAGCACGAAGGGACGTTGCAATCTACGCCTAGAATGAGGATCCGTCCCTTCGGCATCACCATGACTGTCTTCACCTCAGCCGAGAGAAGAATTTGATCGATAATAGGGCTTTGTTCAGCATCTATGCAGCTGTTAATGTTTCAGCGAGTCCTGGTCAAGCTCCAGCTCAACTACCCTCTGTCGCCCTTCAGTGCTATCGCGCCAGGGCTCTCACGGAAGTTGTTTCAAGGGTCTTGTTCTGGATGCAGGGGATAAAATTGAGGGCAGAGCACATTAGAGTCCAGCTCGGGTCACCTGAGCCTTGCCTCTTTGGGGCTGTCTTCAACTCGGCGAGTTTGGCTAATACGAGCCCTGCAGCAAAATTTTCAACCGCAGCATTGAATGGGACTCTGGCCGCAAACCCCCGAGGCTTCATTTTTGGGCACTGGAGTTGGTCTACAGGCGTTTCCCGCCCTCACTGCCTTTCTCAGCAGAGGCTTGGAGTCATAGGCAAATGCAGGGACGCCCTTCGTTGCCGCGCAGATCCTGCCTCTAAAAAGAACCCTGCCTCATTTCAGATCCAACTCCGGTTACTCTCTAGAAAAACTATTTTTCTTTGGGTTTCTTCTTCAGATCTGATTCAGAAGCTTAAGCTTAACCTGGAACAACGGACTGGAATTCCCTCGATTCACCAGAGACTTCTTTTCCAAGGTAAGCATCTTGAAGATCTTCTTCCCCTTTCTGCTTATAACATTAACAGGAATGATTCCATTGTACTTACCCTTCGTTTGAGAGGTGGTGCTGCCGGACAGTCTTCTTCAGCCCCTATCTTCTCCTATAAAGAAGCTGTTCATTCTCAGAACCCCAAACCCTCTGCTGCCCCCAAACCCCAGCCTTTTCTGGTTGACAAGCTGGATGAAGCACCTTCTGTTGAGGTCTCTCTTCCATCTGTCGCAGAAGATCTTCAAAAATATGCAGAGGGAGCCATCATTTGCAGATTTAATGGGCTTTGGCCGCGAACCAAGGAACTCTTTGATTGGATCTACGATAACTGGACCAGCAAGTGCCTCGTTAGCTGCTGCTCACGAGGGTTCTTCATATTATTGTTCGATCATGCAAAGCATTATGAACAGGCCTTACAGAAAGGTCCCTGGTTTTTTGGAAATGCTGGGCTCTTCTTAACCCCATGGTTCCCAGATTTCGACCCTGCAACAGCGACCATCACCAGGACCCCTGTTTGGGTCAGGCTTCCCAACCTTCCTGTCCATCTATGGCAGCTGGCAGTGTTCAGACGCATGGGTGATACCTTGGGACGCTTTCTCGATGTAGATTATGATAGGCCACTTCAGGGCCTCTACACATATGCCAGAATGTGCGTGGAGGTTGACATCAGCAAAGGCTTGCCCGAACAAATTATCCTCAAGGTTGGTGATCTTGTTTGGACTCAGTACTTAGACTATGAGAACACTGCATTCCGTTGCCGCCACTGCAACCATACAGGGCATCTGCAGAACTCATGCCCCACTCTTGCAGAAACAAAGACTAAAGGATATTATACAAAGTCCAAATCCAAAAAATGGACTCCCTGTACCCCGCCGCCTGCTGCAAATTATACTTCCTCGAGCTCTGATGATGATGGGAGTGAGGCAGATTCAGACCTTGCTCCTCAGACTCAGAAACTGTCCACGGATGCTCCCAAGCATCCCCCTGATACTACAGTCGCTCAGAAGCGTAGTCATGAGTCCGCCTCCTCCGATTCAGATAAGGAGGCCCCTCTCTTGGAGAACTCCAGTCTTCAAATTGTCCCAGCACATACTCCCCAGGATGGCTGGGTTAAAGTCAACAAAAAGAAAGGGAAGAAATTTCGTGTAGAAAACTCTACCAATTCTGGGTAGAAGTCGGTTCCTCACTGTTTTTAGTTGCTTATTGCTGCTCCTCGTTTGTCTTATCTCTCTATCCGGGGACCGAAGTTGATATTTTATCATTTCCGGTTGGCCGTGTTTTTGTCTCTCTTGAATGTACTTTCTCATGTACCATATTTTCACTTAATAGAATTAGTCCAATTCAGAAAAAAAAAAAAAAAAAAAAAAAAAAAAAAAAAAAAAAAACACACACACACACACATTTTTTATGCTGATTAGACCTTAATTAAATTCAAACTAGTAAGAGTCAATTGCATTAAATTTTCATATCTTAATATACTATTTAAGATCATTCTTATCGTGTTGTGTTACAATGTCTCAACGTTCACATCAAAAATACGGACAAACTAATTAACTAGAAATTTCCCCTGAAAGTGCAAAGGTACACCGAACGAATAAAAGATTGAAATTTCATCTAGCCATGAATAGAGCCATTTTTGAATGCATGCATGCTTATAAGGGCTACCAAAATCTCCAATCCAAATGAACTTGGAGTGTTCACACCAAACCATTAGAGTTTTCTACATGTGGGAAGTAAATTCATCGAAGGTTTCCTCATAGCATATGATGTTATCAACAAGGATGCTATAATGCATTTGTTCTTAAGCCTTTTGGATGAGTCATAGGTGCCAATGCACCCTCCACTTCCCAACCGTATTTCTTCAAGGATGTAGTGAATATTGGCTCATTAACATTTCATTAGGATTTGGAAATTTGTGCTAGCACTTTGTGGGTGGTTCAATCAACCGAGACTCCTAACTATGAGCTCCTCCTCTATTCCAAGGGTTTTTTTATTTGCAATTTTTAAAACTATGAAAGATTTTCCAAAAGTGTTCATTGAAGGACCTTAGTTTTGGGGTTAGAGAAAGCCTCTCCTTTCAACCATGGCTCTTAAAATTTGACCAACCGATTCCATCATTGTCACAACAACGCTAATATGTGTAAGACATCCAAATCTTCCTCTTTACTCATGGTATTTGACATTTACTAGAAGTTATTGGAAACTCCCTATTTACTTTGTTTAAATAAATGGAGATTGTGTTGCACAAGGTTTTGTCACCTTTGCTCATATTGATGTGTATGATGCAGGGCTAACTATTAACCCCGCCTTAACCCAGGATTATACTCGAAATAGAGTATATGTTCTAAATTTTTTCACATCTGAAATGATGCAACAAGGTTGCAAAGTTACACAAACCTGCGGACCTGTGGGTTATGGGCCACATAAAATCGAAAGTACACAACAGTGGGTTTCTTTATCGCAGCGTCAGCAGTTTGAAGCAGATCGCATATCGCAATCCTTAACTCATCGCAAATCGACTCCCAAACAATATCAAAGTTCTCAGGTTTTACAATATTGCATTTCAATGATCCCTTAACTAATATGATATGCGATATACACGGAAACCCGACACGTGGCCACTAAGTTGCATCGCAATAACAAATCTCTTCGCATATCGCTAACCAAGCAATATTACATACATCACAGATTGCAGATTATGCAATATCGCAAATCGAGAAACATAACATTTCACAGATCGCAATATTTAACAAATAACTTTGACGGTAAACCATAACAATGTCAATTCGAAATTTCACTGGTTGCGACGTAATCTCAACCATTCCTTATTCAAGCTGAACTCTTGCGATTTGATCAAATCCGTCCACCTTCCACTACAAACTTTTGTTCTGAAACCTCTAGAATTTTGGGGAAAACATAGTTGCGACCTTCTGCAAACCATAATACTCCATGCTACTCTTTACAATAACTCATCAATGAACTTATGCAACTACAATTTCTTCCATGGCGTTCTACTTTGTGGCTCCACACCAATTCACCTCCAAGCTACCACACATTCATGTAGATAGACATCATGAATAAACATGCCAAAGAAAATAGTGATGAACATAACTGATTGCGAGATCTACATATCCTACATACTCTTGACTATCCAACTGATTGGAAACATTCAATCATCTCTACGAATGGTTCAAACCTGATCTAGACAACATTTTAGGCATATTGTGCAGGGTTCAATTATCATAATCATACAAACCTATATTAACATAATCAAATACTAATCAACAAAACAGAAATATAGATATACATCTACAATGATTAATACAGCATCTGAATACTATATCTTCCATACAAATTTTTTACATGTATCTATATTCGGAGCTTCTGTCTCTTCTCTATTTATGGCTTGGTTTTCAACATTAAAAATGGCCTCTCTATACATCTCATCGCACTCTCACACCTAACTAGCCAACCTCCTATGTTTCAAAATTCTTACCAAAATATACAAAAAGGAATCATGAGCCAATTTTAGTTCAGATCCGACAATCTCTTAATATTTCCTAAAGCTTCTCTCAATTCCATTATTTACTCAACCAAATACTATATTAGACCTCTATATACATAAAATCCTCACTCTACCTAGGATTACTCACTCATCCCTAAGATCTCTACAACTCACGAGATATTATTCATTAATCAAATTACATTTAAATCTATTTAGAACTCAAACTGAACTTAGGAAAATAAAAAAAATAATTAAGGGAACCCACTCCCTTTAGTAAATGTGTGATAAGACTCTTAGGTCTTATAAACTTTGAAGAATGCTCTTGCATAATACTCCCCGGGTTGAAATAATTCATGGACTCCTATTCATGAGCCTTCCAACTTCCTCTGTTGTAAACTTCATTAGACTTCATCTTCCAACTGGTTGTCTGACCTTTTCCAATTGTAGGTGTATTTGTTGCATTCTCTTCTGTTTCCAAACAATTTTATTTATACTGTCCTGCATATCCTTCCATCTCTTATTGACTTGTTGACTTTGAAAATTTCCCATACCTATCACCTTTGTTGTTTTCATCATCCACTTATCCAATATATTGAGTGGAATCTTCTCAATTTCAAAAGAATATTTTCCCTCGTTTGACACAAGAACATATGACCTTCCCACTATATATTGTCCATCAGCTACAAAAAATTTAGTTATTGAACCTTGTTCAATTGTCTCCATATTCTCATTAAATTTAACTGAACTTTCCACCCAATTTTTCATTTGCAAACTCAAGATTAAACTCTTGACATTCAAACATTTTTTGGATCAAAAAAAAAATTTGTTCATGGACTATAATTTCACATCCTTTGCAATCTTTTTTGGATCAAAAACAAAATTTGTTCATGGACTATAATTTCACATCCTTTGCAATCTTCTTTCTCTTCTACAATGACTTGTGTAAGATTTATATCAACTCTCTTTCCTCCACACTCCAAACTTCTGAATCAACTACTTGCTTTCTCCCATCTTCTTGTTTCCATACGGAAAACTGAATTTTTGCATCTCCAGAACTTGAGTACTCCCTCATATTTGCATAAACAAATATATCTCCAAGAGAATTTTGTCTTTCATCTTGAAAAACACATTCAACAATTAATAATTCAAAATCAGAAAACATATTACATTCTCCATCTTTTTTATCCTCATTAACTCTACTCCAAGTTATCTCTGATTTGTCATCCCCTTGATGTGCATATGACATGCCAAACTGCTCATATCCTCCTTCATATTGTCTTGTCTTGGAAAAGTCTTCTTTGTTATTCTCTTTAGCCTTCCTTCCTTTCACATTTATTTTCATTCTTCCCTTTTCTTCCTTACAAATCTGTAAGCCACTAAGTTTATTTTTCCATTCCTCTTTCTTTTCAATCAAAATCTGCCAATCTCTAATTTTAGAAGCTAAAGTTCTCTTTGTTTCTGTACAGGAAACAAAATCACAATATAAAATATATTTTCCATTCCACTGTAAAGTCCCTTTTACAAAAATAAAAATTATTGTTAACACCATGAATATCACATTCCATTGAACCCATTTGTTGCTCACTGCAAATGCATATATCACGAAAGCATCCTTGCCTTCATCCTCTAATATTGCATGTCTCTTTTCAATTTGCTGATTACATTCACCTTTACTCCTTTGCAATTTGTACAGATAACATTGTCTTCAATTTTTTGTTGTGCATTAGCCTCTGCCAACATATTATTGAGTTCTTGACTATCCTCTTTTCTTTTCTTCATCATAGCCTTTACTGGATTAATTGTACCTCCTTGGACTGAATTCTCCTTATAAATTTTTGTTCTACCATATTCCACAATGCAATATTTATTAAGATCCTTTTCCATTGATGCTCCATTATGTCCTTTCAAGACAATTTCTTGCCCATCAACTATCAATACAAGTTCATAATTTTTGAATAAAATTTGAAGAGATAATCCCATTACCTCAAGTGTTTACACTGTACATATACTCTTGTTTGATCTCGTCATAAGGATATCTTCATACTTATTTTCTACTCCTTCTTTTGCAATCTACAATATCCTTTTGTCTTCAGACTGTCTGCCATCATTTTGCCAAGTCTTACTAGATTCATCATTTTCAGCTTCCATAGTAGTCTTCAACAGTTGTCCATCTTCAGTGTCTTTGAACACATGTTCAATTAAGAATTGTTCTATTACAACCATCTATTCTAAAAACTTCATTTATTCATCAACCTGCATAAATACATCTTCTAAAGGTTTTTCATCACCTTCATACATACACAAAACATTAGTTTCAAAAATACAAAGCTCCTATTCCTTTGATGTCTCAATCATCACATCTCTCAGCTGATCCGAACTTGTCCAACAGTTCAAAAAATCATCAATAATTCCTTCCTTAGCAAGTTAAACTTCTTGCTCAGGTCTACAATAGACATATTTCACCCTTAACTCAGTTTCTCTGAGTTCTTCTCTTAATCTGATGTAAATTCTCCTCTTTATCTGTTTCTGCAACAACTTCCATTATATAATCTTTCTTTTGATAGTCCAACCATACCTTTGGTCCCTTTCACAATCTTCAAGCAGAATTATTATTGCATCAATACTTGCTTTCAATTCAGAAATGTCTTTTTCAAGTACTTCTTGACTCATCTTATTTCCATTTCCATTTTCCTTGGCATATTTCTTTCTTCTTTTGTGGCTTCTCTCATGACCCCTAATAGTCATCTTGACTTATTTATGTGGACTTCCTTGTCCCACTGTGAGCTTACAATAATACTCTCTCATTTCTTTGTAACAAGTATTTACTTATCACCTACACCAAGTCATCATCTTCGTATATTTATTTTCTGTAAAAAAACTTCTTTTGAGCACTCCTGCTCCCTAGCTTTTAATGTTGTCAAGATTTTGTAACCAATGCTCACCTGCCCCTCTCTCTGTTTTGAGAACTATTCTATTCTCTTCTTTTCTACATCAATCTCCTTTGCTGAATTTTCCACTAACAAAATTTATCTTCCCTTTACACAATCTGTTGTTGTGTGTTGCCTTCTATCATTCTCTTCACTGTGAAGCTAATTCAAATTAGACCAAATATCAAAATATAACTCATACCTGAGAGATATTCCAATGATCTTATCTCCCTCAAACCTCTTTCCCTAGTTTGTCTTGAATGAAATGGTTGAAGTCTTCATTACTTGCAACATTTTAGGATTCTTCTCTGCATAAAATATTTTTTGTTCTAATCTCCCAACGACCAATTCCTTTCAAACCATAACCCATTGTATCTGGATCTATTACCAATGCAAATTCTACACATACTGATAATAAAATTCAATATTTGAATAAAAAACCCCAAAGAGCACTAATCTCTCTCTGATACCAAAAATGATGTAGGGCTAACTATTAACCCCACCTTAACCCAGGATTATACTCGAAATAGAGTATATGTTCTGAATTTTTTCACATTCGAAATGATGTAGAAAGGTTGCAAAGTTACACAAACCTGCGGACCTGTGGGTTATGGGTCACATAAACCCAGAAGTACGCAACAACGGGTTGCTTTATCGCAGCGTCAGAAGTTTGAAGTAGATCGCAGGTTGCAATCCTTAACTCATCGCAAATTGGCTCCCAAAAAATATCGGAGTTCGCAGGTTTTACAATATCGCATTTCAATGATCCCTTAACTGATGCGTTATGTGATATACACGGAAACTCCACATGTTACCACTAAGTTGCATCGCAATAACAAAGCTCTTCGCATATCGCTAACCAAGCAATATTACATACATCACAGATCGCAGATCGAGAAACATAACATTTCGCAGATCGCAAGGTTTAACAAATAAATTTGACATTAAACCATAACAATGCTGATGCGAAATTTCAATGGTTGCGATGTAATCTCAATCGTTCCTTCTTCAAGCTGAACTCTTGCGATTTGATCAGATCCGTCCACCTTCCACTGCAAATATTTTTTCTGAAACCTCTGGAATTTTGGGGAAAACATAGTTGTGGCATTCTGAAAACCATAATACTCCATGCTACTCTTTACAATAACTCATCAATGAACTTATGCGAATGAAATTTATTCCATGGTGTTCTACATAATGTGGCTCCACACCAATTCTCATACAAGCTACCACACATTCACGTAGATAGACATCATGAATAAACATGTCAAAGCAAACTGTGATGAACATAATTGATTATGAGATCTTCGTATCCTGCATACCCTTGACTATCCACCTGATTGGAAACATTCAATCATCTCTACGAATGGTTCAAACCTGATCTAGACAACAATGATTTTAGGCATATTGTGCATGGGTTCGATTATCAGAATCATTCAAACCAATATTAACATAATCAAATACTAATCAACAGAACAAAAATATAGATGTACATCTACAGTGATTAATACAACATCTGAATACTATATCTTCCATACAAACTTTGTACATGTATCTATATTCAGAGCTTCTGTCTCTTCTCTATTTATGGCCTGTTTTTCAACATTAAAAATGGCCTCTCTATACATCTCATCGCACTCTCACACCTAACTAGCCAACCTCCTATGTTTCAAAATGCTTACCAATATATAAAAAAATGAATCTTGAACCAATTTTAGTTCATATCCAAAAATCTCTTAATATTTCCTAAAGCTTCTCTCAATTCCATTCTTTGCTCAACCAAATCCTATATTAGACCTCTAGATCCCTAAAATCCTCACTCTTCCTAGGATTACTCACTCATCCCTACGATCTCTACAACTCATGAGATATTATCATTAATCAAATTACATTTAAATCTATTTAGAACTCAAACTAAACTTAGGAAAATAAACAAAATAATTAAGGGAACCCACTCCCTTTACTAAATGTGTGATAAGACTCTTAGGTCTTATAAAATTTGAAGAATGCTTCTACATCAGTGGACCTCAACCATTATTTACCTAATAATATACTCATATCATTAGAGAAATTTTGAGGTCTAAAATGAGAATATTATAAAATAATAATGGAAATAATAAAATAAGACTAGATTACATCATCAAATTTTAGATGGAGAAAAGAAAAAACTATTTTTC
This sequence comes from Pinus albicaulis, assembly GCA_034641835.2. Taxonomy (NCBI): domain Eukaryota; kingdom Viridiplantae; phylum Streptophyta; class Pinopsida; order Pinales; family Pinaceae; genus Pinus; species Pinus albicaulis. The sequence continues at coordinate 1,144,649,389 of CM076581.1, forward strand.
CAACTCATATTTTTAACTTATTTCCCAATGGTTTTACTCAAATTTCGAGCGAGAGCACTCGTTGGGTGCATAATTTAATTCCTAATCCAAGGAGTACCCATGTTTTTTACTTTCAATGGACCCTACTACACAAAAAAATGAGAAATACATGAAAAAACGTGATAGTAATCATGTTTTTCATGCATTTCTATTTTTTTGTGTAGCACAGTCCATCAAAAGTATGCAACATGGGTACTCCTTTGATGAGGAATTAAATTTTTCATCCAATGAGTGCTACCACTCGAAATTTGAGTAAAATGATAGAGATATAATTTGAAAATACAGGTTGAAAAAGTAGTTTTTACTTTTTATTTTTTAATCTTTTTACTCTTTTACTCCAAAAATGGTGAATCATTCCCCATGGTTGACATCATCATATTGAATCCTATTGGTTCTTATAAAGTTTATTTTGGTTTTACATTTTTGTTTTGAGGCCCATTTTATACCACAAAATTTCTCTAATGAATGGGATGATCTCACTTTTACCAAGTTGTTAGATTATGAAAGCATGGATTTCAAACATATATCATTCCAGCGAACCAAACACCTTTAGGAAGTCTAATCATATTCTTATGTCTCTTCTCTATCCAATGGTATTAGGAGAAATCCTATAGGGTGTAAATTAATAAATAAATAAAATTAAACCAAATTGTAAACAACATTGATAAAGAAGATGGTGTAGTTCAAAATAAAGGAGAATATTCTGGTTTTGCACCCCTTCCCCATGGTATCTATGGGGAGAAGGATACAACATAATGTTTTTTAATCTCTTTAGGGGTTTATAGGACCTATATCAATTGGAAAATTTAGATGAGGAAAGGGAGACATAATGCATACCTTATGCATACAATAGTGGTAGAGAGAAAGGGTTTTATGACAAGTGATACCTTAAAAAGTTAATTATATGACAAGTGATAGCGTAAAATCCAAAGGAAATATAGGACAAGTGATGGTTTAAAAGATGCGAAATATTAAATTCTTTTTCATAGTATCCATGGAATGTTTTTTGGGGGAAAAATGTGTGCATGTCCTCAACATAATTTTTATTGATGAAATGTTTTTAAAGTTGTTTTTTTTTAGAGGAATTGGTAATTGCTCAGTTTATTTGGGTCTCTTTTGGCATTTGGTGACGTTATATTACTAAATTTAGTTGTCATTATAACCCAATATCTAAGATAGTACCAACAATCCACAAATCAACTAGTGCCTAGAAAAAAAATTTACAACTTAGCCATGGTTATTCAAGGAAAATTGTGCCACTCGGAATTACAAGCTAGTGGTTCGTAAAGGGGTAGGCTTTCATTGTTTCTAGATGTATATGGTATTGGATTGCTAACTTGAGGATCGTTAACTTTTTTCCTTAATTCTAATAAAGACATCGTTTAGCCAGGCAAAAGCGGTTTTAGTGCATACTGTAAGCCCGGTACAATAAACACACATATCAATAGTGACAAAATTTTATTTACTAAAATAAATTAAATGTCACATACAAAATAAACAGTACAAAAATAATATGTGAACCTATATTAATTTGAAATAAATATCCATATATACATGGAATAAAACAGGGAAAAAATATATTCAACCTATAATAATTTGAAATAAATATTTCCATTAAAGCTATTTGGGACAACTTTATGGTTTTACAGCTCCCGCAAGGCCTAGCTGTAATTTTTTAAGATTCATGACCCATGTAAAAATGGATAATTTCCAACTCATAAATTCCACTAATGCGAATATGGTGGCGATTATAAGTGTCAACGCTTCTGAAAACTAATATTTTTATAAAGACTAACTGATAGGAAATGTTTGTAAAAATAAACTTGCGGAGATAAAAATATATGGAAAATCCAAACAACTAAATTTTTGATGTCATGAATAAACAAATTTATGAGCATCATCCAGAGTTCCACACCATAGTATACTAATTTTCCTCGTCCAAATTGCACAACTATGAAATATTATTTATATAATCATGTTGGCTTGAGGGGTCCTTACCCAGATTTTGAGTTTATGGATAAACCAACAAACCCTCCAACTGTTGGCCCTTTCGGAAATGATGGTCTTACACAGATCAAAGTCTCACCCAAAGCAGTATGAGGGAGTGTTGGAACCAGGTTTTCGCACCATGAGAGAGAATTTAATGAAGTGGTCCTAGGAAAAACCCTAAGTGATCTTCTATAGATGCGCACAATGAGTTATAACAGAATTACAGAGAATGCACAATTATCAACAGTAATACAAAAATATTGTCTTTCTTAGCACGGATAACAAATCAGAACCAAATATTGATCTTAATCAATGTAACGCTCGACATATATCAAATAATCATGCATAATCATATCAAATAGCTTTTCACATTCATCAATAAGTAAACAATTGTTGAGATCTAATCAGAGCATAAAAAATACGCATGAACACATAACACAGAGAGCTTCGCCAAAACTGTTCTTTGTATTATCTTTCAGATATGTCAATATATTAGCTGTCTATCAAAAACCCTTTCAAAACCATTACAAACCCTTTCACACACACATCCAGTAGGAACCTTTCACCCAACCCCAAAAACCCTTACAAATGCAATACAATCAGAAGATCAATATCTCATAACACATGTATCCCCTTAACTACTTAGCTTAGACATACTCTATCTATTTATAATACACCTAGCGCACAGATACTACGGTCTCAAACCATGGTTTGAGGCCCAAAATTTACATTTAAGCTTAATTACATCGAAAATTGGGGCAAAAGGCCCTTTGACTTTATTTTCGCAGCGCGCACATACAAACATAGAAAAAATACCTTTGCAACTTGTGCCTCAGGGAGCCCCGCTCCAACAAGCCCCCATGTTGTGTAACCAGCTTCAAAAATAGAAGAAAAGAGATATCAACGCCTTAGAAATAAGCCACTTCAAGGGGGCAACCTCCAATACATTACATAAATGCACAATTCTTGGATGATACAATTTACAAAACCTCCTTTCTATATATAGGAGTCCATGGGGCCATAATGTAATCCTAGTGGGCCACAATGTAATCCTAGCCGACCTAACAATAATAATTTAAGGGCACAATAATAACAAAATGGGGGTTACAAGGGTACAATAATAGCAATAAGGGGGTTAAACTAATAACAATAAGGGACTATACTAGTAATATAGGGACCTAACATGCCCCTCTCCTTCAAAAGAGTGTTGTCCTCAACACTTGAGTAGCTCTGGGTGCTTCTGTATAAACTTCTCATCCTTCCATGTAGAATCTTCAGTGGGTAAGTTATTCCACTTGATGAGATACTCTGAAATTGATCGATTCCGTAGCTGTCGAGTTCTTGTTTCCGTGACCGCTTCAGGTTCCAATATGATTTTTCCTTCCTCATCAAGTTCTGGCAATATTGTTTGAGCTGGAATATTTTCACCTATAACCTTCTTTAAGCATGAAACATGGAAAACTGGATGTACTCGCGAAGAAGCAGGAAGCTCCAATTTGTATGCCATAGTACCAATCTTTTGCAACACCTTGTAAGGACCATAGTACTTTGGTGATAATTTGTTATCCTTCTTAGCTTGCTTGAGGGACATTTGTTTGTATGGTTGTAGCCGTAAAAATACCCAATCTCCTACATCAAAACTTCTCTCGCTGCGATGTTGATCTGCCTGTTGTTTCATTCGATTTTGTGCCAAATTCAGGTTATCCTTTAAGAGTTGGAGAACTTCTTATTGATGCTCGATGTGATCTTCCACTGCTTGAACCTTCGAATTTTCTCTTAAATATGATGTGATGGATGGTGGATGATATCCATAAAGTGACATAAATGGGGTCATTTTTGCTGCAGTATGGAAGGAAGTGTTATACCACCATTCAGCAAGAGGTAACCACTTGACCCATTGTGTTTGTTTATCAGATACAAAACAACGAAGATATCCTTCCAAACATTTATTTACGATCTCCGTTTGACCATCAGATTGAGGATGATAAGATGAGCTATGAGCTAATTGAGTACCCAAACAAGAAAATAACTCCGTCCAAAAATTTCCAGTAAAAATGGGATCTCTGTCGCTCACAATAACCCTTGGGCTTCCATGTAACTTTTGAATTCTATCCATAAATGTAGTGGCAACTGTACTTGCTTTAAATGGATGAGATAATGCACAAAAGTGTGCATACTTGGTAAGTCTATCAACTACCACCATGATGACACTCTTTCCTTCGGACTTAGGTAAACCTGTGATAAAATCCATTGAAATCTCCTCCCAACGTTGACTTTGAATGGATAAAGGTTGTAGAAGTCCTGGGGTCTTAATTGTTTCCACTTTATTCTGCTGGCAAACCAAACATTCCGCCACAAACTTTCGAATATCAGATTTAAGGCCATCCCAAAAAAATTCTTTCTTCACCCTGTGGTAAGTTTTTTAAAAATCCTGAGTGTCCTCCTAAAGGAGAAGTGTGCAATTCCAGAAGAATCTTTTGTTTTAGTTGGGAATTCTTACAAAGATATAAGCGATCTTTGTGCCATAAGGAATCATTTTTCCAACTAAATGTATCAGATGTACTAGGATCTTGCTGCAACTTTTGAATGAGTGTCCATACATCTTTGTCCTTCTTCCATTCATCTCTTGCTTTAGTTATCTAATCTGGTTGGATAATAGAAATGGCACAAAGAAATGCTTCCACCTCTTCATTCTTTCTTGAGAGTGCATCTGCAACAACATTAAGCTTTCCTTTTTTGTAGATTATTTCAAAGTCATAACCAACATCTTTGTGACCCATTTTTGCTGCTCTTCTGAAGATAGTCTTTGTTCCAAAAAGTGTTTAAGACTATCATGATCATTTTTTACCTTGAAGTGTCTTCCCATTAGGTAAGTTCGCCATTTCTTTAGTGCGTGCAGTATTGCTAACATTTCCTTCTCATAAATAGGTTTTTGTAAATACTTTCCTTTGATTGGACGACTTTCAAAAGCAATGGGTCTTCCTTCCTGCATTAAAACCACACCAATTCCATTTCCTGAGGCATCACATTCCACAATAAAGGTTTCTGTGAAGTCTAGTGTAGCCAAGACCGGTGCTAGGCACATTGCCTCTTTAAGATGTTCAAAGGCCTTAGTTGCTTCAGGAGTCCATGAAAATGCATTTTTCTTCAATAATGTTGTTAGAGGTGCTGCTATTCTCCCATAATTCTTAACAAACTTGCGATAATACCCTGTTAACCCGAGAAATCCTCGCAACTGCTTTATGGTTGTGAGGACTTTCCATTCCTTAATGGCTTTAATTTTGTTAGGGTCTACTTTAACACCCTCGTGAGATACAATATGACCCAGATATTCCACCTCTTGTACTCAAAGAAACATTTGGATGTTTTTGCATATAATTGTTTCTCCTGCAATAGTTTGAGCACCCTGTCAACATGTTCAACATGATCCTTCCAAGACCTGCTGTAGATTAGTATATCATCAAAAAATACTAGCACAAATTTTCTAAGAAGGGTTTGAAAATGGAATTCATCAACCCTTGAAATGTAGAAGGTGCATTGGTAAGGCCAAAAGGCATGACCAAAAATTCATAATGACCCTCATGAGTTCGAAATGTTGTTTTTGGAATATCTTCAGTCTTCATTCTAATTTGGTGATATCCTGAACGAAGATCCAACTTGGTAAAATAAATTTCTCCATGTAATTCATCCAATAATTCATCAATCACAGGAATGGGAAATTTATCTTTAATGGTGAGCTTATTGAGCTCCCTATAATCCGGACACATTCGCCATGATCATCCTTCTTGTGTACCAATACTACAGGAGCAGATAAAGAACTTTGAATAGGTTGAATTATACCCGCCTCTAACATTTCTGCAATCATACGTTCAATTTCGCTCTTTTGGACGTAAGGATATCTATAAGGCCTGATGTTTGGAGGAACACTTCCTGGAATCAAATGAATAGCATGATCATGATCACGAATAGGTGGGAGTCCTTTGGGAGTTTCAAACGCCTTGGAATGATTGTCCAAGACTTGTTGGAGATCTGCAGAAATAGATGATTTTGATGTTGGAACTTCTAGTGAGCATAATTGTGCAATTACGCCGCGTTGTTCTTTCTTTAGAAGCTTTGTCATGCCATTAGAGCTTATTATCCTTCCTGGCTTCCCTTCAATACCCCGTAATTCGACTTCCTTTCCTTCTGAAAATAATTTCAAGAAAATTTCTTGAAAATTAAAAGCTACCGTCCCCAAAGATTGTAACCATTGTACTCCTAGTACAACATCGGCACCTCCCATAGGAATGGAAAGCATTGGACTAGTCAATACATATTCCCCCATGGTTAGCTTGATATTATGGCATTTTCCAGAGCAATTTATAGTTCCTCCATTTGCAACCATCACTTGACATTCTGGTGCTGGGTATAGGAAACAATTTAATTCCTTGGCTACCTTACAATGAATAAAATTATGGGTGCTATCTGAATCAATCAACACTATTACCTTTTTCTTCTTGATATGTCCTTCTATCTTGAGAGTTTGAGGAGTGGTAATTCCTGCCAGTGCATTACACGATATGGTCGGATTCATTTCTTCCTCTTGTAGGGCTGGTTCCTGGTGTATATCCTCTTCTTGTTCATTTTCTTCTTCCTCTTCACAATCTATGTAAAATAATTTCTTCTCAGCACACTTATGACCTTTAGTGTATTTGCTATCACAACTGTAGCAAAGCCCTTTTGCGCTTTTTTCTTCCAATTGTTGTGGTGTCAACCTTGTAGGTTGTGGAAATCTAGGCGTAGCAACACTTCCTTCTTTATAGAATTGAGTGGTAGGCTTCCTTGTCGCCATAATTTTACATTCAACTTTTCTTGCCAACCTTAATGCCTTCTCTAATGAATCAGGTTCCAACACACGGACTTCATGTTGGATGTTATCCTTTAGAGTACCTATGAAGAGATCAATCCTGTGTTCCTCTGGAATATCAGTTACCCTTATATTCAATTTTTGGAAGTCCTCAATGTGCTGCCCCACTAAACCCTTTTGTTTGAGATTTATCAATTGGCTAAAGAAGGCGTTGCTCTTTGTATCCTCATAATGTGCTATCATTTCCTCCATAAAAATTGACCAAGTGACAATTTTTTTACGGGAGCAAAGCCATCGATACCATACAAATTTATTTTGTTCTAAATGTAAAGTTGCAATGCGTACCTTTGTGTGTTTTGCACGTTATGGAGATCAAAATATTGCTCCATCTGTAGTATCCATGTTACAGGATCCTTTCCATCAAACTTCCTCATATCCATTTTTGGAATATGGTGGTTCTTCACGCCAACATTAGAGTTTATGAAATCACGATTAACATTTATTTTGTTCTCATCATGAGTTTCCTCTACTATCTTTTCACCATTAGGAAACATTTCTTGTATCGACTTTGTCAAACCTTCTATGTCTGCTTTTAGATCATCCAAAAATATTACCGAACCAAGCTACGAATTTTTTGACGGAATTTCCTCGAATTTCGACTTCGCACCATGAATTTCAGATTACGAACCTTCGTAGAAAAAAATTTATAGCGAAAATGCCACGATGACCTGTTTAGGAGCTTGAACAAAGACCTAACTTCCACAGATGATATCTCCGAAAATATTGCGAACCAAGCTCTGAAATTTTTAGACAATCTTCCTCGGGATTTCAGCTTCGCACCCTAAAAATTTCAGCTTCTGAAACTTCGTAGAAAACAAGTTATAGCGAAAATTCCACGATGACCTGTTTGGAACAGCGAAACCCTAGAATCCAAACCTCTGATACCAAATGTTGTGTAACCAGCTCCAAAAATAGAAGAAAAAAGATATCAACATAGAAATCTAAGCCAATTAGAAGCTCCAATACATTACATAAATGCACAATTCTTGGATGATACAATTTGCAAAACCTCCTTTCTATATATACGCAGTCATGGGGCCATAATGCTACAATACGTGGTGGACACAGTGTAATCCTAGCCGACCTAACAATAATAATTTAAGGGCACAATAATAACAAAATGGGGGTTACAAGGGTACAATAATAAAAATAAGGGGGTTACACTAACAATAATAAGGGACTATACTAGTGATATAGGGACCTAACATGTTACTCGTCGCGAGTCACTGAGGTTTTGTCTCCTTGGTTTTAGCCTTGATCATCTTGACAGAAGTCTAGAGAGGGAGCACTAACTCGAGTCTTTGCACTTATTGAACCATTTTTTCTGTCGTAGGCCCCTCAATGGCCATTTCCACGCTGCGCTGAGTCTGATGAATAATATTTAAGGTATTATCCAACATCTGAGATAGTTGCAATGCTTCCTCTGCCCATGGTTTCATGTGTTCTTTGAGCTCCTATTCCTTGTGACGCAAGTCTTCAATATTTGCTTGGATGTTACAATCTTCTTGCAGACGAGCAAGTCTCTACGTGAGGACCAATGTAGGTGCTACTATGCAAATCTCTTAAAACTGCTGCTCCTTGGCATTGAGTGTGTCGCGCAGCTGCTACAAGACCGGATCGTTCTAGATAGAGGCCCAAATGTCCATGGCCTCGTTCAAAGATGTGTCACACTAGGTGACCGCGGCAGCAATGTTGTCATGTGCATGTTTTACTTCTGTTGACCTCTTCGCATGCACCTTTGGCGGGGTCTCCAACTGCAACTTGGTTTGGAGGTCCGCGATTTTTGCTCATACTCTGTGCGAATTGTATGAACCTCCTCGCGCACTGCTTTAACTGCAACAGCTAGGCCTTCTAACTTCTCCGCAGGTGAATTTGTGGCCAAGAAAGCTGGAATATCTCGCACACCTGGTTGATCTTTGCCTCCAGCATAACGCGTTGGGCCTCTGCTTCTCTGCATGTTGCTTCAGCATGTTGTTGTTGCTTATGCGATTGTGTGGCCTACTGCTATGCATATTGAATATTTGTTTGTGTAGTGGTGATCCAAAATATTTTGCTTCAGATGTGTTAAATAATTACATGTGAAAATTTCAACTTTGAACAAGAAACTTTAAAGGCATAAACATAAGAAGAGAGAATCATTTAACATCATGCAAGAAGACACAGAATTGATATTGAAGTTCATCCAAGAGGGACTACGTCTCCAGGCTCTGCTCAAATAGTGGGGAGGCCCTCTTTCATTAAGTGGCAAAAATGAAAGTACAAGTATAAAATGAGAAATTACACCCTTATACCTCCATAGCTGAAAGTTCCCGAAAATTTCACATCTCTGATGAAGAAATGGGCAGCACCGTTGGATTCGCGGCATTGAGTAGTGCTGAATCCATATAAAATTTTCCTGAATCTAACAAAGTGAAAATATGACACCTCTGGAAAATGGCTCAGATCATGGTTCTGCCCCCCTCCTACACACTGCTTATGGTTCCACTGTCTTGATTTCCGTGCCCTCTCCTAACCTCCTGGGCGCACTTCTGAAATGATTGTTTTAAGTATTAAAGGTCAGGTGGAATTCACCAAGTCTGTCGTTGGTGAGTTGGTTTCAGATCCAAATTGGAGGGAGGGGTTCGGGTGGTCAAACCCCGCCCCCTCTGTATTAAGTCGAAATTTTTTGGCTTTGAACTGTGGAATTCTTTTTAAAACCCATCATATATTTTTTTTTAGTGCAAGTGGGGAGGGGTTGGGCCCGCATTGGGCGGCCCACCCCATAAACTTCGTTGGCCATCGTAGATACATGGCATGGTTGGTTGGGTTGGGCAGTGGGGTTGACAACCCTCGCCCACCCGTATATAATATGGTTGGCGAAATAAGTATGGGGGTCATGGAATGTGGGGACAGTGGGGTCATGGTCGCCGACCCCCTTATAATAATATTTATTTTTTATATGATCCATAGGGATAGGGCGGGAGTCATGGCCCACCCTACTTTTTTTTTTAATATTTTTTTAATTCTTAATAACCAATGTGATCTTTTCGAATTTTTCTGATTTTGACTAAAGGAGTGCTTTTAACCGTCCCACAATTTCACCCGCAATCCGGCCGAAGCTGGCTAGAATTTGGTGGCCAGAAAACCTCCAATTTGTGTCCTCCTCAGTCTGGCACATCACTAAGTCAACCCTCGAACTTTGAATGCTCCTAAATCCTTCATACAGACTCGAAATTGAGTGTCGTCCGCGTCGTTGGAATTCGAAAGATGAGATCTTCAAATCGACATTAAGTTTTCCAAATTCCAGACACTTTGAGTTTTGAAACTTTTTACTTAAGCCACTTATACTTGGACCTATTCGATCCACCTGGATCATTCCTCCCCACTAAAGAGCTTTTGTACCCCAAAAGAATTAACACACTCAAAACCATACTTTCAATCTCATGCACGCAAAACTGGTACATCATTTTCAATCATGCACACTACACATGACTCAAAAACCCCTCCTTGCCAAGATTTTATAACACAAACTCATTGGCCAAGGATTACAATCAATACCTCAACTACTCATAAGGAAAGGCCAAAACATCATCGTTGAGTTTCGAAGTGATGGGAACACACCATCACGTTTACATTTACTTGCAACGTATGATTTATAACAGTGGCTATAACAAGCTACTAACTCTAAAAAAACCAACTTAATAAAGCAGATCACCATGAATGTGGTGGATTCATTTGCCAAACATGTTCACCTTTCGGCTCCTCTATTGATGCTTTTGGAGCATGGACCATTGAACACATGGCTTGTTGGCGTCCCACTTGGTTTCAATGACTACACCGATTCTTTTTCCTCCAAACTTTTTGGGTCGCCTTGGCGCACTTTCCCCTGGTGTTCCTTCGATAAGTGTTCATGTAGCCCTCACTATCACTGGACTGTGAGGAATGGATTTCATTGTCTATCGTTGGCTGGTTACTAGTTGTATTGGAGCTTTCTCCCATTTCCTTTTTGGTGTATCCAAGTCCTACACGACGCAGCAATTCCTCGACTTCGATGGGGTTTATGATGTCGAGGCCATGGATGTAAAGGCCTTTTCCCTGGTACCCCATCTTCTTCAGCATTTTGGATTTTATCCCTGTAGTATGTTTTTCAAAAGCAACGAATTCATCATCATGAAAAGTACATTAAATTGAAGTGTTTCTTTTTACCTCAGGTTGAATCTGTCACAATTTTTCCAAGGCCTCATCCTTAGCGTGTAACTGGCGTAGTAACCTTTGTTTTTCTTCCCTTACTTCCTCTAGGAGCCTTCTTAGCTCAGCATTTTTTGCTTGTATGCCTTGGTTAATCTCTTCAATTTCTTGAAACTTTGCCACAGTAAGTGTCCTTGTCATCTTTTGTACAATATTTGTTGATATTTTTGTTTCATCGCTTTAATCAGAACCCAAGTCTATGGGTCCTTCTGTTGTGATCCCAAAGGCCGCAAGCTTCATCTCATCGTCAAAATCGGACCCCTAGTCAACTGGTCTACCTCATGCCAATCTTGCAGCTATGACCTTTTCATCTTCGCCAGATTCAGAATCTTGGTTTTTGTGTATGGTGGTGGCAGTCTTCTGCTTCCCCTTTTTTTCATTCCTCTCAGGTCTCAACTCAGGGTGCAACTTCCAACAATTTTCTTTTTCATGTCCCTCTTTATCACAATGTGTGCAAGAGGGCTTTGCTCCCCTTCTTTTGGTTGCGGCAGTCCTTTTTTGGTGGTCACTTTGTTCATGCGCCCCCCTGCTTTCTATGTGCATGGCCTTCACACTGGCTTCATCGATGGTAGGAGTCTCAAACAAAAATAATGAATGTCCTATGTAGCTATGTAATGACCCAATGTACTTAGTTACAACTTCGGATGAATATAATGAAATGCCCAAACTTAGTGCTTGTTTTCTAAATTTTTCGGTAAATGTTTGCACGTTTTGTCCTTTACCTTGCCTTAGGTACTGCCACTCCATTAAGGATTTTTTCTTATAACCTAAGGGATAGAATTGATCTTTAAGTGCAGCAATAAAATTTGACCATGAGGAATTAAGATTACCCAAATTATTGTTGCCTTGAAGTTTTCTCTCCCACCATATGAGAGTTGTGCCTTTCAGTCAAAGAGAAGACAACTAGATCTTTGCCTCATCCTCCACAATCTGCTGAATCCTACAGTAGACTTCAAGCTGCCTAATCCAGTTTTTAAGTTTCGCTGCATTACTTTAACCATTATACATGGGTAGATCGAATTTGAAATCTGACTTAAAGAAAGGTTTATTAGTTGCATTTCCTGAATTCCTATGATGACGGTGAGAAGAGGAGGAGGAACCTTCACTCACTGGAAAAGAAGGAGGTGGATCTCCTCCATTATCTCCATGCCCTCAACCTTGTCCTTCTGACGCATTCTCCCCTGCTTTGTCTAGTCTCTCAAGTCTAGAGAACAATTTCTCAACTCGATCTACCATGGTGTAGAAGGTCTTGCGGAAGTTGAGCTCCTCTTCATTTCGAACATCATCATCCATGTTCCTTCTCTGATGTGCACTTCCCGCTTCCGGATCAAAAGATTGTAGCATCCCTTCGCCTCTTCATAGCATGTTTCTAGTTAGCATACAAGCATGTAATTCATATCTACAAACGCCTTCTCTGATACCACTTGAGCCAAAATATTTTTCTTGAGATGTGTTAAAGAATTACCTATGAAAATTGCAGCTTTAAACAAGAAACTTTAAAAGCATAAACATAAGAAGAGAGACGCATTTAACATCATCCAAGAAGACATAGAATTGATATCAGAGTTCGTCTAGGAGGTACTACATCGTCGGGCCCTACTCTAATAGTGGGGAGACCCTCTTTCATTAAGTGGCAAAAAATGAAAGTACAATTATAAAATGATAAATTACACCCTTATACCTCCATAGCTGAAAGTGCTCGAAAATTGCAGACCTCTAATGAAGAAATGGGTAGCACCATTAGATTCGTGGCGTCGAGTAGTGTTGAATCCATATAAAACTTTCCTGAATCTAACAAAGTGAAAATCTAACCCCTCTGGAAAATGGCTCAGAGCATGGTTCCCCACCCCCCCCTCTGCACACTGCTCATGGTTCCACTGTCTCGATTTTTGTGCCCTCTCCTGACCTCTCAGGCACACTTCTGAAATGATTGGTTTAATTACTAAAGGTTGGGCAGACTTCACCAAGTCCTTCTTTGGTGAGTTGGTTTCAGATCCGAATTGGGGGGAGGGGGTCAAGTGGTAAAACCCCGCCCCCTCCGTATTAAGTCAAAAATTGTTGGTTTTGAACTATGGAATTTTTTAAAAATCCCATCGTATATTTTTTTTTGTGCAAGTGGGGAGGGGTCAGACCCACATTTGGTGGCCCGCCCCATAAACTCCATCGGCCATCGTAGATAAGTGGCATGGTTGGTTGGGTTGGGCGGTGGGGTTGACAACCCCCACCCACCCGTATAATATGGCTGTCATAGTAAGTATGGTGGCCATGGAATGTGGGGGCAGCAGGATCATGGCTTCCAACCCCCTTATAATAATATTTATTTGTAATATGGTCCCTAGGGGTAGGGCGAAGGTTATGGCCCACCCTACTTTTTTTTTTAATATTTTTTTTAATTCTTAATAACCAACTTGATCTTTTTGAAGTTTCCGGATTTTGACCGAAGGAGTGATTTTAACCATCCCACAATTTCGCCCAGAATCTGGCTGGAGCTAGATGGAATCCGGTGGCTTGAAAACTTCCAATTTGTGTCCTCCTTAGTCTGCCACATCACCAAGTCAACCCTCAAACTTTGACTGCTTCTAACTCCTTCATACAGACTCGGAATTGAGTGTTGTCTACGTCGTTGGAATCTGAAAGATGAGATCTTCAACTTGATATTAAGTTTGCCACATTCCAGACACTTTGAGTTTTGATCCTTATTACTGAAGCCACTTGTACTTGGACCTGTTCGATCCACATGGATCAAGTGCCTTCGCGAAATTGGAGCTCGTCTGCAATTACTGAATGCAGAAAATGGAGTTTACCTACATGAAATACTAAAAGGTTAACATTAATATCACCTATACCCATAAATTGAACGCACTAGTTAGCATCCATCTATATGGTTGGCAGAGGGATGTGAAAAAATCATGCATCCCCTGATGGTGGCAAGGCAACATCCAATGGTTGCGCACTGGTAACCTGTGCACTGGTCTGGCTCGCCTAGATCACGCTCTCTTGGATCTGGCTCGCCTGCACTTTTAATTCTTGAAGTCCAACTTGAACAATCACTAGTGCCAACTTATATTGGACCTCCATGTCCATCCAGCCATCTTCCTATGCAGAGTTGACTGTGTTCACGATCTCATTGAGATTGTCCTCTATGAGTGTCAAGACCCCATGTCCTACCTTCTTGGATCCCTTCCATTTCTTGCGTGACCCACCCGTGGCCCGACCACCATGCTTTGTGCCTTTTGATGTTGCTGCTTCTACAGTCTCCTTAAGTGCAGAGACATTTTTCTCTGGTACTGTGGTGGTGTCAATGGTTTTGCCTGTGGTCATAAGGGTTGGTTCCTTCTCAGTAGGCTTCTTGGTGACCGTCGATGTTTCTGCAAGATTTTCAGTAGCCTTCTCTGTGGATTTATCGGTCGGAGTGCGTGAGTGTGTTGGTGGAGTCAACCAGGCCGGCACTCATTCCATTATTACTCGATCAGGTCATCCTTTGTTACCAAGTAATGCAACTCATACCACATGCCTTCTATAACGCCCTTTGTGGGGATGTGGATGTTGTGAAACATAGCCTTAAAGTCGGCTACCATCTTGTATTGATCGTACAAAGTAAGGGACAGTCGAGGCTTCGATTGTACTTCTTGGTATAAGGTCGCATCATATAAGCCCCACAATATCTTGTTCTCTTTCGCGCACACGAGTTTAGATGAGTTCCAGAGTGTTACTTAGCGCTCAGCTTTGCACGTCTTCTCTTCATGTTTAGGGAACTGGGTGTCTTTGGGGGTTCTCCACCCAATTAGTGCAATAAGTAGTAAGAGGCAATCATTTTGGAAGTGCTTTCCCTCCTCCTGGACCTCGCTCACATTCTCAAGAAATTATTTGCAGAGATATTCGCACCACTTATATATAACTCATTTTTCACACCTTCTAGCCAGTGCAATCACAAGCGCAGGCACCTCCTTGGGTCTACACTTGCGCATCATCTTGCAAGCCAAGATGAGTGTGCCAAAACGGACTACGGGGTCATTAATCTCCTCCACAACGAATCCCAGGGATTTGCGTATGACATCATATTTCTTCTTTATTTGATCCTTCAGCACTTTCTACTACACTTTGCCTCCAAAATCTCCCATAGGTTCGGCCCCCTTAATTGGCAGACCTGTGATTCGGTGAATTAACTCTGCATCAATTGGGATGCACTCTCCCAGCGAGAGCACGTCATCATAAACCAACTCCAACAGTTTCTTGATGTCGATATCATTAATGGAAATATGCCCAAAATGAGGGATCTACAATAGATTTAGCAACCCTGCCTTGTGCACACCTAGCATCCCTCTCTTTGGCTCAAGGTGCACCACGCCTCCTTCATAGGTTATTTGGTCTAGATAGAACTCTAGCACAAGCTCAGGAAAATTTTCGACATCTGCGATGTCCCAGTCATCAAAAATCAGCTGAGGGATTTTTGCAAGAATATCCCCCTCCATTGGGATGTTCTCTGGGATCAGAGGCACTTGGATACTTGCGTGTACCTTATCCAAGTCCTTCAGTGCTTTAACAGTAGGCTTGTGTGGTGGAATATGACTGGGCGACCACAAGACCGGTGCTACTTCAATAACTTCATTATCTTCTTCGGAAATAGTCTCTTGAACCTTGGCCATAGGCCTCTTCATTTTTTCTCCTACAGAATGGCGTGGTCTGGGGGTCTTTTCTCTGGGAGACTTGCGCATTCCAGATGTTTGACCCTTCTTCGTTTTTTATGGTGCAGGGGTTTCTACAATGTGAACTTCCGGCGCAACAAGGTCATCGCCTGGTCTTGTGGCTGTAATCTCTTCGGGAATTAAATGTCCTAGCCTTGTTCGGTGCAATGTGTCCTCAAACTCTGGATCCAAACCAGACATAGATGCAACAAATGCAATGACAAATAAAGAGCTCAGAGCATAAAGATCTCTTAGAATTCAAAGGGAACTATTCCGATCCCATAGGTCATATTTATACTTGTGGCACATCTACAACGACTCCTTGTGCATTAATGAGGTTCCAGTACTGAAAAAATGAGCCCAAATCTGGAAAAATCCCTTCATTAAATGCATCCTGGGCGCTCCTGAAAATGGTAATAAATATGTCTCATCTAGTTTCATTGTTCCAAAAACTAATTTTTGACACCTCTGTGCACCAGTCAATCTCCTGGCGTAGATACCATGTGCGTGCCGCAACTTAGTGCACATATAATCCAGAGCTAAGGATAACCATCTACAAACCGTCCCCCCCAACACATGCTTGTTGACAAGGTAATTCAAAGCATATCGAGTAGTATATGTCATATCCCTTAATAACTACAAAATTTTCTGACATTCATCATCCCAATGGAATGTCACACCTCTTCTGAGTAATCTGGTCACGGGCACAATTATCAATTCATACTGGGGAATGTGCTTTCTTTAATATCGCATAAAGCTCATCAGGGAGCACATTTGTCTGATATTCGAGGGGATCGAGGTTCCTTCGAGCGCAGTATCCCTTATCATTGCATTAATGATTTCGAGGATCAAAGCTTCACCAACTATATCAAACCTACTTTCAATGCTAAAGGTAATAATAAAATTGTCTACCATTGCATACCACTCACTAGTGCCTCTGTGCAGCTCTGTTTCTAGGTACCATTTAGTTGGCACCTTTCCCAAGGTATGAATAAACATATGGACCCATTCAGGTCTTATTTCTACTCCCCATGCCTAATTCCATTTGGCTAAATGTCTGTGCAGATATTCTTTTCCAGAATATAAATCCTCATCTTTAATTAATGGGAATTCAAACCACGGCCTCATCATTTGTGCACATTCCTCCCAATATCCCATATTCTCCTTATGTGTTTCCCACCATCTTGTGGAGTAGCGCACAAGCCAAGATCTAAAGCATGGAAACTATGTTCTACAGGCACAGTCCTTTCCAGTTCTCCTAGGAACATGTTTACATCAGTTGAGCAATCATAATGTGGGAAATCACGTACCTCAGATGTTATACAATGCCGAGCACAGGTCATACGATTACAACGCAACGCCGACACCTCATGTATTCAATTCTTCCAATTCTCTAGTTCTTCGTCAGAGTTTGAGAAACAAGAACTATCATTTTCCCATTTAAGGTTCCCATCTGCTATAATATTAATCATGTCTTCCTTGCACAAAGTTAGTTTGTAGATTTGATCAATCTCATCCTCAGCGCGTACTGGTTTAGTATATCTTTGGCCTTCTATAAGATCAAAAGGAATGATTACCCTAACTCCATTGCTCTCAAATTCCATTCTTCTTTTCTTCATATTGAGAACACCATCCATGTCAATGGCCCAATCAAATCCTAGCATTGCAGGATAGGGATCAATATCATCTACAATTTGTATGACTTCAATGTCCGCCAACACCTTAACACCTTCTATATTGACCACAACCTTTGACAATCTCCCCAAAGGAATGATCTTCTACTGGTTAGCCATGTGTAGTTGGATAGTAGACCATTCTAGCTTTGGCTTTCCAATGCGCTGCCAGGTTTTTTTAGGTAGAACATTAGCATCTCATCCCAAATCTAGAATGACTTGGTCCATCTCATAAGCACCGATATGCGCAGTCATATGCTTCTCTCTACCCGTTCTCTTCTTGTTCTTATATATTTTGTTGATTGATTGTTGTTCTACCATGGGTTGTTCTTTTTCTACAAAATTATCTATTAATTCCTGCAAATTTTCAGTAGCCTTCTTGTTGCGCAGAAAATTTATGCATGCTTGTAAAAATGGCTTAATCTTTTCTTCTCCTATGGCTTCCTTTAGTGTTCTCCCACTTGTTGAAATATATCCTTCTGCAAATTCTTTCATTGCTTCAATAAAGGTTTCTTTTGCACATTGAAGATTAAAGCCTTCTTTGTTTTCAGGTTCTTTTCGGATCCATACATTAGTGGTAGGTTGATTTCCTTTATCTTCATTGGTAGCTGCACCACTCCTGGTGACTACATTCACACAAGGATCTTATTCACCAGTTTTTGCGCAAACCATCTAAAGATTCTGCATGGGAGTCTTCTTTTCCTGCATTTTAGCAATCAAAACAGGACATATTTTATAACATGGTCAAATTCTCTACAGTACCTGCAAGATTTTTGTGTTGGATTCGGGGAGTTACACGCATAATGGCCAGCATCACCACAGTTATAGAAAATCATTGTCCTCTTCCTCGACCAGTCGATCCACCTCCTCGACCTCTTCCTCTTCCTTGGAATCCTCCGTGCCTAGAAGGGGATATAGGCTCAACCTGCATCCTATAGATATCTACTTTATCTAACATCATATCATAGGTACGCAATGTTGCTCATCATGTCCTAATG
This sequence comes from Pinus albicaulis, assembly GCA_034641835.2. NCBI lineage: Eukaryota > Viridiplantae > Streptophyta > Pinopsida > Pinales > Pinaceae > Pinus > Pinus albicaulis. The sequence continues at coordinate 1,144,667,906 of CM076581.1, forward strand.
ATGAACAGAACTTGAAAAATAACTGCTTCAATTCAGGATGATATTTTCCAATCCTTGGGTAGGAATTTGTGTCATCTAGTCCAGCAATCTGAGATATAGTACACCATACAAGGTTCTTCAGTGGACTATGACATCTAGAATTTAGATAGTTGTTAAAAATAGGACACTGGTCTTTATGATGCCTAGAAGCTTTGCATTTGATACACCACACCTCTGCGCAGACCTCCTTGCCTTTGTCCTTGTGCAGATTTTGAATTTCCATATGCATTGCTTCCAACTGACTTTGAATCTGTTGAGTTCCCAGCACAATAGGTGTTGGGGTGGCCTCAAGTTACATGGTAACTTTGACAACCTCAGGTTGTGTAGTAATCTTTTTCCGGCCCATTGGTTGGTGTAGATGTGGGAGAAACATAGAAATGAACCATTATTTATGCTGAGTATCGTCAATCACAAATCCATCATCCCTGATGGTGTGCTTCAACCTTTGATTAGCCTCCCATACAGATTCATTAGGTTCTTGATGGATATCCTTCATCTCTGTCACTAGCTACGTGTATGACTTAGGTTTCTTAAACTAATCTTTTAGAGCTGCTTTAATTTCTTCCAGGGTAGCATTAGCGTTTTCTTGCGCATACCTAATGTACTAGTCTAGTGCGCGATCTTTGAATGGAGTAGACACTTGCGCTTCTCTAATATCGATATTGTTTATTTGTTGAGCCTGCCATGCGGCCTCCGTTAAAAACCAGAAGTGATCAGTATCCTCATTTCCAATGCCTCTGAAATTAGGTAACTTGATGGGTGCAGCCATATCTACTTCAGGGGGAGGTGGAGGTGGCGATGGACTGCACAACAAGGTATGTGATATGTGATGTGAGCTCAGAAGTGGAGTCGATGGAGTGGGAAACATATTCAAGGGTTTCTGATATGACGATCTTTCTTCTTTAGAGTTAGTTTCTAGTTCAAGTTCACTATCAGATCTAGGCTTCAGGGGGCTATGAAGGAATTTTTCAGAGTCTTCTCAGTAAATTCTTCCACTGCGCTTAACTAAACCTCTTTGATGCATTCAAGCAGTATGTTCGAACAGACAACCATGTTCACAAAAAACAATTTTCAGTACTAGTTTCAATGAGGTAGGAACTTACCTCTAGGGCCTTTGAAAAACCTTCTTTCTGATTCAAAATATGACACAAATTGGTCAACATCAAATTTAGTCACAAATCCGCCCAGAAGGCGATCAATCCAATGATCTATTGCGCGAGTGATCTTATTATCAAATTGCTCTACTTGTTGGATCAATTCAAGAGTCCACTCAGTGACTATGTTGTCTTTTATGCAGTGATGGAATTCTACTAAGCGTGACAACCACTCCTGTAGTTCATGCACAAAGGAATAGAAGAAAATTTCATGCACTTCGGTATAAATATACTTCTGTACCCACTGTTCATCGGACAATTTAGTGCTTCTATTCTCTTGCAGCGCAAATTCAACGCTATTTCTATCCAACCATTCATGTATTTCATTGCACAAAGGATGCCACAACATCAAATCTCCCTCAAAATGATGATCCCGGCCCCGACAACGGAACCATTTGTTGGCTTGAGGGATCCTGACCCAGTTTCGGATTTTATGGATAAACCAAAAAACCCTCCAACTATTGCCCCTTTTAGAAATGATCTGCTTGCACAAACCAAATTCTCACCCGAAACAGTATGGGGGGGTGTTGGAACCAAATTTCCACACCCTGAGAGAGAATTAAATGAAGTGGTCCTCGGCAAAACCCTAAGTGGTCTTATACATATGTGTGCAATGATTTATAACAGAATTACAGAGCATGCACAATTATCAACTAAATAATACAAAATATTGTCTTTCTTAGTGCAGATAAGAAATCAGAACCAAATCTCGATCTTAATCAATGTAACACTTGATAGATATCAAATACTCATGCATAATCATATCATATAGCTTTGTGCATTCATAAATAATTAAAGAATTGTTTAGATCTAATCAGAGCATAAAAATTACACATGAATGCATAACACAGATAGCTTCGCCAAAACTGTTCTTTCTATTATCTTTCAGATCCGTCAATACATCAATTGTGTTTCAAAAACCCTTACAAACCCTTCCGCACACACATCCAACAAAGTCCGCACACATCCAGGACTAGTTCTTTGTGCACACAACCAGTAGGAGCCTTTCACCCAACCCCAAAAGCCCTTACAGACACAATACTATTAGAATATCAACATCTCATAACACATGTATCCCATTAACTACTTCGCTTAGGCATACTCTATATATTTATAATACACCTAGCACGCAGATACTATGGTCTCAAACCATGGTTTGAGGCCCAAAGTTTACATTTAAGCTTAATTACATTCAAAATTGGGGCAAAAATCCCTTTGAATTTATTTGCGCAACGCGCACATACAAACATACAAAAAATATCTTTGGAACTTATGCCTCAGGGGACATCGCTCCAACAAATCCTTTATCGAACCTCCAATATTAGTAGTGGAGCAATTTTAATTGATGTACATCATTTACGGCAAGTATTACAATACTAAAATAAACAGAGAATGAAATTCTTATTAATATGATAATTAAAATACATTGAGAATGAAATTATTACTAATATGATATTACATTATATGTCTTATGTAATGTTCTACCTCCTACTTATTTAAATTTGATAAAAATTATCCTATAATAAAGCATGTGAGGTACATTAAGGGAATTTCAAAAGTGGTGATGTTGTATGTGTTATCACTCAGAAATAAAAGAAGCATCATTTGAAAAAGTCATATAGGTTCATGTGTCAAAGGTAGGGTTATAGGATTCATTTTTCATTACTTGGTTAAAGAATGATTTTTAATTTTTCTTATTTAGCTTACCCTAAGGTCTAAACCCATCCTCTTTCAAATCCCCTCATGTCACATCAATCATAATTTTCTGACAATTTTCATTTCCCAAGGCTTTAGCACCGAAATGGTCATTTTAGCCAAAAAACCACAATTTCGTAGCAAAATACACTGAGAAATTTCACTTTTTGCTACGAAACGGTTGATACTTTCGTAGCGAAAAGGCCCAGAATTACACTAGAAATGCTACGAAAGTAAGGTTTCTTGTTTGTCATGTCAAATTAGCTATCAGGTGTCAGAAAATAATTTGAAGAGGATAAGTTAGATTCCATTCGAGTCAGTTAGGGTAAAGATCAAGGTACATGGTCAGGGCTGAAGTCATCATCACCATTTTAAGCATGTATGAGTCATCATTGTGTTATGAGTAGGCATCGAACTTCAAAAATATTTCCAAATTAAGTCATTTCTTATTCTCCATTTATTCTTTGTGTGTTATTGAGCTCTAGAGAGCTATTTCATTAAGCCAAAGTTGTGGTTGGTATTTTCAAAGGGTTGCAGATATCAGTGATCAAGCGAGGCAGCGGTGATCAAGCGAGGCAGAGAAGACACTAAAGAAACTATGGCTGCAAAAAGAAAGACAAATAAGGGTGGCCAATGTCTCAGATATGAGCCATCATATATGAACCTAATAAATGAAGACCCAACAGTTGTAGAAGTCTTTAGAAGGATAGGATGTTTATAGTTTTGTGAAAGACTACAAGCATTCCATGTACAGTTTTCCAAATAATTTGCTTTAAACTTAAGTGGAACAACTACTAAAGTGGGGATGCTAAATCTCACCATTACACCAGAGGTCATTGCAGCAGCAACAAGAATTCCAAGGGAACAAGAAAAATGATTCAAAGGGTTCAAATTCAACATGGAGGAGTGCAAAGAGTTTATCAAGCCAGAAAACAATGAAATGGACTTTACAAATGCCATTCCAAGGAGCTGCATGAAGGATAATTTCTCAAAGTTACTTCTTATCATCCAAAAATATTTCACTTGTGAAGGGAGATACAATAAAGTCTATTCTTACCATTTCAAGCTTCTCCTAAAATTTACTGGTAAGATATCTCTTGATTTTCCTTTCTATTTACACAAAAGTTTAGCAAAAATGGCAAAAAAGTTCAAGCAAAATCTGAAGGAAGTGAAACCTCATTGTTTCATCATGGTTTAATAAAATTGTTGGTTTTAGACGAACTACAAAGATGAGGCAGAGACTGGTATTCTTTCATGTTTGTTAGTGTTTTTGAAATGGATACCCTTACCCCTACAAGAACTCCTAAACCTAGGGGTATCCCATCACCTTTAGTAGTAGAACAAAGTGAACCAGCAAGGGAAGAGCAAAGTGAACCAGTCATGATGGAAACAGAGCAGTTGTAGAGATTTGATACACTCACTTTTTTACCTTCAAAACAAAATTCAACAAAGAGCAAACCTACAAAACAAGAGAAAGTTGTGAGTAAACAAGGAAGAAAAAGGATGACAAGGAGTCAAACAGTGGTTTCGGAAGATAAAAAAATAACTAAAGGAAATTTAGAACACATACTACATGCAATTGATATTGAAGAGACTCCTATAGTCCAGGCTGAGGATATAGATGAAGGTGGACAAAAACTCAAGAAAGCTAAATCTGCAAAGAAGCTAGAGTTTGAAGGAGAGGATGCAGGTTTTATGTTTCAGGCAAGAAATCCCATGACAAGGCATGCTAGAAAACTTTTGGAGAGTAGAAAAGAAGTTCATCCAACCACTGACACTGTAAATCCACCACAATATATTATTGATCTTTCATCACCTGCAGAGAAAGATACAGTTAGCAAGCCAAAGAAAGGAAAGGAGAAATTAATTGAAAAAACAGAGTTTGAACTCCTTGAAGAACAGTTGAGGTTAGCCAACCATGAAATTGCAGATATGAAGAAGGAAGAAAGGAAACATAATTTCCAAAAGGTTCAGTTTGAAAAGATGAAAGAGGTTTGGGAAGTGCAGGTTGACACTGTATCAAAGACCCTAGACAACATACAACAGTTAATCAAATGGACTATTCCATTGAGGAAAGAGGTGAAACATGTTAGAAGAATGAACTTGAATTTGAAATCTACAAACAGAAAGTTGAAGGATCAGGTTTTAGACCTCCAAGAACAAATATAACTAATCCATGAGGAGTTGGAGAAGAAAGGCCTAAAAATGACAGTAATTGAGGAGCTAATAGCTCAACTGATCATCAATGGGGAAGAAACACCTCAAGAGACCTAATTTGATATAGTTTATGTTTTGAAAGGTAAATGGCATTTTGGAAAAAAAAAAAAATTACAGTTGGAAGGCATATCTTTGAAGTTAGGAAAAAAATTGGAATTTATACAGTTTTCAGCAATTTCGTAGCGTTTCCTAGGCTTGAAACCAGGAAAACGCTATGAAACCACCTGTAGCTTTATTTTTGCTTGAAAAAACACTTTTAGTAACTTTTAAGGGGTGGAAATTTTATGGAGAATGTGTCAAGGCATAATGAACACAATGTAGAAGGAAAGAACCAAAAAATTTGATGGCAAAGGACATTTTCTGTATGCTACGAAAATGTCATACTTTCGTAGCATGTTGTTCCAAAGGTTAATGAGTAGGTTTTTGGGCAGTTTTGGATAGGTGGATACTTTCAAAGTGTAAAAGGACTATGTCAGAAGTCATCGAAGACTTGAAGACCATGAGATGAAGACAACTCATCAGCAAAACCATTCGTTGAAGATAAGGACCAATTTTCCTTAAAAATATGGTTTGTTTCCACATTTGGAGGAGGCTAATTAACTTGTCATGTAGTGATGAGCTCTATCACAGCCTATTTGAACATTTGAAGGATTAGTTGTCAAATATGTAACTGTTTTTAAAGATAAGGTAGTTGATGTAATAATTAGAATTTTGAGTCCTATTAGGAAAAGGATTGTTCCGTAGTGTAGCTGTCATTTTATCATTAAAGCACATGTTTTCTTGTTTCACAAAGTGTCATTAGGAAAATTTTGATGAATCTAGCCAAGAGGCAGTTTTATGTAGTTTGATTGTTTTCAGTAATACAGAGGACTTTTACTTGACCAACCTGATATTCTCACAAGAAAGTTATTTTCCAAGTAGAGTTAGCCATCTAGTTTCATCATAATCAAATATCATTAACCCTTTTGACAGAGCCCTCTCAGACTGAAGAGGCTAGGCTTCAGTCATAAGTTGGTTTGAAACAGTTACATAAAGTTTTTTGATTAGTGGCCAATCAAGAGAAATTTTGTGATAACATTTTGGTGCGTCTACCAGGAGCCTGAAGATTATATTTTCCCGAAATTTTGAAGTTGAAAATATGAAGGTAGCAAGAGCTTAGGAAGTTGTTCCAGGCTGCATCTACCTTGTTGACTCCATTCAAAATTCATATGATCAAAGGTGGCTTCGAGAAGGAGATACATGAGGAGTAATCCTGACCCATATCCATCTACCATTGTGGACAATCCAAACACCATCTCCATAGATAGTCAAGGAATTTCTGCAATATCAGGTACTCCATTACATACAAAATCCTTGTCCTCTAAAGTTTTAAGAAGTCCTGAAGATAAAATATTTGATGAAAAATTCAGGAAGTCTTGTTTAGGTCTGAAAGTGAAAAAACATTAACTAAAATTGTCTTAGACCTACATAGAAGAGGTATTGATACCTCAGCCTTAGTGACACAAAAATATAAAGAAGAGTTTTGGGATGCAGTCACTTCAGAGTTGTTGTTAGAAAAAGAATCTCTGGACAGGTTGAAGGAGCTAGACCCTTTTGAAATTTTGTTAAGAAGTAAAACTGGTTTTCCTCTTCTTGATTGGAGTTCAATTGTCACTAGACAACAAAGACCAAACAACCCTCCTCCTAACAGTTCCTCTTCCTCTACTATTGTTGTCCCTAAATCTACCACAGTCCCAGTCATCATGGCAGGATATGTGCCACCTCCACCTACACCTACTAGGTATGGCCCTATTTCTCTTCCAGTTTTCCTAAATTCCCTTCCTAGAAAATATTCTGCTAGAATAAAAACTTGGGGAAGTGATGAAGAGATTACAGCTGAAGAGCATGTAGACCAATTCAATGACTTTATAGACAGGGAGGAGGTTGACCATGAGGATGCCAAGATGAGATTATTTGCTCAGAGCTTCACTGGTGAAGTTAGGAAGTGGTTCAAAGCCCTTACTCCTGGAAGCCTACATAATTGGAATGAATTTGAAGATAGCTTCTTGAGGAAGTGGGGAAATAGAACCAACCTTGTACAAGCCCTCATTGAGTGTAAAATTTTGAAGAGAGATGTTGATGAAACTGTTCAAAACTTTTCAAAGAGATTTAACAAAGTGTATGACTCCATCCTTGCCCATATAAAGCCTCCTCCAGAAGCACCTTAGCTGAGATATGCTGAATCTTTTGATTACGACTTTTCTATATTGTTGACAGAGAGAGAATCCCTTCGTCAAGATTTTCCGATCTTAGATGACAGATTTGACGACAATGGGCGGGGATAGGCTTTCCCTTGGGAATGTCTCTACTCCTCCTGCACAACATGAACCTTAGTTTAGAAATCCTCAATTCAGAAGACCTCAAAACCAGCAAAGACCAAGGGAAAACAGAAATCAGCCACCTGACCCTCAAGAAAGGCCTCCTTTTCAGAAAAACTTAGTTTATGAAGATCAGCCTGAAATACAACAAGACTCAATTCATTTCTTAGAGGAAGACATGTCAAAAATGTTTTTGACTAAGGAAGAACATGATGAGTCATACCATGATGTAAACAAGGGTGAGGAACCATCTGATTATCTAAAAGGGTATCAACATGCAATCTTTGAGATGTAGAAACAATACAACCTCAAAAACATAAATGTGCCAATTACTGCAAACAAACCACAGCCCAAGAAAGATGCCCCCAAGGCTGCTGAGGTTAGGAAAGATACACCATCTCCTCCTCCTGTCAAAGAGACTGAAAAATCTGCTTATGTTTTCAGTTTGGAGAGTGAGATCTCTAAGATCAAAATCCTAGTACCTTTTGGAGAAATTCTTAAGGTGAATGAATACAGAAGTAGGATTGTGAAAATGTTGAATTCACAACTAGGAGCTACTGATATCCTAAATGTTCAAGAAGATCATTCAACCATATACTTGGGTACAAGATTAGAAGATGAGAAGAATGAGGATGTGCCTCCTTTTTATGTTAGCCTTAACATTCATGATATGAAATTGCATAATGCCATGTTGGATTCAAGAGCATAATATTATGCCCAAAGTAATCATGGAAAGGATGGGATTGGAAATTACTAGACCATGTAAGGATTTGTTTTCCTTTGATTCAAAAAGAGTTCAGTGCATTGGTTTAATAAAAGATGTTGTTGTTGGTTGTACACAAGTCTCTGCCAAGACAGTGGTCATGGAAATTGTGGTAGCAAACATTCCACCTAAATTTGGCATGTTGTTATCAAGTTCATGGGTAGAAAATATCAAGGGTACAATGCAAATGGACCTAACTTATGCCACCATTCATGTTTTTGGTGAGAAAAGGAGAATTTATAGAGAAACAAGGATGGCTTACATGGTAAGTAGTAAAAATAAACCTCAGAAATTTCCAATATATGTTGTTGATACTGAACTTGGATCTAGTATTCTTTTCAATGAATTGACTGATGAAGCAGAGGATGAAAAGAAGGCATAAAATCAACAAACCGTAATTCAACAGACAGAAAATCAGCAAACAGTAAATCAAAAAATCTGTGAGAAGAAGGCAAAAGGTTCGTGGTTGTTACATTTGATGGATCAACGGGAAGAGAGGGGGTAGGAGCAGGAATTTGGATCACATCTCCAAATGATGAAAGTAATTTATTTTCTTACAAATTTAATTTTGATTGCACAACTAACATGGCTGAGTATGAATCTTTAATTTTAGGCTTAGAAATTTTGAAAAGAAGGGGTGCCCAAAATATTTATGTTTGTGGATATTCTGAATTAGTTATTAAGAAATTTGAGTGTGTGTATCAAACAAAGGATGTGACAATAAGGGCATACAGAAATTTAGTCATGGACATGTTGGAAAATTTCCAAGAATATTCATTCATTGTTAAGACTAGGGACCAAAACTCAATTGCTGACTCCCTAGCTGTCTCTACAATTCTATTTATCATTCCTATTCATTCCATTGAAAGATATGAGGTTGAAGTTCACCATAGACCTGCTATCCCTGATAAAATTATCCAGTGGCAAGTTTTTGAGGATGACCAGCAAGTAAAAAACTTTATAGAGCTGAAAGAAGAGTTTGAAATTACACAAGTAGATCAGCAAAACATGCTTGCTAAAACAAAGGGAAATTATGAAATGTTACAGTTGAAGAATAACTCTATACCCAAAGGTCTCATACCCCTTGAGAAGCTTTTTTATCACAATGATGTGTTCAAATCTCCTAGGATACAAGCTGATGATGAAGAGGTAGAGAGTTGTAACCTTGGTACAGTAGCTATGCCAAAAATGATTAAGCTTTCAAAGTTTCTTTCAATTTATATGAGACATAAATATATTGAGATGATGAAAAGGTTCAAAGATGTCTTTTCTTGGAGTTATGTTGATTTGAAGAAGTATGATCCTACTATCATTCAACATACTATGCCCATAAAATAAAATGAAAAGCCTTTCAAGCAAAAGTTGAGGAGGGTTAATCCACTTCTCATACCTCTGAATGAGAAGGAAATCAAGAAACTATTTGATGCCAAAATTATTGTTCCAATCAGATTCTCAAAGTGGCTTGCAAACTTGGTTCCAGTCAGAAAAAAGAGTGGAGAAATCAAAATATGTATTGACTTCAGAAACTTGAATAAAGCCTCTTTGAAGGACAACTACCCTCTCCCAAAGATGGACCGAATTTTGTAGAATATTATTGGGTCCCAAAGGATGTCTATGCTTGATGTTTTTTCAGGGTACAATCAGATACTTTTGCATCCAGAAGATCAGGAAAAAATAGTCTTTACCACACCATGGGGCACACTCATGTATGCTAAAATTCCCTTTGTTCTGATGAATGCAGGAGCTACCTTTCAGAGATCAATGGACATTGATTTTGCTAAGGAGAAGGAAAATATGGTGGTTTTCTATCTGGATGACATAATAGTCTTCTCAAGGAGAGAAGAAGATCACTTGAAGCATGTAGAAAATATTTTGTTGAAGTGTAGAAGGTTTGGCATTTCTCTCAATCCCACTAAAAGCATTTTTGCTCTAACTTCAGGGAAGTTACTTGGGCATATTATTTCTAAGGATGGTATTAATATTGATCCAAATAGGGACAATGCAATTCAGAACATGGATCTGCCTAGAAGTAGAAAGGAAATTCAGTCTTTCCTTAGAAAGGTAAATTTTCTGAGGAGGTTTATTCCTAATTTTGCTAATATTGTAAAGGACATAACAAAGATGTTGAAGAAAGGAGTTGACATCAAATGGATAGCAAAAGCAAAGCACTCATTTGAGGAGATTAAGAAGGCACTAACTCAAGCACTAGTCTTGATTAGCCTGGATTTTTCAAAAGAATTTTTGGTTTTTACATTTGCATTAGAAAATACAATTGTTGGGGTTTTGTTGCAAAAAGGACAAGAAGGTACTGAGCAGTCCATTTCATTTTTTATTAGGGAATTAGCTAACTCACAACTGAAGTACAACATCTTAGAGAAGCAAGCTTATGCCTCGATCAAGGCCATGAAAGATTTTAGAATTTACATTCTACATTCTTATGTTATAGATTTTGTTCCTAATGTTGTTGTGAAAGACATTCTAACTCAAGCTGATCTTGATGGTAAGAGGGGGAAATGGATTGCTAACTTGTTGGAATATGATATAGAGATCAAGCCCACAAAATTTTTCAAATTTCAAGGCCTAGAAAAGTTGATGGCATAGTCAACTTTGATTTTCTTGGCATAAACTTAATTGCAGAAATTTCAGATGAATATGAAGAGTGGATCCCATTGAATAAAAGTACATCATTTTAGATTGGTATAAATACATTGCTTTTGTCTTACATCATCATAGATCACCTGCTGAGCTGACAAAGTCTGTTAGGTCCCTATATCACTAGTATAGTCCCTTATTATTGTTAGTGTAAACCCCTTATTGTTATTATTGTACCCTTGTAACCCCCATTTTGTTATTATTGTGCCCTTAAATTATTATGGTTAGGTCGGTTAGGATTACATTGTGGCCCACTAGGATTACATTATGGCCCCATGGACTCCTATATATAGAAAGGAGGTTTTGTAAATTGTAACATCCAAGAATTTTTCATTTATGTAATGTATTGGAGGTTTCCCCCTCGAAGTGGCTCATTTCTAAGTCGTTGATATCTCTTTTCTTCTATTTTTGGAGCTGGTTACACAACATTTGGTATCAGAGCTTTGGATTCTAGGGTTTCACTGCTCCAAACAGGTCATCGTGGAATTTTCGCTATAAATTGTTTTCTACGAAGTTTCAAAAGCTGAAATTTTTAGGGTGCGAAGCTGAAATCCTGAGGAAGATTGTCTAAAAATTTCAGATCTTTTTTCGCAATATTTTTGGAGATATGATCTGTGGAAGTTAGGTCTTTTTTCAGGCTCCTAAACAGGTCATCGTGGAATTTGCGATATAAATTTTTTTCTACGAAGGTTCAGAATCTGAAATTCATATGGTTCGAAGCTGAAATCCTAAGGAAAGTCGTCAAAAAATTTCAGATCTTGGTACGTAAAATTTTTGGAGATATGATCTGTGGAAGGTAGTGCTTTTTCAGGCTCCTAAATTTCATCTCAAAGAGGTGATCGTGGGAAAAGTTCAATAACTCTCTCTCTGGGCATCGGATTGGAGTGCCGTAAAAAGTGGTCATAAGTAAACGGACTGTAGTTTCTTGGCTATCAATTTCAGTAGACAAAGGATGAAACAATGACACGTGGCAAGTCGTACAAATTCGCTCTACTGAACCAGTCCATAATTAGGTCATTGTGGGAGATTGGACACAACTTTGTCTTGGAGAATCCAAATTAGGTCAGACCTGTGGCATTCGAAAGATAATTCAGAAGGCTACGTTGGTACCAAAATTCAAATATTTAAGTTCTGCAATCACATAGATAATCCAATTTCAATATCGAGCTCCTCAAAAGCAAGAAAAAGGTGTGTATTTTTTCCGAATTGCATAAGTCTTGTTTGAAGAATCAATTTGAATTGATTCCAAGGGCATATTGTAGAATAGATATCAGTATTGGGTTCTAAAAATGGCCCCTAAAAATAATTCAACACCCATTAAGCCTTTAGAAGGCTCTGCTACACCCAAGGGAAGACAAAGAATGGCAACATGACATATCAAAATTACAAGAGCAAGTGCAACAAAATTTTCGCTCTCGCAAAGAACAACAAAAATGAAATGGAAGTTTTGAAGAAAGGCATGGAAACTAAAAATGGATGGTTTGAAGAAAGGCGTGGAAGCTAATATGAATGGTTTGGAATCTAAGATAGATGGCATGGAAGCTGGCATGGAATCTAAGATGGATGACATGGAAGTTAAGATCGATGAAAAAATGGAAAACATGAAGAATGATCTAAAAGCAGACATGGAAGGTTTGACAAAGTTGATACAAGAAATGTTTCCTAATGGTGAAAAGATAGTAGAGGAAACTCATGATGAGAACAAATAAATGTTAATCGTGATTTCATAAACTCTAATGTTGGCGGGAAGAACCACCATATTCCAAAAATGGATATGAGGAAGTTTGATGGAAAGGATCCTGTAACATGGATACTACAGATGGAGCAATATTTTGATCTCCATAACGTGCAAAACACACAAAGGTATGCATTGCAAATTTACATTTAGAACAAAATACATTTGTATGGTATCGATGGCTTTGCTCCCATGAAATTTTTTTCACTTGGTCAATTTTTACGGAGGAAATGATAGCACATTATGAGGATACAAAGAGCAACACCTTCTTTAGCCAATTGATAAATCTCAAACGAAAGGGTTTAGTGGGGCAGCACATTGAGGACTTCCAAAAATTGAATATAAGGGTAACTGATATTCCATAGGAACACAGGATTGATCTCTTCATAGGCACTTTAAAGGATAACATCCAACATGAAGTTCACATTTTGGAACCTGATTCATTGGAGAAGGCATTCAAGTTGGCAAGAAAAGTTGAATGTAAAATTATGGTGAAAAGGAAGCCTACCACTCAATTCTATAAAGAAGGAAGTGTTGCTACACCTAGATTTCCACAACCTACAAGGTTGACACCACAACAATTGGAAGAAAAAAAGAGCAAAAGGGCTTTGCTACAGTTGTGATAGAAAATACACTAAAGGTCATAAGTGTGCTGAAAAGAAATTATTTTACATAGATTGTGAAGAAGAAGAAGAAAATGAACAAGAAGAGGATATACACCAGGAACCAGCCCTAGAAAAGGAAGAAATGAATCCGACCATATCGTGTAATGCACTGGCAGGAATTACCACTCCTCAAACTCTAAAGATAGAAGGACATATCAAGAAGAAAAGGGTAATAGTGTTGATTGATTCAGGTAGAACCCATAATTTTATTCATTGTTAGGTAGCCAAGGAATTAAATTGTTTCCTATACCCAGCACCAGAATGTCAAGTGATGGTTGAAAATGGAGGAACTATAAATTGCTCTGGGAAATGCCATAATATCAAGCTAACCATGGGGGAATATATATTGACTAGTCCAATGCTTTCCATTCCTATGGGAGGTGCTGATGTTGTACTAGGAGTACAATGGTTACAATCGTTGGGGACGGTAGCTTTTAATTTTCAAGAACTTTTCTTGAAAATTTTTTCAGAAGGAAAGGAAGTGGAATTACGAGGTATGGCAGGGAAGCCAGGAAGGATAATAAGCTCTAATGTCATGAAAAGGCTTCTAAATAAAGAGCAATGAGGCGTAATTGCACAATTATGCTCACTAGAAGTTCCAACATCAAAATCATCTATTCCTGCAGATCTCCAACAAGTCTTGGACAATCATTCCAAGGTGTTTGAAACTCCCAAAGGACTCCCACCTATTCGTGATCATGATCATGCTATTCATTTGATTCCAGGAAGTGTTCCTCCAAACACCAGGCCTTATAGATATCCTTACGTCCAAAAGAGCGAAATTGAACGTATGATTACAAAAATGTTAGAGGCGGGTATAATTCAACCTAGTCAAAGTTCTTTCTCTGCTCCTGTAGTATTGGTACACAAGAAGGATGGATCATGGCGAATGTGTCTGGATTATAGGGAGCTCAATAAGCTCACCATTAAAGATAAATTTCCTATTCTTGTGATTGATGAATTATTGGATGAATTACATGGAGCAATTTATTTTACCAAGTTAGATCTTCGTTCAGGATATCATCAAATTAGAATGAAGACTGAAGATATTCCAAAAACAACATTTCGAACTCATGAGGGTCATTATGAATTTTTGGTCATGCCTTTGGCCTTACCAATGCACCTTCTACATTTCAAGGGTTGATGAATTCCATTTTCAAACCCTTCCTTAGAAAATTTGTGCTAGTAGTTTTTGATGATATACTAATCTATAGCAGGTCTTGGAAGGATCATGTTGAATATGTTGATAGGGTGCTCAAACTATTGCAGGAGAAACAATTATATGCAAAAACATCCAAATGTTTCTTTGGAGTACAAGAGGTGGAATATCTGGGTCATATTGTATCTCACGAAGGTGTTAAAGTAGACCCTAACAAAATTAAAGCCATTAAGGAATGGAAAGTTCCCACAACCATAAAGCAGTTGCGAGGATTTCTCGGGTTAACAGGGTATAATCGCAAGTTTGTTAAGAATTATGGGAGAATAGCAGCACCTCTAACAACATTATTGAAGAAAGATGCATTTTCATGGACTCCTGAAGCAACTAAGGCCTTTGAACATCTTAAAGAGGCAATGTGCCTAGCGCTTGTCTTAGCTACGCCAGACTTCACAAAAACCTTTATTGTGGAATGTGATGCCTCAGGAAATGGAATTGGTGTTGTTTTAATGCAGGAAGGAAGACCCATTGCTTTTGAAAGTCGTCCAATCAAAGGAAGTATTTACAGAAACCTATTTATGAGAAGGAAATGTTAGCAATACTGCATGCACTAAATAAATGGCGAACTTACCTAATGGGAAGACACTTCAAGGTAAAAACTGATCATGATAGTCTTAAACATTTTTTGGAACAAAGACTATCATCAGAAGAGCAGCAAAAATGGGTCACAAAGATGTTGGGTTATGACTTTGAAATAATCTACAAAAAAGGAAAGCTTAATGTTGTTGCAGATGCACTCTCAAGAAAGAATGAAGAGGTGGAAGCATTGCTTTGTGCCATTTCTATTATCCAACCAAATTGGATAACTAACGCAAGAGATGAATGGAAGAAGGACAAAGATGTATGGACACTCATTCAAAAGTTGCAGCAAGATCCTAGTACATCTGATACATTTAGTTGGAAAAATGATTCCTTATGGTACAAAGATCGCTTATATCTTTGTAAGAATTCCCAACCAAAACAAAAGATTCTTCTGGAATTGCACACTTCTCCTTTAGGAGGACACTCAGGATTTTTAAAAACTTACCACAGGGTGAAGAAAGAATTTTTTTGGGATGGCCTTAAATCTGATATTCAAAATTTTGTGATGGAATGTTTGGTTTGCCAGCAGAATAAAGTTGAGACAATTAAGACCCCGAGACTTCTACAACCTTTATCCATTCCAAGTCAACGTTGGGAGGAGATTTCAATGGATTTTATCACAGGTTTACCTAAGTCCTAAGGAAAGAGTGTCATCATGGTGGTAGTTGATAGACTTACCAAGTATGCACACTTTTGTGCATTATCTCATATATTTAAAGCAAGTACAGTTGCTACTACATTTATGGACAGAATTCAAAAGCTACATGGAAGCCCAAGGGTTATTGTGAGCGACAGAGATCCCATTTTTACCGGAAATTTTTGGACGGAGTTATTTTCTTGTTTGGGTACTCAATTAGCTCATAGCTCATCTTATCATCCTCAATCTGATGGTCAAACCGAGATAGTAAATAAATGTTTGGAAGGATATCTTCGTTGTTTTGTATCTGATAAACAAACACAATGGGTCAAGTGGTTACCTCTTGCCGAATGGTGGTATAACACTTCCTTCCATACTGCAGCAAAAATGACCCCATTTATGGCACTTTATGGATATCATCCACCATCCATCATATCATATTTAAGAGAAAATTCGAAGGTTCAAGCAGTGGAAGATCACATCGAGCATCAGCAAGAAGTTCTCCAACTCTTAAAGGATAACCTGAATTTGGCACAAAATCGAATGAAACAACAGGCAGATCAACATCGCAGCTAGAGAAGTTTTGATGTAGGAGATTGGGTATTTTTACGGCTACAACCATACAAACAAATGTCCCTCAAGCAAGCTAAGAAGGATAATAAATTATCACTAAAGTACTATGGTCCTTACAAGGTGTTGCAAAAGATTGGTTCTATGGCATACAAATTGGAGCTTCCTGCTTCTTCGCGAGTACATCCAGTTTTCCATGTTTCATGCTTAAAGAAGGTTATAGGTGAAAATCTTCCAGCTCAAACAATATTTCCAGAACTTGATGAGGAAGGAAAAATCATATTGGAACCTGAAGCGGTCACGGAAACAAGAACTCGACAACTACGGAATCGATCAATTTCAGAGTATCTCATCAAGTGGAAGAACTTACCCACTGAAGATTCTACATGGGAGGATGAGAATTTTGTACAGAAGCACCCGGAGCTACTCAAGTGTTGAGGACAACACTTTTTTGAAGGAGAGGGGCATGTTAGGTCCCTATATCACTAGTATAGCCCCTTATTATTGTTAGTGTAAACCCTTATTGTTATTATTGTACCCTTGTAACCCCCATTTTGTTATTATTGTGCCCTTAAATTATTATTGTTAGGTCGGTTAGGATTACATTGTGGCCCACTAGGATTACATTATGGCCCCATGGACTCCTATATATAGAAAGGAGGTTTTGTAAAATGTATCATCCAAGAATTGTTCATTTATGTAATGTATTGGAGGTTGCCCCCTCGAAGTGGCTTATTTCTAAGGCGTTCATATCTCTTTTCTTCTATTTTTGGAGCTGGTTACACAACAAAGTCCAAGGCGAGGTTTGTAAATTTAAAGTCTTTGAGGTACTGCATTATTGAGAAAAAACTGTATGGGAAGGATACCAGAGGTATTTTGTTGAATTGTTTGCTAGAAGAGGAGGCTGAAAAAGTGATTGAGGATTTTCACAAAGGATATTGTGGAGGTCATAATTATTGGAAGGCTACAGAAAATAAGATTCTCAGAGCAGAGTATTATTGGACTACTATGTTTAAATATGTATACAAAAAGATTGTTTCCTACCATGAATGCCAGATTTTTTATGGTAAGAAGAAGCTTGTGCCTTTACCCTTGATGCCTACCTATGTTGAGGCACATTTTTAGCAGTGGGGGCTAGATTTAATTGGTGAGATTCATCCATCGTCATTAGGTCAACATCATTAGATTCTGACAGCAACTGATTATTTCACCAAGTGGATTGAAGCCATCCCAACTAGGAAAGCAAATGATTTATCATTTCATTTCTGGAAAATAATATATTGTCTAGATTTGGCTGCCCTATGAAGATCATCACTGATAATTCACAAGAATTTAAATCTAATAATTTGATTAGTTTTTGTCATCAATACCATATTTCACTTGGGCATTCTACTCCATGTTATCCACAAGTTAATGGTCTTGATGAATCTTCTAACAAGAGCATTGTGAGAATTATTAAGAAGGTGTTGCAGGAAAATAAGAAATCATGGGATTTAAAGCTGAAGTATGCTCTGTGGGATGACAAAGTGTGCACAAAGAGGTCAACTGGAACTTCACCTTATGAGTTGGTATATGGATTTGAAGCTATCTTTCCTACATCCTTAGGAGTACCTGTCATGAAGCTGCTGCAAGGATTAGAGGAGGAGCCAAATGCAATTTAGAGGAGGATCAATCAGCTGATAGCTTTGCAAGAGAAAAGGGAGGAAGTCTATAACAGTAATCATCAATCTCAAAACATAATCAAGAAGACATTTGACAAGAAGGTCAAGGAAGAAAACTTTCAAAACCAATTATGTGGTTTTGAAATGGGAGGCCAGGATTGAAGAGAAGGGGAAACATGGTAAGTTTGAGAACATTTGGAAAGGTCCATTCAGAGTAGCTTCATTTCATGGGAACAATACTTACATTTTGCAGGAGATGGATGGACAACCATGTGCTGGAGGACCTGTCAATGGCAGGTTTTTGAAGCACTACTCTTCTTAAAATTCTGTTGATCATTCATTCCATTGTATATATTCCATTTCATATGTTTTTCTACTAATAACGACAAGCTGATCATCAAGCTTGAGCCCGAGGTGAAGGCCATTAGATTTTGAAGAAAAAGGTTGGAAAATTTCACAGTTTTTTGTTTTCAAGAAGATATATAGTAGCACTAGAACTACAAGTTCTTTGGTGTACCACTTGGGCACACCATCCCAAGTGGAGCCACTATTATCACTTAGAAATAAATGAAGCATCATTTGACAAAGTAATATAGGTTCATGTGTCAAAGGTAGGGTTATAGGATTCATTTTTCATTACTTAGTCAAGGAATGATTTTTTATTTTTCTTATTAAGCTTACCCTAAGGTCTAAACCCACCCTCTTTCAAATCCCCTCATATCACATCAATCATAATTTTCTGACAGTTTTCATTTCCCAAGGCTTTAGCACTAAAATGGTCATTTTATCCAAGAAACAACAGTTTCGTAGTGAAATACACTGAGAAATTTCACTTTTGGCTACGAAATGGCTAATACTTTCATAGCGAAAAGGCCCAGAATTACACTAGAAACGCTACGAAAGTTAGGTTTCCTATTTGTCATGTCAAATTAGCTATTAGGTGTCAGAAAATGATTTGAAGAGGATAAGTTAGATTACATTCGAGTCAGTTAGGGTAAAGATCAAGGTACATGGTCAGGGCTAAAGTCATCATCACCATTTTAAGAATGTATGAGTCATCATTGTGTTATGAGTAAGCATTGAACTTCAAAAATATTTCCAAATTAAGTCATTTCTTATTCTCCATTTCTTCTTTTCATGTTATTGAGCTCTAGAGAGCTATTCCATTGAGCCAAATTTGTGGCTGGTATTTTCAAAGGGTTAAAGATATCAGTGATCAAGCGAGGCAAAGGTGATCAAGCAAGGCAGAGGATTATCAAGCGAGTAAGAGAAGACACTAAAGAAACTATGGCTGCAAAAAGAAATACAAATAAGGGTGGCCAATGTCTCAGATATGAGCCATCTGATATGAACCTAATAAATGAAGACCCAACAACTGTAGAATTATTTAGAAGGACAGGATGTTTACAGTTTTGTGAAATACACCACAGTTCATTGCAACAACAATAGGAATTTCAAGGGGACAAGAAAAATGGTTCAAAGGGTTCAAATTCAACATGGAGGAGTGCAAAGAGTTTATCAAGCAAGAAAATAGAGAAATGGACCTTACAAATGCCATTCCAAGGAGCTGCATGAAGGATAATTTCTCAAAGTTACTTCTTATCATCCATAAATATTTCACTTGTGAAGGGAGATGCCATAAATTCTATTCTTACCATTTCAAGCTTCTCCTACACTTTTCTGGTAAGATATCTCTTGATCTGCCTTTCTATTTACAAAGAAGTCTAGCAAAAATGGCAGATAAAGTTCAAGAAAAATCTGAAGGAAGTGAAACGTCATTGTTTCATCATGGTTTAATAAAATTGTTGGTTTTAGATGAACTACAAATATTAGGCGAAGACTGGTCTTCTTTCCTGTTTGTTAGTGGTTTTGAAATGGATACCCTTACCCCTACAAGAACTCCTAAACCTAGGGGTATACCATCACCTTTCGTAGTAGAAAAAAGTGAACCAACAAGGGCAGAGCAAAGTGAACTAGTCATGATGGAAACAGAGCAGTTGTAGTGATTTGATACACTCATTGTTTCACCTTCAAAACAAAATTCAACAAAGAGCAAACCTGCAAAACAAGAGCAATCTATGAGTAAACAAAGAATAAAAAGGATGAAAAGGAGTCAAACAGTGGTTTTAGAAGACAAAACAGTACTTAAAGGAAATTTAGAAGACATACTACATGTCACTAATATTAAAGAGACTCCTATAGTCCAGGCTGAGGATATAGATGAAGGTGGACAAAAACTCAAGAAAGCTAAATCTGCAAGTAAGCTAGAGTTTGAAGGATATGATGTAGTTTTTATGTTTCAGGCAAGAAAGCCCATGACAAGGCATGCTAGAAAAATTTTGGAGAGCAGCAAAGAAGTTCATCCAACCACTGACATTATCAATCCACCACAAGACATTATTGATCTTTCATCACTTGCAGAGAAAGATACAGTTAGCAAGCCAAAGAAAGGAAAAAAGAAAGTAATTGAAAAAATAGAGTTTGAACTCCTTGAAGAACAGTTGAGGTTACCCAACCATGAAAATGCAGTTATGCAGATGGAGGCAAGGAAATGCAATGTCCAAAAGGTTCATTTTTAAAAGATGAAACAGGTCTGGGAAGATCAGGTTGACACTGTATCAAAGACCCTATTCAACACACAGCAGTTAATCAAATGGACTATGCCATTGAGGAAAGAGGTAAAACATGTCAGAATAATGAACTTGCATTTGAAATCTACAAACAAAAATCTTAAGGATCAGGTTTTATACCTCCAAGAACAACTATAACTAATCCATGAGGAGCTGGAGAAGAAAGGCCTAAAAATGACAGTAGTTGAGGAGCCAATAGCTCAACTCATCATAAATGAGGAAGAAACACCTCAAGAGTCCTAATTTGAGCTAGTTTATGTTTTGAAAGGTAAATGGCATGTTGGAAAAAAAAAATTTACAGTGGAAGGAATATTTTTGAAGTTATGCAAAAAAACTGGAATTTATACAGTTTTCAGCAGTTTCGTAGCATTTCCTAGGCTTGAAGCCACGAAAACGCTACAAAACCACCTGTAGCTTTCTTTTTTCTTGAAAATCCACTTTTGATAACTTTTAAGGGGTGGAAATGTTTTGGATAATGTGTCAAGGCATAATGAACACAATGCAGAAGGAAAGAATCAGAAAAGTTGATGGAAAAGGGCATTTTCTGTATGCTACGAAACTGTCATACTTTCGTAGCATGATGTTCCAAAGGTTAATGAGCAGGTTTTTGGGCAGTTTTGGACAAGTGGATACTTTCAAAGGGTAAAATGACTATGTAATCAATCATCCAAGACTTGAATACCATGAGATCAAGACAACTCATCAGTCAAACCATTCGTTGAAGATAAGGACCAATTTTCCTTAAAAATAGGGTTTGTTTCTAGATTTGGAGGAGGCTAATTAAGTTGGCATGTAGTGATGAGATCTATCACAGCCTATTCGAACATGTGAAGGATTAGTTTTCAAATATGTAACTATTTTTAAAGATAATGTAGTTGATGTAATAGGTAGAAGTTTGAGTCCTATTAGGAAAAGGACTGTTTCATAGTGTAGCTATCGTTTTATAATTAAAGCACATGTTTTCTTGTTTTGCAAGGTGTCATTATGAAAATTTCGATGAATCTAGCCAAGAGGCATATCATCTCTGATGTAACAAGTCTATTAAAGGGCATATATTCGAATTTGTAAAGGGTTGGAGATTTTTTGGCAATACTGCAGCTTTATGTAATTTAAATTTTTTTTAGTAATATAGAGGACTTTTACTTGACCAACCTGAGATTCTCATGGAGTTTTTAGTGCTTACTTGATCTATACTTTCTATGTGTACCATTTGCAGTGGTTTTCGTCTTTAATACTTAGAATTCATAGGTGTATGCTCTGACTTCCTTTATAGATGAATTAACTATGTTGTTTCATGTTTCATGTGTGCTTTACCTCTGCTAAAAACTCTTACCTGCCTCAGTTTCCATGTCAAGTGAACTTACTACTGAAATAATGAATTTGTTGACTCCATATGCTTAATGATTGTAGACTTATACTCTTTTCAACCTATACACATCACAAGCAAGTTGTTTTCCAAGTAGAGTTAGCCATCTAGTTTCATCATAATCAAATACCATTAACCCTTTTGAGAGAGCCCTCTCAAACTGAAGAGGCTAAGCTTCAGTCCCAAGTTGGTTTGAAACAGTTACATAAAGTTGTCTGATTAGCATCCAATTAAGAGCAATTTTTTGATAATAGTATGGACAATATGTTCTATATTTCACTCATTCTTAAGTTGTATAAAGATTAATTTATAATAAAACATGTGAGTTACAATAAGTAAGGGGAATTCAAAAGGGGTGATTTTGTATGGAGAATAATGTAAATTTGTATACTTCAAAAATGTACAAATTGTTTGTGTTTTACATCAAACATTGTTTTTTTTCAAATAGTATAAAGAGATACAACAAGGTTAAAATTTATTTGGAATTTTTTCTCTTTAAATTAAACGTTGTGCAACAATTAAGTTTGTATAATGCATATAGAATAAAACGTTGAAAATTGATTAGCTCTCATTTGTATCTTAATGGAAAAATCTAATTCATTGCTACTTTTAAGTAATCCAACCCAAAAAGCATAACATTGGGTCAAATTTTAAAATGAATGTAAAAATACATGGTCGTTTTCCTTGTAAACCACCTATTTCCCCATGGCAAAGCGCAAGGCTTCCACGTTTTAATCGTTGCAAGCTTTAGAGTTAGAGAAATGGATGTGTGTTATTTGTAGTTGAAATTTTGATACATTGGCAAAGAAGTGTCCCCAAATTGAAGTTGAGTGGACCATAGATAACTTTTCCATGTTCGTTTTTCCCCTAGTTAGGAAAAATGATTGAGAGACTGAGATCCAACACTTATAACTTTCATCTTTCTCCATTTCTTTACTACACAAGCAAATTTTCGGAGGAGGGCATCTTCAGACTTGGTGAAAACGGCCTTTACAAGCTTGCAGATAGTTTTACCCTCCTAGAGCCCACAATTTGTGACTTTTCATCCCTTGCAAGAGCACTAAACACACTCACATTTTCAGTATTTTTTCTCTCGTAAATTCAAACCTACAATGAAGAATGCTTTCACTAACCTCATATATTAAGACCTACTAATGAAATTTTTTATGCAATTCAAAGGCAATTGATGGGAATCAATAATAATAGTTTGGACTGGAAGAAAGGTGACCACAAATATAATTTTGATCATATCTTGATTCTAGTATTGTATTTCATAGGTTTTGAGCTTGAAAGGGTGTCATCCACATCAATGAATGTTGGTTTGTGGTCTCTGAAAGATGTGGTCAGGTAAGAATTTATACCCAACAAATTTTTTTATTTGTTTTGGTTTTCAATTTTCCTCCTTTGATATGAAGTATGAACATGTTCATTATCAAATCCATAGCTTTGACATATTTCTATTATAGTTCGAATTTTGCATTCAGGGCGATGCTTTTATATGTCGGGAAGAATTGCACTTTATTATCATAATAGAAGTAGATTTTTACCGTAGACACTTTAAAAACCAAATTGATTGATCGTTATAACTAAAATGCATTGCTTCAACATTGAACTTATTAACATGAAAATTAGCATGCATAGAGTTACAAATTGTAGCTATCAACATACAAGTCAGTAAAATCTACATCTTATTGGCCTCAAAGGGGATGGCAAGAATTGTCACGGGAATTTGAAAAGCACTCTCTGAGGGAATGCATATGCCACATCGGCCATTATAAAATTTTTAGGTCTACTTCCTTATCATAATTCAAGAAGGAAACCTAGCTATTAAAAATCAGAGAAAAATACCAATGGTGTGGTTGTTGGAGGTACCATTGTTTATATGCACTTGAAATTATATTAGCCATATTTCTAATGAATTGTAGGTAGGCCACACCCCTGTCTATTAAATTGAATAGCATCTAGCTCTTTTACATAAATTTGGAGCTCTTATGGTTGATATCTGGTGTAGTGTTTGAGAGTAGGAATCCATTGGATTTTTAGTTGAATCCAGAGTAAGTTTTTCTAGAAAAAAATAGATGTAGCTACTAAAGATGGAAGATACACAATAAATATACTCTGGAAGGGTCAACTTTGCAAGATAATTTTCCTGGAACTCCAGTTGTAGGTATTAAACCTGATGAAAAACTTGAGCTACTAAAATAAATCTCCTAATAAAACTTTTTATAATTGGATACGAAATCTCGAAATGAAGATGGTGTAGAAATTGTGATTCCATTTGCAATACCCCATCACGATAATAGGTATTTTCAGTTATATAGCAGAATTCGTCAACTTGGGGAACACATATCTCCTCGTATTTAGCTGCAATCAACATGCGGGTGACGCCCAATAATTGTAAGTGTTTCCTATTTACTACATTGTTGGAATGGTTCTGGTTAATATTGGAGACTGTCAAATACAATGTATCTAGAACAAGTTTGTAGATTACTGATAACATTCTTCATATGTTGCGAGACGATTTTCCTTGAAGAACACCTATGTTATGAAATATTTTTGTAGGCCCTCAAAGGAATGTTTGTAGGAAGCATTCAAGAAGATGATCTAATTAATACTGAAGACTATTGTAATCTCTCAAATGTTATTCTAGACAATTTGATAACATATGAAGATAATGTAGGTGATTTTCTTCTTTTGAGAGGTCTTTCCTGGAAGTAGCTTTGCACTTGTTTTAATTTTCATTATTTCATATAAATGGATATTTTTATTTTCCATGCATGCTTAGATAAAGGCATATTTTCTAGTTTTGAATAGCATGCTCTATCATTTCCCGTTATTGAATATGATGCACACAAATGAACCAAGGGTTTTACCTGGTTTATGCCTGAAAGAATCTATTTTTTGTGAATATATAGAAAGAACATCCATCTTGCAAGTTTTAAAATAAATGTTATTGGTGGCTATAACCCAAATTTCACATTCCTTTGTAGGGAATGTCAAAGTGTACCCATGGTTTTTGGGGGGGAGACCTGAACTGTAGGGATATGTTGTCCAAATGCTACCAAAAAAAAAATCAACTTCAATTGCATGGTAAGTTGGATCTAGTGCGGGAAGCTGAGTAACAATGCTATACTAATCCCCTTATCAAAGGTGCATTTATTGCCTAGAAAGTCTAGTAGGTTGAGACCCCACCACTGGTGCATATTCCTGTTGGTGTATTTCTATTTTTTCTCTTGGTTGTGATCCCACATAGCTACCTAGCTTCATTATTAAGCCCACGAATGCGATTTTATCAAAGAAAATAGTAATTCTTTAGGGTATAGGACCAGTTCTTCTATGCAGTCAAAATTTATTGCTATAGAGGTCCACTCGCTCTTTGAGGTAGATTCAAACCCTGTATCAGGCAAAGGGGTTGGAAAAAGATACTCGAACCCTATACCAAGAAGCACAATGATTAACAAGGAAACATGGCTCATGCAACACCCTTTCCATGTGTCAAATTTTCACTGGATGGAGGAGGACAAAAATCCAGTGTCGTGATTGGATGGAATGAACAGTGTTTGCCCAACCCAACCCGATAGAGAAATCACCTTCATTGTAGTGTTAGTATTCACATTTTAGCACAAAAACCCATATAATAAAAATTTAAAATTTATTTTAATCAAATAAATTAATATGCTACATCATCTTATTTAAATTCATTTAATATCTCAAATTCATTTAATAAAATTATTGGAATTATATTAGCCAACTTCTTCCTTAATTTGTCATATTTTTATATTGAAATTCTAGTAAGGTTTGCATCATCCTCTTTATCATCTTCTAGGTATACCTATATTCATATTCCTTTTCTTATGCATAATTTCAATTATTTTTACCTAGGTACATTATCAAAGTGATATTTTCAGCATCCTCATCTTCCACTTATTCTATATCATTAGGGTGATTCTTGGTTAGCACAAAATCATGGTCAATGGAATGTTTTGTTTTTGTTTCTGTTTTTAATGGTAAATATTGTATTTATTTCAAAATTGAGATTTACATGGATTTTTTAGAAACTCAAGGCTATTATTTCACTAGGGAGACTAGACCATATCCAAAATTTCAATCTTTTGTAGAGAGGCGAGTGAGATCATGCTTTACAAAAAATTAAGTAGAAATTATATATACCAAAAAACGGGCCATAATGGCTTGAAGAGAGAACAATATAATCTAGAAAAAAAATAGCCTTGAGCATTGCAAAGTTGAGCCTACGAATCAGAGTCAATAGTGGCCACCTGAATAGTATATTTAGTGTTGTCAGAGGTGATGTATGTCAATGGAAGAATTCCCAAATGCCTCTCAATACAACCCATGTGTTGAATTGTCCCTCAAGTGATGGTGGAGGTGATTTAGAGAATGTAAGATAGTAGCCATGTGTCCAAAATGATCCATCAAAATTCTTCCTAGGAGGAACTTCAGATCCCAATACAAAACAATGGTGTACAAATACTGATTAAACTAGTCTCAAGTGTGCCCAACATCCGGCACCCAATAAATCAAATCCGCAAGAAAATCTATGGCTTAAATTTATTTCCATTGGGAGGCCCCTTCACTTTCCATATGAAAAAATTCCTCTTGGATGGTTCTCGATGTGAGGTCCTAAAACCTAGCATCAGATTCCAGAAGCATATGATGTGCACATGCATGGCCCCGAGAGGCTTGCTTTTGATAACAGGTGGCCCCTCGACAAATGAATTCTCATTTCCAGGTATGATGAGGAACGAGGCATGGAAGTTGAGACACACATATGAGAAGACAAACAGTTGGATGATGGACTCAAGGGGAACCACGTAAGGAATGGGGGCTCAAAAGCAAGGAGTCAAAGTGGAACATAATATGGTGATGTAATAGGTTGTTAGCCAGTTATGAGAATACAAAGAGAGTGAGGGGATGGATGTGAATAGATGGAAAACCTGTGAGGGAGGATGGATGCAATAGATGATAACCTAATGGCTAAGTAGCATGGGGGATACAGAGTTGCCGTTAGAGGCTAAGAGGGGGATAAAGCTTCAGAAGCAACCATAACTAGATGTTCAGGACATCAGAGAAGGAATGAGCCCATAAGAATTTAATAACCAATATTGAAATTAGAGGTAGTAATTAAATAAAGAAATAACACAGAGCATAAAATTTCAAACCAGAAGATGTTATAGGAGTCTAACTTACACATGGGATGGTGTCAAACATGTTGTTTCCAGCTGTGCATGATCGAGCATTCCAACTTTCATGAAAATTCGATTGTCTGAGGAAAGGAAACATGATCTGAATATGGGAAAACTAGTTTTTCTATGTTAGCAACCTCATCATTATTAAATAAAAGTGTGCTTATGGATCATCTCAAATAGCAAGTTATACGAGGGTTTATGTCTCAAGTTTGTGTGTTTTTTATGAGAAATTAATTAAGTAATTTAGCTTTAAAACACATAACAGCAAGTAAATTGCAGAGAATGTAATACACAGCAAACACATTACACAGTAGTTGATAACGGAGTTCATCCTTCCTGGGCTACATCTCCTTGGACCTGCTTCAATGGCTTGGCCCTCTTCGGATTGATGTCAATTCTATGATTACATGCACCTACAGTGCTCCAATTTCTTTGCAACCTACTCCATTAGAATTGAAAGACCCTAAAACCCCTAGGTAGCCTCTTCTAACTCAGCAAATGGTCTTCAGGTGATCTAGACATGGCCTCCTCTCTTGCAGGCCCTATGCTTCATTAATCTTCAAAGTGGAAAATAACTTACAGAAGTGCTCCTCTACATCTGCAACCTGCACCATCATGCTCAGAGCATCCAAATCATCTAGGATTGACTCTTTTTTAGCCCAATTTGGTTGAAAATTGCTCCAGTTATGGTTTCCTCAATTTTTGCCTAGGAAACCCCTTCAAATCTGGAGAAACTCCAGTTAATCCTGACAAAACTGGGGGTAGAGCCGAATTTAGCAGACTCTACCAATTAGTGCTAATCTGCACTTAATGTTAATCTAGAGATTAATTAAGGGTAAGCATGGTTTAGGTGCTAATTAAGCACATTTACAAATACACATTAACAAATGTGATTAGTGCTCATTAAAGCATGTTTATGCACATTTAAGAATTGCTTATGGTTAATAAAGCTCGTGTTTAAAAATAACTCTGCATATTTAAATAGGCCTTTGCCACGGTTGTTGGTGTGAGGTCCCATGCAATGGGGTTGGCGCTCTCTAACCTCGCCACAACCTTTGTATCAAATCAAATATGTTTCGTTTGCATATATTTGTAAGAAACGATGGTGCGGTATGTTGTAAGGTTGTGCATTGGTGTGGGGGAGGTCGTGGGGTTGAGCCCAACCTCTGCCCAGCCACCATATAAAAAAATTTCCCCAACGCATAGAATGAAATTCGATCATAACTTAGCCAAATTTTTGGCCTTTGAGGGGCACGTGGCGGCCTCCGAGCTAGCCACATGTCAGCATACCATTAGCTAGTTCACAACCAACCAAAAACTTCCAACGAACCAGAAATTTGTCCAACCACAAATTGACAATTGTCAACACACTATTAGCCAGAGGAAAACCATAAATTTGACTCCTTTGACCCTGTTTGACCTTTTTTTTTTTAAACTTCGCATGTTTGGCAAAGCGGACAGCAGGCTCTAACTTTCACATACAGAGTCGGTTTTTTATGAAACAAACTACACGGGATTCCTGGCGGCAAGACCTATTCGGTCATTTTAGTTTGGAGTGATTCTGAACATTTTGAATTTTTAGCAAATTTGTGCCCCTAATTCAGTTTCTAATCAAAACAGAAAGCCTTGGCCTACAACCAGGGG
Source organism: Pinus albicaulis (assembly GCA_034641835.2). Lineage (NCBI taxonomy): Eukaryota > Viridiplantae > Streptophyta > Pinopsida > Pinales > Pinaceae > Pinus > Pinus albicaulis. The sequence goes on from CM076581.1 coordinate 1,144,696,696, forward strand.
GTTGAATGGAAATTGTCCTTGTAATACCAAGAATGAATAAGAATTTTGATAGAATTTAAGTTGCCAATAATAATATTGGTAAACATTACAGGACTTGGTCGAAGTTCACTGAGCAGAACAAAGCCCCCATGATAATTGCTCTGAGTTATGGAATGAGTGAATACCACAAAGCAGTCTATCTTGTATCGATATCTAAATAAGCTCACACCAGAAAGAAAACTGGAATTACAATGGTGCTAACCATGTTCATCTCCCATTTAAGGATGAGATCATCTTGGAAAAATGACTTTGCAAAATGTTTGTTGTACATGGTCTTGGGATCGATGATATGGCATATAGCTCGCCTCAAGAAAAGTATTATTAGCATGATAATCATTCATTATGTTGTGGAGGTGTAATTCCACGTCCCTCGGCCACTTGGCAGGGAGGGGTAGTGGCAACCCTTCCCCCCATTTTGCATTAAAAGTATTCCATCTAAGAATGGTCAATGTAATCGTATCCACCTTCATCATTCTCATATTCGAGATATATTGTTAGGAAATGCCATACATGGGAATCATTTTACATTTCACTCATAATGTATGTTGGTTTATCTCCTAGGTGATTCTCACCTCCCAGCCCATGTTAATTAGTTTCAAAATGGATCGCAAATATATAATATTTTATCTTGGTCAAAAAAATGTATTATCCACCATTTTGATTTAGGAATATTTAGATTAAAAATTACATGCATATAATATAAAATTAAAACCTAAGTAATCCTTTCATTTGAGAATTTATAATGTCTATCCAATTACAAATTATAACGAAAATATAGATACATAAAGAAATTATTTGCTCGTATTATACAAGGAAACATATAGCTTTTGGTTATATAGTAACGATTGTGTGGGGTCTAATATATAAAACCATGTATAGTAATATTTTTGGCATCTTAATGTGTTGCTCAAACCATTTACAATTTGAGGATTATCATTGCAAAGTATTTGTAATCTATGATTAATAACTTGTTGAATTTTCTCAAGATAGTTGGGATGTGATTCAATCAATTTTTTATTATTTTCACTCTCTTGACAGGTTAACTCAAAATAAATAGCAATGCAACCATCCAAATTCACCATTTAGGAATCCACATAATCAATGTGAAGATTTTAACCATA
>CM076581.1:1144697955-1144744385 GCA_034641835.2 Pinus albicaulis
TTAAGCAGATTGTATTAGTCTTTTTGTGTAAAATTACAAAGATTCCTGGGAGTCAATGTGACCTCCCGGAGATGTAGCTTTCCATGTACAGATTCGCTGATGATTGAGGCCACGTGGCCAGTATAACTGTGCCTGTAGCTCCAAACACGTTGGTGCGCCCAGAAGGTCCGGTCAGCACAGAGCTGCGCTTTCTGAAGATGGTGATCTAGCATTCTGCCCTGTGGAATTTCGTTTCAGAGGCCGGTGTGATGGGATTCTGCGTGAATTTGGTCGGTCCTGTAGGCTGTGTTGTTCCTTGGGGCGAGACTTTTTCATGATTTGGAGTTTGCCATCGATTGAGTTTTCCATGAGTTGCCATCGATTGAGTTTGCCATCGATTGAGTTTTCCGTGATTTGGAGTTTTCCATCGATTGAGTTTGCCATGATTTTCTAGAATAAGGACCCCTTGTTGCCTAGGCTTGCATGTGCAGATCTGCTTGTTGGATATCGTGGCATTTGGCTTTGATTTCTCCCTCCTCCTGATCATGCCAGAGGCTGTGGTACTCTGCCAGATTGGAGTCAATCCCTTCATTTGCCAGTGCATCAGCTAATTTGTTCGCTTTCCTTCGAACGGCTTGGAAGGTGATCCCGTTCCTGTTGCAGAGTTGGTTTTGGAGATCTTTTAGTATTGCTGACAGCCTCCAGCTTGGGGTTACTCTGTGCACCTGTGCGCCCATCTGGAGTTTCCTAATCATTCGTATTATTATCTCTGAATCACCCTCCACTATCAGAGGTAGGAGCCTGTATCTATTCGCCAGTGTGAGGCCTTGGAGGAGAGCGATGAGTTCTGCAGCGTTGTTGGTATTCACTCCGAGATTGCCATGATAGATGAGGTGGATTGCTCCTGTGTGATCCCGTACTGCTCCCCCATAGCCTTCCATGCCCGGGTTTTGTCTTGAAGCCCCATCGAAGTTGAGTTTGAAAGTGTTGAAGGGGGGCAAAGTCCATTTGTCCTGCGCCATTGCTGTTGAGGTCTGGTTCCTTCCAGCAGAGTTGGTCTTTGTTTGTAGATGCAGGATCTGTATTATTCTTGTCTCGTTTGGTGAAGCGTTTCCCTCTATCTTCTGAATGCCTTTGGCATTGACTGTTTCTGTGATGAGCAATCGAACCTTCCTTGTCAGCATGTGAACTCCTGTGGCTATGTTTTTGAATATTCTTGCGTTTCGCTCTTTCCATAGGGTCCAAACTATTGCGCCCGTAGCTAGATTCCAAGCACTGTTGACCAGGGGGTTGGAGGAGATGGAGGATCTCCACTGGCTTATGGAAGATTGGATGGAGTTTCTGTCTCTATCTGACTGTCTGAAGACCATGGCCATGTCATCCCATAGGGAGCAAGCCATGGGACAGGTATTGAGCAGGTGATTTAGCGTTTCCGACCCATTCTCGCAGAGCATACATTGAGAAGGGCCAACAAAACCTTGTTTCTGAAGGTTGTCCCATGTGAGAGCCCTGTTATGCAGGACTAGCCAAGAGAAGAGTGTGATTTTTGGCCAAGTTCCTCTGCTCCACAGGGTTTGCCATTTGTGGTCTGCTTGCTAATCCGGGGTGGTTGCCAAGAGCTTATAAGCTTCTTTGAGGTTGAACGTGCCTTTGGGATTGCTTCCCCATCTAAGGATGTCCTCTTTGTCAGATTTGAGAATTTTCCTTTTGTCCAAGTCTTGTAGAAAAAGGTCTACATTCCCTGGGCCTGCTGGGGTATGCCATTGTTCTCTGGAGATCCAGTTCTGCCATATGGTTGCTTCGTTTGCCGGTTGCCAGTAGTCTGCTACAGTTATCTTGCCTTCCTCCTGCATGGCGCTTTTCAGAGTATGCCAGTCTGGGTGTTCCAAGATTGGAAGCTGCTGCCAGGCATCTTCCCAAAATAGGGCAGTGTTGCCTTGGTGTACTTCCCAGAAGCTATGCTGCTGAACAATATGTATATTTTCCCATGCTTTGTTCCAGATTGGGGATCCTTGAGTGGTGCCTGTAAGCCGGATGAGGTCTTTATCCCTAATTTGGGTTGTATACTTCGCTTTCCACAGGGCGCCCCAGAGGGAGTCAGGGTTTTCAACCCATCTCCACCAGATTTTTGCTGCTACGGCCTTGCTTAATATCTCAGGGTCTCGGAGGCCCAAACCTCCCTCCATTTTTGGTTTGCAGATGTCTGTCCATTTGAGGAGGGCCCATTTGGATTTCTTAGAGGGTCCATTCCAGAGAAAGGAGCGCTGAATGTTTCTGATGGTCTTGTAAGCCACCTTAGGGGCTGCAAGTGCTGAGAACATGTAGGCTGGCATGGTTTGAAGGATGGACTTTACCAATATCAGTCTGCTGGCCATATTTAGAGCCCGGTGGGTCCAGCTGCTTAGCCTGGCTTTCATTTTGTTGAGAAGGGCTTCCCAGTTGCTCGATCTATAGGCATGTTCCGAAAGCGGAATGCCAAGGTATTTGGTAGGAAGGGAGTTCTTTTGAATATTTAGAACTCTGCTGAGATTTCTCTGCACAGGAGTGGATGTGTTGAAGAAATTTTTTTTGGATTTGGTTAGATTGATTTCCATACCTGAGGCATCCGAGAAGGTTTTTAACACCTTGCTGATGGTTCGAGCTTCCTGTGCTGTGGGGGCTCCCATGAGCATGGTATCGTCAACAAATTGCTGATGCGTTATAGTGGGTCCTTGGTGTGCCGGTTTGATACCTTTGAGTTGGTTCTGCTGCTTTGCCTTGGTTAAGGATCTTCCTAGCCCTTCAGCCATTATGATGAAGAGAAAAGGAGACAGGGGGTCCCCTTGTCTTATACCTCTGGATGGACTGAAGGGTTGTAGGGGTCCTCCTTAAGCAGGATAGAGAAGAAAGCACTTGAAACCAGTGCCATTATCCAGTTTGTCCATAGCTCACTGAAGCCAAAAGCTTGGAGGATTGCTTTCATATATTTCTAGCTGATTCTGTCAAAGGCCTTGGACAGATCAAGCTGGATTAACATACCTGGAGATCTATTTGTTTTGAGAGAGTGCAAAACTTCCTGGGTGAGGATTATGCTGTCAGTGATCTGCCTTCCTTCGACGTAGCCCATTTGCTCTTGGGAAATGATTGAGGGGAGGACTGATTTGAGTCTGTCTGCCATCAATTTGGAGAGGATTTTATAGAGGACATTGCAAAGGGCTATGGGGCGGAACTTGTCAGGGGAGTCGGCCTGGTTCGATTTGGGGATTAAGGTAAGGAAAGTAGCATTGATGGCAGGCAGGACTTTCTTGGTTCTATGAAATTTTCTTACGAGAACAAAAAGATCAGCTTTAATAATGGGCCAGCACGCCTTGAAGAATTCAATTGTAAATCCGTCAGGTCCAGGGGCCTTGTTCGTGGCCATGGAGAAGACGGTTTCTTCAATCTCCTGCTCAGTAAACTCTCTTAGAAGGAGGGCGTTTTGATCCTCTGTAACTAAGCTGGGTATGGCTCCCAAAATTTCATTAATGGCTTGGGATCGATCTTGAAGAGGTTCTTTGAGAAGAGAGGTGAAATAGGAGTTTAGCTTAGATCCGATGTGATCCCGTGAGAAGACTTGATCGCCATCTACGGTCTTGAGGGATAGGATGCGATTAAAAGCTCTGTTCTGTATGGTGGACTTGTGAAAGAAGCTGGTGTTGCGCTCGCCCTGTTTTAACCATTGCACTCTCGATTTCTGTCTCCACAGTATCTCTTCCTGCTTTAGTCTTTCTTCCCATTGCCTTTGCAGAGTCGATTCTTGAGTGTTGCGCTCCTCAGTGGGCCCTTCTGTGATCAGAGTTTGCTGGAGATTCGCCATTTTTACCTCAAGTTCTCTTTTGGCTTGAAATATGTTGCCGAAGGTATCTTTGTTCCATTGTTTGAGGTTGGTCTTTATAATCTTGAGCTTTTGCTGGATTATGTACATGATGTTGTCGCTTCTTATGGTGGTTTGATTCCACCAGTTTTGTATGTTCTCCATGAATGATGGGTGCTCTGTCCAGAAGGCCTCAAATCTGAAAGGTCTGTTTTGGGGTTTATCCAAATTGGTGAAGTGGACCTACACTGGCCAGTGATCAGATCCTCCTATGGGCAGAATGCTAGCCTCCATGTCTATGTTTTGTAACAGAGTGGATTCTGACATGAGGAATCTGTCAAGCCTTGAAGCTATCTGCCGGTTTCCTCCTTGCTTATTGTTCCAGGTATGTAAACCATTGACGGTGGGGATGTCAATGAGTTTGGAAGCAGCAATAAAATTGTTGAATGCTTCCGAGTCCTTATCTAGTCTTCGTAGGCCTCCCTTTTTCTCTGCAAGATTGGTAATCATATTATAGTCTCCTCCTAAAAGCCAGTGATCTGCCCCATGGTGTTGTCTGACCTCATCTAGGTCAAGCAGCATCTCCAGCTTTTCCTGAAGTCGTTGGGGTCCATATACATTGGTAACGCAGATCGATTGCCTTGAGTCTGGCATGTTGAGAATCACCGATAGGGAGTGCTTGGTGGACAGAGCATTTTGTACTATGAATTTGCTTTTGTTCCAGAATGTGATCAACCCTCCTGCTTGCCCGATTGCATCGATGCTAATGCATTGACGACTGTTGGAAACGAGTTTTTTGAGAATTTCCATGCTCTTGGAAGAGCATTTGGATTCTTGCAGTAGGACGATGTCTGGGTGCTGTGAGAATAGGCGGTTTTTCAAGATCCTTCTTTTGGAGGTGATGTTGAGCCCCCTGATGTTCCAGGTTGTGATTTTCATTGAGCAGTCTTTGGAGCAGAAACGACCAATGCCCTGATTTTTCCCTCGTTGATTAGGCGTCTGCCCAGCTCTTGTATCTGTTGTCTTGTGGATTTGCGCCCTCTTTTCTTGCCTGGTCCCTGTGGTTTATATTGATCCAGATCCATGTTGGCTTGTATACCTGTTTTGCTGTTATTTCCCCATTTCCTTTTGGCTGCATTCTGGTTTATGTATTCCAACTGCAAGTAGGCCATTTCTATCTTCTCCAAATGGTCTTGAGGAATGGCATCGACTCCTAATTTGGACCATTGCTCGTTGACCTTTTGAAGATCTAGATCACCAAGGATCTCCTCCAGAGGATTGTTTGAGGGGGTTGATGTCTGGGTGCTGTGAGAATAGGCGGTTTTTCAAGATCCTTCTTTTGGAGGTGTTGTTGAGCCCCCTGATGTTCCAGGTTGTGATTTTCATTGAGCAGTCTTTGGAGCAGAAAGGACCAATGCCCTGATTTTCCCCTCGTTGATTAGGCGTCTGCCCAGCTCTTGTATCTACTGTCTTGTGGATTTGCGCCCTCTTTTCTTGCCTGGTCCCTGTGATTTATATTGATCCAGATCCATGTTGGCTTGTATACCTGTTTTTCTGCTATTTCCCCATTGCCTTTTGGCTGCATTCTGGTTGATGTATTCCAACTACAAGTAGGCCATTTCTATCTTCTCCAAATGGCCTTGAGGAATGGCATCGACTCCCAATTTGGACCATTGCTCGTTGACCTTTTGAAGATCTAGATCACCAAGGATCTCCTCCAGAGGATTGTTTGAGGGGGTTGTTGAGGGCTGATCTAAGTGCATTTCTATGCTCTGCTGGGTTTGCTCTGAGGTTTGGCTGGTGGTAATCTATAGAGAAGAGGAGTCCTGTTGGTATTGCGGTGCCTGGGCAAGGGTTGGGCCAGAGGTTGAGCTTGGAGCTTTGGTGGTAGGCGTGGGTTGGCTTGAATCTGGAAGATCATGATGAATGGGGGCCTGAGGAGCTGATGGGTGCTCCGATGAGTCAAGGTTGCCCAGAATTTCAAAGCTATTTTGTTGTGTGGAGGTCTTATTAGTGGGGGTATTGTTGGTGGGTTGTTTTGGAGTCTTTTTGCTTCTCCTTCCTTTAGTCTTTCTTGAAGCTGGGGTAAAGCCAGGTACTGTAGTATCCGCTTGTTCCTGTTGAGCTTTGGGCTATGGTTGATTGACAGGGCATCCGTGGCTGAGATGTCCATGCTGGCGGCATGTTCGGCATCTGAATGGGATATTTTCATAATCAATGGTTTGCTTCCAGTGCACTCCTCTGTGGATCAGCTCCATATGGCCTGGGAGGGGTCCTGAAATGTCCAGGTAAACACAGATTCTAGCATAAGCAGTGTACTTACCTTGTGATGTTAGATCTAAGGCTTTGATGAAGACTCCCAGCTGGTTTCCTATGGCCTCCAAGATTCGCTTGTTCCAGTAATCCACAGGCAGAGAGTGAAGGCGAATCCATACTGGAACTTTTTTGAAGTCCTCCTGTTCTGGAGCAAAGTTTGGCCTCCAGTACGTGATGTATAGTCCGACAGAGTTGTAGAAATATGGTGCTCCGTCGAAGATACGATCTCGGTCATCCCTGTGGGCGAAGATGACGGTGAAAAATCTCCTCGATCCCAGCTGAAGCTCGAATTCCCCTTTGGGTTTCCATTTCTGGTTTATCCACCAGCATAGAGCCTTTTCGTTCAGTACGACCCCCATGAATCTATAGATCAGGGCGTGTTTGCTCATGTGATCTCTGTATTCGTCTATGCATGGATCTTCAATGATTAGTCTTGGTATTTCCTTCGAGATGGGCTTGCATGGGGACGATTTTTGCTCGCTGTGTCGATTGGGAATGTGCCCTGCTGACGCAGTTCCTTTTGGCTCCGTTTCGTGGCTGATTCCTTCAGATCTGGAGTTGGTAGGGAAGTTGGAGGTTTCCAAAGGGATGCTGCCAAAAATGAAGGGCGTAAAAGAAGAAGAAGGGGGGGTCGGACCCCCCTCGGAGTTGTGCATGGAGCGAGTCAGGTGATGGCGTCGTTGCAGAGGTGTCTTGTAGTGGGTGGTGTTGCAGGTGAGCTTGCCGAGCCAGGCTCAGGGTTCTGCAGGGTTTCAATCCTGTCGCCGCTCTTCAGAGGCCCGCGCGCTTCATCCCCCCCTTGTAATCTAGTATATCGAACCAATCACTTAAAAAGAGTGTAACACAACAACTAGAGCTTAAATTGGGAAACAAAAGTAGTCAATGGTAAGTTATCGTAAGCAAAGAAACTTTATAGTAACTCTCAGTTGGATAATACATAGTTACACTGTAAACCAGTTTAGGATTTAGAAGGATTTAACCAATATCAAGACTGACACATTCATATTCCATACCATAATTCAACTAGGAAGACTCGCAGGAATGATTTCTTGAATACATATCAAACCCCAAAGGTTGTATTAAAATAATAACTGCAATAATTAGCAGACAAAGTAAAGGAACAATAACAAAATAAAGAGGATAAGTAATTGACATTTAACTTACCGGTTGCCACTTCGAAATCCTCCATTTCAGAGCTCCAATCTCTAGAAACAGGGGGTTTAAATAAACTGAGACGACATGGGATGGAGGGAGCGCGGGTCGTTACCATTGTAACTTCTCACCCAAATCAGTTGCTTATATTCAACCTAAGGGTTCCACCGTCATATATGCCCCAATAAAGAACTGCAAGGACGAGTGGAGGACTATTGTGCTAATAGTTTAAGCCCAAAAGCTTTCGATGGATTTTAACTTTATTGTAGAAACAAGACCTAATATTAAGCCTAAGAATGGTCGGATAAATTAATATTGAAAAAAAATAATTCATAATATATATGTATGAGTTTTTTGTCCTATTTTACTATAGATATATATACAAAGAAAAAATAATAATAATGTCTCATCACTGAAATTTAAAATAACTTGACCATACATATAGTCCATTAAATGATGTGATGTATTAACTATGACAAGTCGTGGATGTTAAGGGTAAATAAATGAAACATGTTCATATATACAGAGTAAACTTGATTCCTATAATTCACTTGATAAAATTTATTATAAAATTTTAAATCTGATGATAGGAATAATTTGCATAACATAATCTGCAATTCCGCATAGTAATAATTTCTTTTTTTAATTTATATTATTTACTTATGTAATTATGATGTTGGTTTTACATTGAGGTATGTTACATGCATATTTGTGGACTCTTATGTACCAATGCAAACATGTTAATATCAACACATAATACATTAAGAAGACAAATAATCAACTCATCAATATTTACGAAATCAAAACAATTTCAATCCATTGGTGATTACTAAATCAAAACATCTAAACAAGTCAAAGGGCATTATTGTAACTAAAATATCTTCATAAATATACTATATATGGTATGAATCATAAAGCATAACATTGTGCATATAACATTACTAATAAAGTGAGATTCCGTATTTCATTATACATCCCAAAACATTCAAAGAGTAAAATAAACATTATTAAATTTTAATTTAATTTATTGAACATTAAACTTAGACCATTTACCTTTTGTGGTTTTTGATTGATAAGGTGGATAACACCTTTCTTATGATATCCCTTCTTTACATGAGAACTATGTAATATAAAACCTATATATACATTTTTGGAGTTTTGGGGAAGATGTTTGGTTGGTCTTCCCTTGGTCATTATTGATCACCTCATTTATGATATCTTCACTCATATACTACCAGCCTAGATTCATCTAACTCTAGATCTATCATGCACCGAGAGATATCAAATTGCTCGAGGTGCAAACCTTGTTTTTAGAGAGTCAAATTTGAGGAAAGGTTTGCACCTCGAGAGTGATCCCTCTCGGCGCATGATGGTTCCAGAGTTATATGGATCTAGGTTGGTTCCAATTGAGGGAAACAATGACACATTTTTAGATTATCATTATTATGTATATGTTTGAGATAAACTTAATACTTTGAAATTTACATTATGTTTTCTTTGTTTTCCATGACTATATCATTCTCTTCTTTAATTTTGTTTTTGTTGCTTTCCTTGAATTGTTTGTACGCCTATTCTTGTATGCTTTGAGTGGTTTGTGTGTTTATGTGTTTGGATTTGGATGGTAATGTTTATGAATGTTACAATTGTCATGCTATATTTCTATATGTGTATGTAACTGATTGTTAGTAATTAGTTGGCGATGAAGAAGGGAGAAAATCTTGTCAATAGTTTGTAAGAGGATTGATATTGCACATTTATTTCATTTAAGTTTAGGTATCTTTTCATATTGATTCTATGAAAAGGATAGTTGAGATCGTAAACCATTCAATTCTTTAACAATAACTATTGTAGTAAACGTCATACCTTGTCTCTCTTGCTCTCCAATATTAATAGGTTGAACTATATAACAAAAAAATCAATGCACACTGTTAATACAATCACTTTAAGTTAATGTACCATCATAAAATAAGTTACATCAAATTAGAAATAATCATCTACACTGAAATTAATGCATCTAATGCACACAATCAAAATAATATTAGAGAAAATCTACACTAAAATCAATGAATCTAATGCAAGAAATCAAATAAGATTAGAAATCAACTTATATGGTGATGGAATGCAAAACATTTGAGGCTAGATTTAATCCCATAAGGATTTTGGCCATCACCATGTACCCGAACTTTTTATAGGAGGAATCAAATTTGTAGAAGATGCACAATATGTTTCCTATTTCCTAGAATACCTCATCCAACTAGAATTGCAAAATAAGGGCCAAAAGCTAGACCTAGTTAGGAACTATCAAGGGTATTTCTAATATAGCATCAAAATGTACATTCCAATTCTTGAATGATAAATGATTTGAACCCAAATTCTATTAGTATCTTTTCTACATCCTCCCATGAAGACATAAGACAACCCATACAACCTTTGGCTAGAATAAGGCAATGTGGTGAGTATCCCAACACATGAGAAAAATTTTGTAGTCTAGATCCACATAACTACCATGTCCATCCTTTTGCTAGTGAATCAACCAAAAAATCTGTTTTCTCCCATTTTTGAGATATCATTTAGTTTGATGTCGATATCCAATACCAAATTTGGTTCCTCAACTTTCCTTTTCACACATTTTATTCTTGTTTTTTAGGTGTCCTTCTTCGCTTGCTAGAGTGAATGTGATCGATCATTTGTGGATATACTCCCACTAATCATTTAAAACGTAAGGAAGTCACTAAGGAAACCAAGAGAGGCAATAGGGAAATTGGGTCCTCTAAAGCAAAAACTATAAGAGGAGTTGACAACGGTGGATTAATATAATTAAATTTCACAAAAATATTAGGAGTGGTTAAATCGGGAGCTACGGAGGTTAGGTAGGGGCCCTTAAGTGTAAAAATAGATGAAGGGGATGGATAATGAGGGGGAGAACAACTAGTTGCATTGGGGGAGGAATGCAATGACGTGGAGGTAGAGTAAGGTTTCAAACTAGGAGGGGAGACTTAGGATATCAGATACAAGTTTAGAGGTATCAGAGGAGGTAGATAAGTGAGCTTACTTGAGTTTTTCATATTTGGAGGTATTTATATGGGTCTTTTGAATAATTAATAAAATCTTATTCCATGCTACGACTAGTGTATTCAAGATCTCACTAGGCCCATCCCTTGACTAAAATGAATCTAAACCTTCACTCTCATGTGAGCACTAAATTTGTAGCTCCTAAACCCTATCATTACATCAAATATTATCTCAATTATAAGAAAGAGTGTTCATATAACCTAGCTCTAATTTAGGGTTTATTTTTCAAAACCTTTTATGGCTTTAAAAAAAATATATGGATAAAGGGAGGTTGCAACTTTTAATGCATGCATTAAAAAAATATTATTATCAATTCAATGGTTTAATGAAGGGTTGACCTCTCCAAATATTATTTCAATTATAAGCAAGATTCATAATTTTTTTTGAAGAAACATCTAACCTTTGACATACAATTCATGACAATAATTTAGGATTGAATTTTCATAGCCTTTATGGGTTTTTAAAGAAATATCTAACCTTCTAGGAATAACTTACTTATTACTTTAGTTTACAAAGTGTACCATGTTCTAACCTTCTAGGAATAGGAATAGCACTATGTGTACCAATTTTTAACCTTCCAGGAATAGGAATAACGCTATTTGTACCAATTTCTACAACACACACACACACACACCAAATTTGAGTGTGCATAGTCCATCATTGTATTCATATTTTAAGTGTTTGTGCGTGTGTGTGTGTACACTCCAACTCCGCATACATACTCATCATTTCATGTATGCATCCATTATATCTGTAATGTACACCTCCCCTCACATCTACTCAAGTAACCGACCAACTAGGGTAAACATGAGCTGAGAGAATTTAAGAGCATACACAACCTCCTTGGTGACTTTAAGGAAGTGGAATCGACACAAAAAACCATAACATAGACTCCCTGCACTTGCTACAGGACCCCCAGAGGCTATCCCAGTCATCAAGTTGACTTGTCCCGGGGTCCCACTGACTTTTAGTGAAGAAAAACTCTGGAATATTCCTTGATATGGGAAAGGGTGCATTTGGGAGGTTTTGGACGCTCCCACAACATAACCATGTGTGTGTCCAAGGAATATTTTAGCCAAACCTATGCCTGTGTTTGTGGGATTTAAGGCACTTTTTATGCCCAGAATCATGGACATTGCCCAAAACTTCTTGTAGCTTTCATAATTCATGAAACGCATGACGACGATTCTAATGAATGAAAAACTGATTCCATGACTAGGCCTGACCATCCCTGACCGGGACTGACATTATGTAAAAAACTTGGCATACGATGAGTAACCAAATCAAAAGCAAAAACCATGATAACATGACCATATAACATCCATATAACTTATTGGAGCTTTATAACTTAGCTCATGGTGGTATTTACATCTATATACATATGTACATATACCAAAACATCACCAAAACATATACCAAGAATATACCAAACATCATACAAAAACTTCTTTGCCTCAACTGATAAACAAATAAGGATACACATCCCACATTTGATATGCCATCTCCCATGTAGCTTCATTGGGACCACGGTGCTTCCTATGCACTTTAACTTGCTCGATGGCTTTGTTCCTAAACATGAGCTACTTTCGCTACAATATGCACTAAGGTTCTGGCTGGAATTCTCCTTCTTTCTCCACTTGCAATACAAACCAATAAATAATGTGATCAACATAGTTTATATACCTTTTATATAATGAAACATGAAACAAATCATGGACTTTCATTGTTAGGGGCAGTGCAAATCGATAGGCCATTGGTCCAATCCTCTCAAGGATCTCAAAAGGCCCACAATATCGTGGTTCCAACTTGGCACATGATCCAATCCTTAAGGAGCTATTCTTGGGCTTGATGTGCAAATGCACATGCTCCCCAACCTAAAAGTCCTTAAATACCCTATGTTGGTTTGAATAACTCTTATGTTTGTCTTGTTATACCTTTAGATTCCTCTTTATAATCTGCATTTCCTGCTCCATGTCTACCAACATGTCTGGTCCAATCAACAACCTATTAACTGGATCACTCCAACTGATGGGAGTATTGCAACTCCGCCCATATAGTGCCTCAAAGGGAATCATCCCCAATGAATCCTGATACACATTGTTGTATGAAAACTCAACCAATGGTAGATACTCTTCCCACTTCCATTGTTGATGCATCACATACATCCTCAACATGTCCTCAAATATCTTATTGACCCTCTTAGTATTTCCATCTGTTTGTGGATGATAAGTTGTATTGAAGGCCAACTTTGTGGCCAAACCTGCAAATAAATTCTTCCAAAACTTGGAAGTGAACTATGCATCCTTGTTTGATACAATATTCTTTGGAACACCATGAAATCTGACTATATATCTGATGAACACCTCTTCTACATCACTAGCTGAATATGTAGTCTTGACTTGGATGAAGTGTGATATCTTTGTCAACCTATCCACAACAACCATGATAGAATCATGTTGTCTCACTCTCCTCGACAAACTTGTGATAAATTCCATGGAAATGAACTCCCATTTCCATTCTGTAATTGCAATAGGATGTAGTAGTCCACCTAGATGCCTACACTCTTCCTTTACATGTGGACAATCCAAAAATCAAGCCCCAAACTCTTCCACATCCTTCCTTAGATTCAGACAATAATAGAAAATATTCAGTATAGTCAATGTATTTTGATAGCCTAGGTGACCTGAATATGGTTTCGCATGAAACTCCCTCAAGATCACCTTCTTGAGCTTGCCACTTTATGGCACATATATCTTGTCTCTAAACCTGACCAATCCATCTGACGTGAGATGATAGTCCACATCCTGTACACCTGTACTTGTAGTCTATTTCAATCTGTGCCTAAGCTCCATATGCCTGACATCTTGCTGACTTACATGCAAGATCTTATCTTGTAAATCTATCCCATAGGAGCTCATAACTACAATGTGATTTACCTGTATCCGCTTGCTAAGAGCATATGCGACCCTATTCTACTTACCTTTGATGTTTTTGATCCTAAAATCAAACTCACCGATCATATCTAGCCATCTAGCTTGCCTGGAATTAAGATTCGTCTAGTCAAACAAGTAATTCAAACCACTATGATCACTCATCAGTAAAAACCTCCTACCAAGAAGATAGTGCCTCCACATCTTCAATGCATGGATGATCATTGCTAGCTCAGTATCATGTGTTGGATAGTTCTATTTGTCCTCATTTAGTTTCCATGAATTGTAGCAGCATACCACCTGTCCATCCTGCATAAGGACTCCACCAAGCCCTCTTTTGCAATAATTTGTACATACTATAAACTCTTTGTCTAGATCTGCAATTTTCAACACTGGAGCATGTGTCAACAATTGCTTAAGGTGTTCAAAACTGGTCTCACACTCCTCCGTCCACTCAAAATTCTTACATTTCCTCTGCAATGATGTAATATAAGAAATTTGTGAGAAGTTCCCGATGAACCTCCTATAATAACCTTCCAATCCCATGAAATATATCACCTCATCTATTTTTCAAGGATCTGCCCACTCCATGATAGCTCTTACCTTTTCTAGATCCACTACTATGCCCTCCTTGGAGACAACATGTCCCATGTAATTTACAACAGTCTAAAAGAAACTACATTTGCTGATCTTAGAATACAATTGATGCTCTCTCAACAATCTCAAAACTACTTCCAAATGCTCGACATGTTCTTCTTCATTCTTAGAATATACCAAGATGTCATCGATGAACACAATCACAAACTTGTCCAGATAAGGATGCAACACACTATTCATAAAAACACATAAATGTAACTGGAGCATTAGTCAAACCGAATGGAACTACAACAAACTCATAATGCCCATATCTGGTCCGGAAAGTTGTCTTGTATATGTCTTCCTCTTTGATGCATACTTTATGATATACTAATCTCAAGTCGATCTTAAAGAATATTGTTGCTCCCTTCAGCTGATCAAACAAATCGTCAATCCTCGGCAATGGGTACCTATTCTTGATGGTCACTTTTTTCAATTTCCTATAGTCAATGGAAAATATGAGAGTACCATCCTTCCTTTTTACAGACAACATTAGGGAACCCCAAGGAGATACACTTAGCCTAATGTATCCTTTGTCAAGCATCTCTTTCAGCTGCAAATTTGACTCTACAAACTGAGGTGTGCTCATCTTGTAAGGTGCCTTTGATGTTGGTGTTGCCCTTGGTACCAACTCGATAGAAAAGTCTACTTCCCTGTGAGGTGTCAAATCTGAAATATCTACAGGGAATACATCTTAAAACTACTATAGAATTAGATACCTGCTCAAAACATCTACATCCTCAACTTCCTTACCTTTTTCACTAGAGATATGTATTGCAAATAGCACACTCCCTTTCCTGCGGCTGCACTTGGCCTGCATAACTGTCACCATCCTAACTGATGTGGCTTTATTCTTTCCCTATATGACCCTTGGTTCCCCATTTTTATCCAATCACTCAATAGATTTGTCATAGAAATCCACCTTGGTCCTATGAAGATATAACCAATCCATACCTAATAGCATACTATATGATCCTAATGGCAATATTTTCAAGTGCATTGTTTTAGGCATATCATTTAACTCAAATGCACAAGATCTTACCCAATGGTGAACTATTTTATTTATACATGTATCCAACTGCACTAACCAAGATTCTGCATGCATTTCTTTTCGCAAACCACACTTATCCACCAGGTCAGGACTAATATAACTATAATTAGTTCCAGGATCAATCAAAATAGAAACAACTTGATCACAAAGCTTACCGTCCATCTCAATGATAGAAGCATGATGATTTTCCTTCCTATTGTCCACAAACACATAAATCCGATGAATACTATGAACAACATGCCCAACTGTCTACGCCTCCTGTGCATTATAGATCTAGGGTCCACCACCCTGATACTGTGGAAAATCCCTCTTACAATAATAGTTACCACATATGCAACACTGCAATGGTGCTTTACCATCACCTCCAGTATGCTACTCTCGAGGTCCCTTCCTAGCTGTATTGAACTTCTTGTAAGGAACCACATTTTATTCACACCTACATCTTACGATATTTCCCTCTTTGGTGGCCATCTTCCTTTAGATTTCTCATTTCCTTTCAAATTAGGTTTAGGCTCAACTTTGCATTTTGATTGTGCATAACAATGCTTCAAATTTTGAATGGCCTCCTCCAATGATCTAGGGTCATCGAACTAATTCTAGTCTCTGTATGCTACTAACAACTCACTAATGAATATTTGAACCTTGGCCTTCTCTTCCTAGAGGTAAGGCACATTTCTCAACAACTTTAATAACCTTCTAGTATACTCATCATATCTCATGGAACCCATCTGTAACTCATAAAAATCCTTAACTCTAGCATCATAGTACCTCTCTGACAGATACTTCTTCCAAAATAACCTCTCGAACTCACTCCAAGTCAGTTCCTCCTCATAAATACCCCTGATATTTTCCACATTTTCCCACCAAATATCTACTTTACCTTTGAGACTGAATGCGGCTATTCTGGCTTTCATGTTTTTTGAATAGTCATACAACCTAAAGAATTTACTCATACCAATAAACCATGCCTCTGCATCCTATGATTTCTTCATTTCTCCGTCAAAGTTAAGTTTCTTTGATTTCTTAAATTCATCTGGAAAATATCCCCTATCACTCCTCTTGTAAGGATGATAACGATGACGATCATAATTCCTATTATAACTAGAACTAGAATAGTACATGTGTCTGTCACCTCTCCTTTCCGGAGTGTCTGAGAATCTACCATCTCTAATCATGTCATCTCTATCTGACCTGTAACCACCAGGAGACCTACTGTCATATACACCATTAGTTCCATCCTCCTATCCATAACTGATACGGAGTGGCCCCTGACACTGCAAATCTTACAAAATCTGAAGGATTACCGCATTTACTTATGATTCTTTTTCTTGTGCCTGTATGATTCTTGTATGTTTTAACCTTGTGCAAATATTACCTGCAAACAAATTCTTAAAACATAAATAAACAATGGCGAGAACATAAAACATAAAACAGTTACAAACAGAGATTCTCCCATGGATCCCAAAATCAGGACTACCAAAATTATTTTTCATTATATTCATTTCAATGTTACAATTTCATATATATACATGTCTAATAATTCATAAACCCCAATCCATTAATGCTATATTAGAACATAATCATAGTTCCCTTTGTTAGCACTCCACCGATTCTCCCAAGGCTGAGAAGGAGACTAGCAAAGGTAACCAAAAACCACTTTGACCTAGTAGTTATATCTACTAGGCTGAGAGGGCTCTCTTAAAGAGTCAAAGACAAATTGATTGGATCATGGAGATTTTAGGCTAGATATACAGATTAGGGTTTGATTGATTTGGATTTGGTGTTGGATGGTAAATTAGGGCTAGGAAAGACTAGGTCAGGGCTCTGAAAATTAGACTTGCATAAATGTAATGGGGCAAGGTAGGCACACAATAATTTAGCACTTTAAAGGTAGAATGGTGAATATGGTAGATTGATAGGGTTTCAAAACGAGTATGGGAATCATGAATTTGTTTATATCAAAAGAAATTGAACAAAAATGTGATAACTTCTCTAAAATAGAGCATTGAATCAATGAATTATGCTTATCAAACTTAGAAATCAATCACATAAGACATGTAAATGAATATGGAAGGCACAATACTTTCAAACATTTGATAAAATAAGAAGAAAAACTGCTAAAACACATACCACACGAATCCCACCACAATATCTGCAAACTCTGTCTATTAGTTCCTGCCAAAATCATTGAATACACTAGTGTTCCTAGGTAAATTCCACAACATCCAACATCAAATGGAAAATAAAATGAAAGATATATACCAAAAAAAACTTCTCCTCACTCTCAGGGGTTGAATCCATGACATGTGGAGCTTTTCCCCAAAATCCTCAACTAGAATCCTGATGACTAAGGAGATCAACAAACTCTCCCTTTTTTTGGTGAAACTAATTAGGATTGAACCAAAAATACAAATTTTATTTGATGTATCTACCTTTAGTAACTATAATAGACATAATTACATTTTATTTACAAATTTACATCAGTAAAATTTCATGAAATTTATCAACCAACAAAAACTCAAAATTCTGAGGATAACAAGCAAACTGGAAAAAGCGCAACGTGAGTGCAAATAGTGCAGCGTGTCCCTGAGAAAAGCACAGTGTGACCTTCAATTTGATTTTTGACTACTTTTCTTAAGTCCAAATTGAGCTCAAGCTAGCTCATTGGAAAGTTGTTCCTGTCTAGTTATCCAAAATTTCTTTAAGAAATGAAAATGATGGAGTTAAGCTCCTGAAAACCCACTTTTTCCAAAACTGGTAAAAAAGCGTAGCATGTGGCAGAGCAGAAAAGTGTTTTTTGTGATGTTTTTTAGCTTTTCCACCCGTCAAAAGCTGAGATTTTTTATTTCCAGGAGTCCAAATGTGATGTAGAAGCCAATATATATCCATACCACCTAAGTTTTCATCGTTTGAAGGCCTCCAGAAAAAGCGTAGTGTGGGCCACGCTACGCTTTTTGCAGCCAGACTATGCAAAAGCTAGTGAAATTTGGCCAAAATATCAAACATGCCAAAAAATTCTCTAAAAATTTTAAAATTATTGTGTAAGGTCCAAATTATGTTTTCTATGCAATCAATGATGCATCAACTATAAAATGGAGTTTTCCCCTCTTCTTCTTGGTGATTAGGGTTTCTTTTAGCTTGTTTTGCATTTTCTTGCATTTGATATTGCAGACCTTGTTTCTAGTGTAGTAGTGGTGGGCCATGTGCCTCATCATCTTATTATCCCTATTATCTTTGTTAAGGAGCTTCTCCAGGTGGTCATTACTTTTCCCAACCAATACTCCTTGTCTTCATATATCTCCTTAGCAATCCCATCATTCACAGTGAGCTTGTAATATTTCTCCTTTTGCAGTGCCTCTTCAAGACCCCTAGTTCTTGGTCCTTTCCCAGTGGTCTGGGCCTCATCCTAACTGATAAATACTCCTTTTCCTTTGAAATCTTGCCTAGTAGCCTTAAACAGGTCCTTTTCCAAAAGTATTTTCTTTTCCTTTGCGTGTTTGTTCTCTTGCTGAAGGAAGGATATAACAAACTTGGACCTTGCCAAATTGTCTTGAAGCTCTCTGATTTTGGTATACTTTTCTTTGATGCCTAGGTTTAGGGTTTCATGTTCATCTTGGGACTCCAAGTCCACCATCTCTATGTCATGGTGAAAGGATTATTTTTCTTGGACAACTGTCTCGTGCTGCTTATAATATCCCTGCTTCACTGATGTAGAAGGAAAGGCCCCTTCCACAATTTGTGGAGAAAAAACTAATCTATTTCCTCTCTGATAGTTTCTGACCTCTTTGTCCTTTGTTCTCTTCTTAACTGCAACCTTGCTAGATGACCCAACCTATGTTTGTATAATTGGTGTTGATGGTGGAATAGGTCTAGTGGGCTGGTCGGATGGATATGTGAAGACCTCTGCCTAAATAAAATTTTCCCATGCAATGGTCAACTGATTGAGATGGTGAAGAACAATGATTTTGATAAGTGAGTGGTGGAAAATATTGTTCAATTGGAGCTCATATTCTTTGTGTTGTACCTTGTAGGACATCTTGTCAATGCTCTTGTACAAATAATAAGGAATGTTGAGAAGCTTTACCCTAGTGAAATGCATGAGTAGC
Organism: Pinus albicaulis; assembly: GCA_034641835.2. Classification (NCBI taxonomy): domain Eukaryota; kingdom Viridiplantae; phylum Streptophyta; class Pinopsida; order Pinales; family Pinaceae; genus Pinus; species Pinus albicaulis. The sequence continues at coordinate 1,144,717,030 of CM076581.1, forward strand.
TTGATGTTGTAGTTGTATAGCCTGGAGAATCTTCCCTTGCAAGTGAAATACTTCGTTATGATTTTCATCATTGGAGAAAACCTATCAAGTAGCTGACCAAAAGGGAATATTTTCTTGATATTATATTTGTATGGTGATTTGAGGCAGGGTTGATATAGTTGGGCATCCAATTCCTGAGTTTTGAACCAATTTTCACCTACATTAGGTATCCCTATTGCTTCTGCAATAATATCTGTTGAAATGGTGAATGTCACCCATGGAATGTTGGCTTGGTCTTTATGTAGGTTTGGGATGAAGATTCTAATCAAATATGGATGGTTTTTCACTCTTTGGACCATTTCACAAAACTCATAACAACCCACATGTTGGAAGCATTTGATTGCTAGGGGTGATGACATCAAATACCTGGTGTCTGATGGCTCAAACCTTGAGACTCTCCCTCCTTTGTTGTAGGTATTTCTCTCTTCCTCCATGGTGTTTAGTTTTCTAGAAACCCTAGGGGAGAGGGGAAATGAAAAGGGAATGGGATGATGGGGTTAGGGAGTAGGGATAGGTGTGGGAAAATTTATAGAAGGGTGTAGGGGAGTTAGGGACCTTAGGGAGATAGAGGGGAGTTAAAATAACAAGCGAAATGGGCTAGGGAATTTAATTATAGGGGTATAGTTTAGCTACCTAGAAAAGCGCAACGTAGGGGTAGGGTTTTAGAGAATAGGATTTAGGAGATGAAATTGGGATGGGAATTAGGATATTAGGGATTAGTTTAGATGTAAAATAGTTAGGGTAAGGAGCCTAGGGTTTGTAGGCTAGTAAAAAAATGTACATCGTAAAGCACAGTGCTTTTGAGAAAAGTGAAATGATGGAAGGATGAATTATTTCTTGACCATACTCATGAAAGAAATGACGAAAGGTGGGGTGAAATGGCTATAATTACTTATTTTCAACCATGTGGAGACTGTATCAGAATTGAAGAAACCCTTTTAAATCACTCTTGACCTCCAATGCGCAAAACACAACTTCACTGGGTAAAGCGCAATGCCTTAAAGTAAAAACGCAGCGCTGCACGAGAAATTCAATTTCTTGAAGTAAAAATTTGGTTTTTGAATTTGGCAAGTTGGGAGCTCGATGATGAAGAGTAAGAATAAATGTATTTTGGTCCTTTAGGGCATTTTAAACTTGGATTAAAATCCTTAAATTATCATGGACCCACATTTTTCTTTTCAAAATTAACCTTTCATTTGATTTTTTTTAACCTTGAAACTTAATTATTTGAACTTTGAACTTTTGGTGGCTTTGGAACATTGAAATTCTTCCTCAAACCTTGAAAATTTGTTGTTGGAACTTGAGAATTTGCAGCTACTTGGAACTCTGAAGTACTTATTACAAATTAAGAACATAAAATTACATTTTTTCTTTGAAATAAAATTTATTGATGAAATTACTTTATTGTCACTCATCCACTTGCTGAAATTTATGCATGGAATGATGATTTGATGACCTTGGAACCCTAAAGACCTAATGGAGACTCTAGACTGAATGAAACCATGATAAATATGAATGTAATAATGATGAAAAATTTTGAAGGATGGTACACTCAGCTGAGAGGTTAAATGAACCAGCAATTTGTAAAACTTTGGAAGGAGTAAAAACAAACCTAGATCCACATCTAGTGACCAAATTTTTGCATGATGAACTAATGAAATGACAAAAAATTGACTTAAGGAACCTATTAGAACATGATAAGAGTCCATTTTATCATTGGTGACAGGATGCAACAACTGACACTAACACCCTTGACCGGATCTAGAAAATACCATGGAAAAAAAACCATCATTCCCAAAACCATGTGCAAAACCCATGCAAAAAACAGTAGGTAGGTCCGCCCACCTAATATAGGATCCAAAAAAAATTTCTCAAGGCATTTCCCCAGACCCCATGTATGGGGCCTACCTTCCCCCCATGAACCCCCTGTGACCCGCCTATTGCACCCGATGCAATGAACAGGGGAGGCTATCACCCCACATGTGTGTGACTATTCGTGGAAAGAATATAAAAGAAAACCAACATTCTCCCACTTGTTGTTTTCTTTTCCACACAAGAGGTAACAGGAGAGCTCAATAATTGATCCAACCTTGCAATGCCCATTGTTTCTCTACACCAAGAAAAATTCTCAGTTCCCACAAAATTTTTTAATGCATTTGCAACATTCTTCAAAGTGTCCACCTTTACCAACAACACCTTTTTTTCCTCAACCATATCCATCACAAAGTGATACTGAACATCAATGTGTGTTGTCTTTGAATGATAAGCAAGGTTCTTTGCCAAGAAAATTTCACTTTGGTTGTCACGGTCTATCCTTATAGCTCGTTGTACAAACCCCATACTTGAACACAATATCTGAGACCAAATTGTTTCCTTGCTTTCATGAGTGGTTGCACTATATTCAGCCTCTGTAGTTGAAAGAGCCACTACAGACTATATTTTTCTCATCCAACTGACTTCTCCTCTAAATAGGTTAAACACATACCCACTTTTAGATCTTCTCTGATCTAGATCTCCATCCCAGACTGCATCAACAAAGCCAGTTATGTCCACAACTATGTCCAATCCTAGTCTTCCTTGGTAGCACAAACCATAATCAATAGTGCCATGCAAATATCTAAAAACCCACTTCACTGATGCCTAATGCTCCTTCCCTAGTTTTGACATAAACTTTCTCAATACTCCCACTACATGTGCTATGTCTATTCTAGTACAATCCATTGCATACATTAGGCTACCCATTGCACTTGCATATGGAACACATGACATGTCCTCTTCCTCTTCTTGTGTCTTGGGACACTATTTAGCAGATAACTTTACACCTATAGGAATAGGAATCTTCACCGATTATTATCTTGCATATTAAACCTCTGCAATATTGTCTCACAATACTTCCTCTGGTTTAACTAGAGCTTCCTCTTTTTTCGATCTCGTTTAATTTCCATCCCCAAAATATAGTTTGTAGCACCAAGATCCTTCATGTCGAATTTGGAGGACAATTGGGTCTTCAAATCTTGGATAATTTCTGTCATTTCCAATCAGTAATGTATCATCCATATACAAGAACAAATAAATAACACAGTCTCCAATTAATATTAAATACACACATTAGTCTTCTTTTCTTCTGGTGAAGCCAAGTTCTCGTGTATATGTATCAAATTTCCGACACCACATCCTTGGTGACTGTTAAAACCCATACAAAGAATTTTTTAATCTGCATACCAGTTCTTTATTAGCCTTCACCACAAATCCTTCAGGTTGCTTCATGTATATCTCCTCTTCTAGATCCCTTTGAAGAAATGTTGTATTCACATCCATATGTTCTATCTCAAAATAAAATGTAACAACCACATATAAAAGTAATGTAATAGAAGCTACCTTGGAAACAAGAGAAAACATATCACCAAAATCAATTTCTGGCACATGGGAATAACCTTTTTCTACCACCCGAGATTTTTATTTCTCCACCCTGCCTTTTGCATTCATCTTCTTCTTAAACACCCATTTTTTGCCAATGGGTTTCCTTCCAGTCGGAAATTCCACAAGATCACATGCCTCATTTTTGTGCAAGGATGCCATTTCATCAACCATGGCCTCCTTCCAGAGTTTTCCATCCTCTAAACCCACTGCCTCCTTGACAGTTCTGGGACCATAATCAGTGATAGATAAAGAAAAATTTGAATAGAGCAGATGGACTATACCTTTCTCGATGCCTTCTTTCTCAAATTGATCTTCTCAAAGCTGGAGTTTGAGGCTCTTCCTCTTCTGATTCATGTTATGTTGTATAGTCTGATTCTTCATCCTTTAGCTCAAACTCTATCTTCTCAGGTTCCTTTGGTAGGACTTCATGTTTAATATCATATTTCACCTCTATAAACATGACATCTCGGTTGTAAAAAACCTTCGTTGTTTTTGGTTTTAAAATCTTATAACCTATTAAACCATCCTTATACCCAATAAAGATACACCTTTCAGATTTACTATCCAACATGGTTCTTTTCTCCTTTGGAACATGTACATATGCATCACAACCAAATACCCTCAGATGTGAAAGAGAGGCTTTCTTACCAGTCCATATCCCATGTGGAGTATTATCCTCCAACGTTGATGATGGTGATATGTTAACCAAGTAACATGCAGTCTCCACTGCCTCTTCCCATAATTACTGTCCTAACTCGACACTACTGAGCATGTTTCTTTCCTTTTCTATCAAAGTCTTGTTCATTCTTTCTGCAACTCTATTATTTTTAGGTGCATATGGATTAGTCGTGCTATACCACGCTTATTACATAACTCTTCAAATTCCTTCTTGCAAAACTCTCCACCATTATCTGTCCTCAAAACCTTTATCCTCGTCTCTGTCTGGTTTTCCACCAGAGCCTTAAATTCTTTAAATATGTCAAAGACTTTACATTTATTCCCGAGGAAATATATCCTTGTATTCTTTGAGAAGTCATCTATAAATGACACATAGTACACATACTTACCTAGTGATGGAACCGATACAGGTCCAAACACATAACTGTGCAAAATCTCTAATATCCCTTTCACCCTCTTAGCACCAGAGGGGAAACTCACTCGATTCTACTTTCCATATACACAATGTTCACAAAAATCAAAATCCAGAGAGAAATTAGACATACCTTCTACCATACCATTACCAAGTAGTATTCGAAGGTCCTTCTCTCCAATATGTCCAAGCCTTTGATGCCATAGCATGGTAATTTCTCCAGATACCACAAGGTTTTCAAATCCACTTTTAGGAACCATAGAACTATGGCACTCATCAATAAAAGTGCTACCCAGAAGCTTGTACATAGTTCCAATCTGAACTCCCGCATCAATATTGGTGCTCCCTGAAACATCTTACAGATATCCTTCTCGAAAACTGTTTTTACACCTGCATCATCCATATTTCTTACATAAATCATATTTCTGGCCAGTGCAGGAATATGAAAAACATCAGGAAGTGGTCTAATCCTTCCACCTTGAAAATTACACTTGAATTTTCCACGTCCGATGATTTTGGCCTTCCTTTCATCCCCTAAGAAGATATCACCACCATTATATTTAGCATACTCGTAGAACCACTCCCTATGGGGGGTGAAGTGAAATAATGCACTTGAGTCAATCAACCATGCCTCATGATATACATGTGTACTTTAAGAAGAATCCAAGTACACATCCCCACCTTCATCTGAGGTGGTTTTCGCCTCTGTAGTAGGATCATCATCAAATTCTTTTCATTTCTTAGGAGCTTTAGATATACAATCCTTTTTGAAGTGCTTTTCCTTTTCACATTTCCAGCACACCTTTATAGGTTTTCCTGGATATTTATATCTCCCTCTAGATTTAAATCTCCCACTCAAGGAATTATTTTCATTTCTATTATGGGACTGTCCTCGTACATACGAGGCATATCCATTTTGGCCCTCCATATTTTTCTGTCTCATCTCCTCCAATAGTAAGGATGAGACTATTCATCAAACTTCAAGGTAGTTGTATTGCTACCTATTGCAACAACCAAAATATCCCATGAATCTGGTAGAGAACACAAAAAACTAATGCACTTATCTTCATCTAAGATTTTAATATAAAAATATAACAATTGTCTTACCATAGTATTAAAGGCATTCAAATGCTCTGTCTCTGAGTCTCCATCCTTCATCCTTAGGTTATACAAATTTTTCTGTAGGAACAATTTGTTCACGATATACTTAGATTGGTACAAAGTACCTAACTTTTCCCACAAATATTTTGTCATAGCTTCCCCTGATACATTCATCAAACTTGAATCTGAGATACATAATCGTATTGTGATCTTTCCTTTTTGATCCAACTTCGCTCAGTATTCATCTGACATTGTCATTGGTTTAGTACTCGTATCTACAATGATCCACTGATATTTATCCACCATCAGATCCTCCATCTTGAGCTTCCACAACTCAAAACTTTTACCATTAAATTTCTCGATCTATATCTTTCCACTACTCACCATCTTCTTTCACCGCAAGAATCGATCCCACAGTACCACTGAACAGGGTTTACCATAGGCCCGAGAAAGACCCCTCAGTAGCAAAGGTGTCCCCTTGAAGCCAAAACTGCTCTGATACCAAATGTAGGTTTTAACCCTGTACAGAAATTACCTGCAAACGAATTCTTAAAACTGAAAATAAACAATGGCAAGAACATAAAACATAAAACCGATATACATAGATATTTTCTACTGGATCCTAAAACTGAGACTGCTAGATTTATTTTTTGTTATATTCATTTCAATGTCACAATACATATATATACATGTCAAAGCATTCATAAACCCCAATCCACTAACCCTGGATTAGAACATAACCGTAGTTACCTTTACCAGATCTACAAAATACCATGGACAGAAAACCATCATGCCCAAAACCATGTGCAAAACCCATGCACAAAACCATAGGTAGGTTTTCCCACCTAATATAGGGTCCAAAAAAATTTCCCTGGGTGTTGCCCCAAACCTCATATAAGGGGGCTAATGCCCCCTTGCGGACCCCCAAGAGGGGGGGTTGTGCTCCTCCTGTTGCACATGGTGCAAAAAATAATGAGAAATATCCAAAACTGGATTGAAAAAAGGTACCGGCTTATCCTCATAATACTTTTTATCAATTAGGCCTATATTTTCTTCATTTTCTTCGTCACATGCAATCTGTGACCTTTTACCTTCTTTTTCTCCTAATTTCCTTTATTTCCATAAATAAATGTGCCAAAAATACTTTTTTCCTCTTTATTGCTTTAGCCATTGCCTTTGTCATAAACACATATCTAGTAATGCCCATTAAGATATATTTTCCCAACATTAAGCTTGGAATAATTGTCCCTTAACCATGGTCTTATTTTTCCTTTATTAACTTTTATTACATGAACTTTTAGCCCAGGTCTGTTACAATATCACATTTACACCCAAGAAAAATTTGAAAGTGAAATTAATGTGCCTACAACAAAGAACACATGTACTCATTTGTACTCCATTTTGTGTAGAAATAAATAAAATGACTCAAAGTTTTGGTGCATTTCCTCTTGTGTTTGATTTCATGTGTATGTGTTGAATTTCCTAGTTGTTTTTATAGTGAATGTTTCTGTTATTCACTTAATATTTCCATTAGGAATATTATAGTGGTATCAGATCCATGATCTTGATAAGTTGTGGGGTAGCCAACTAGATCATGGAATATTTGGGCATGTATGCACAGCGATGGTTTAAACCATGTACAACCAATGGCTCAAGGAGTATTTATTATGCAAGGATTATAGAGAGGAATATGCTGGAATGATGAGAGATTGGCCTAGTTTAGGAAGGTGTCATACCAAATCCATCCTCATCCTTACAATAGAGACATTATAGGTGAACAATCCATGGGGGTTCATCCATCTACACCATGTGGGGAAAGTCGAAAGAATCAGGGCACCAGATCCTGTCAAATGGAGTAGGTAGGGTAGGGACAGTTAGAGGGTGAGACCATGAGGCGCTTTTGCTCGTGGAGACCTAACTTTAGATATTAGGATCCATAGGAGGAGGTTGAGTATGAGGCTAAGGGCACACAGGGTTGTGAGGAGTCACCCTTGTTGGAGATTCCTTTGATAGCTCTAGTTGACACCTTGGGGGAAAGAGTAGAGCATAACCCCATAGGGCCATCCATTGATGAGGTTCTAGGACACACAGAGGTGTCCACCATTGAGTAGGTGCCATCTATTTTTGAGGTATCCATTGATGAAGTGTCTACTATATTTTTCTAGTTTTTAGGTGATAGAAACACACAACATATTGACAAGGTGTCAGGAGACATATCCCCAGTTGATGAGGTGCTAGGAGGCACAGAGGTGTCCAATGTTGATGAGGTGCTAGGAGGCATAGATGTGTCCAATGTTGATGAGGTTCCATCCGTGTTGAGAGATCCATTGATGGGGCATCCAGGTCCATGAAAAAGTCTTAGGACGACAACCACCTACAACTGACAGGTGAGAATTCCTTGCATGTTGGGATGCCTATGGAGGAGTAGTTGGAGGCTCATGTTGATCCCATGATGGAGGAGGTTACACATCCATACTTTGGGAAACTCATTGATGAGGGGAAGCATAGAGAGCACATGTTGGGATTTCAACACAATTTGCTTCAGAAGCACACTGACAGAACCCACAATGTTATTATATCACCCCTACGCATTGGATTGAGAGAGGAAAATTTGTCTAGACAGACCATAGGGGATGACCAGGTTAGCTGGATTAAGCAACATGAGGTGAGGATGACACTGCATCAGCCTTTCCTTCCACAAGGTATTGTGCCTTCGATCCCTCTTTTGGGATAGGATGGTGAGAGCTATTGAGTTGGTACAGTGGATTAGTTTGGGTGTTTGGAACTATTCATGGCAAGGGGCATAGTCCAATAGGGTCCATGGGTTACCAAAGGTGCCCAAGGGCCAAACTATTGTTGGGATGTAAGTGGGGCTCCCTACCACAACATGGGTTTGGTTAGTGGTAGTATTAGTGGTGAGATGGATCCAGTGACCAAGCGGCCACACACTTTCATATCTCCATCAACACTAGTGACAAGATGGTTTTTATAGGATAACAGACAGATTTCATGAGTTATCTTGGCATATCGATCATGCGTAGGGTCATGGGGTGATTAGCCTACTCGGGTAGAAGTTTATAAGAGGAGGTGGCATTGACAAACTGTTAGTATGAATCTTAATTCCAAGCGTACGAACAGATACCACTTTAGCTGCACATAACAAACAAACCTAATAGCAGAAATGACTGCTAATATCTTCATATTTGCAGTTAGGTGATCAAGATAAATGCTGCAAAAATCTAGATCTATGCATTAGAAGACATTAAACAGTAGAAAAAACAAGATTTACTCCATGCATCCAATAGAAAAGACAAGAATATATCAAATGAATTTTGTATTAATGGCACCTGAGAGGAAAACACAAGAGGGTGTTCCCTGTTCTCCTCAATGGGATGGGTTCTTGTAAGTCCTCAGCACTTCAGATCTAGAATTCCTCTCTCTTGATGGTGTAGAAAACCCAGACAAAAATAGTAGCAAAATATGACTATGATGGTGGATCAATAGTCAAACCAAAAGTATAGATCCAGAGTGATCTTTAGGCAACAAAAGGTGGTAAATGAATGGGAAAACCCTTCTATTTATAACAAAATATTGAGTTAGTCTAGATATTGATGCATAGTTAAAATATTATTAACCAAATCAAGATCCAAATTTTATGGAATATTTTACTATATTTGTTGGAGGGAAAAGGAATTTGACTTGGGTCAAATCCCTTTATTTGTAAATAATAAATAAATAAATGATTTATTTATCATTTTAAGGATGTGGTTGAGTAATAATAAAATAAATAATGATTTATTTAATTATTTAGGGGTGATTTAGTCATATTTAACAAAGAATATTATTTAAATAAGGTTTAAATAATTATTCTTAGAAAATAATAAGATAAATAATGATTTATCTAATTAATTTCCTTGTTTTAGGTTAAATATAACCAGGAATATTAATTAAACTGTTGTTTAACTAATTATTCCTTGAGGAAAATCAAACAAATGTATATTTATTTAATATTTCCTCATGGGGTTTCCTGTTTAGACCATAAACAACTTAATAAAGTTGGTTTACTAAGTTATTTTCATAGTGAAAGCAATTTTACTTAGGGTAAAATTGGTCTTACATGGTGTACTTGGGTCCATCTAAAATCAATAGGTTAGATGACCAAAACATGGTGTAACAGATTGCCCCCCAGCATGCGAGCGTTAGGAGCTAATCGTATGACCGAAGTACGTTGTAAGAACTCAATCACTAGACATCAAAGGGGGAGTCAAAGAGAGAGAAGTATAAGGTAGACCAAAGTGCTGGAAGAACTAGACCCTGAGGAGGCGAGACTTACAGGTGCGACAAGTATCTTTGATGCCTAAGTACCTGTGCTATAGGCGGTGGGGGAGGAATACCTATGCTCGTCGAGGAAAAGTACAAACAATACGGTGTCCAGAAAACCACGGGACTGGCCAATATAGTACATGCTGGCATAAACATGAGCCAGATAAATAACACGATAATGATTCCCACATACATATTGTGCCTGGATAACAGCCAGGACTTGTACAATAATATCTGAGTACATGAGATATAAATACAACCCAGATACCCCTAAACATAGGAAAGGGCTTTGATAATCTGACTGATACATGCAATCAAAAGGGTACTGCAAGCGGCTGAGGCCGACATCATCAAATCTATGGAGATGAATCTAAACGTTGTAATGGAGAGGTCATCCGGGCATGTGGGGGGCTACCTGTAGGGCCACCCCCTCATGAGGGCTGAGAAATCTCACACACACCCGAGAATCACCGATGTCAGCTGCTGCATCACTGAACCATCGAGTATACGGATCTCGATCATGCTGAGAAACAATCAAGTCAAAGGGAAATAAGGAGTCCCTTTGCCTGATCCGAGGCATCAAACAAGAGTGGAAGCTGGAACCAAGGTACACCGCCCTCTAGACCTGTCTTTTGGAATGAATGAGCTGATGTCGATAGAAGGAGGTCTGCCATAGGTGAGGCAATAAGGGATCCTCAACGAAGGCATGAGAGAAAATAGTAGAGCGACTGACAGACTGACACCAATGATGATGATGAAATGGGGGGTACTGAGTAGCGAACAAACGACTTCCCTTGTTAGAGCATAAAGGGCATGGATGACTTGGCAGAGACTAACATAATATCATGAGGGATAGGGGACAGTGGGATTAAAGGCCATAATGTGCGACACGAGAGAGGGACGAACCAATGAAGGATGGAGGACTATAGCAAGATTCAAAGGAACTTGGGATAGACTCCATAAAGGCAATTATGACTCAACTCAGATGCTCTAAACAAGGGTGACTGGATGGTGCTGCCACATAGAAAAGTTCCAATGGGGACCATGAAAACATGAGTACAAGATGGTAACTCACGACGAAAGTCGACACGAGCGTGGACAAGTATGGGGGCAAAGTGGTGCCCCTCATTACAAGTGTTGCAAGTGAAGAAATTCAGTTTTGAGGAGGGGTGAAGTGACGCTTCTTCGAAAAAAGTGTGTCTTGGGGAAGTATCAAATCACTAAAAGGTATGAGCTGGCTACCTAAAGAAAATAAAATATGCATTTCCAAAAGGAAATGCTAAGGGTAATATTTCTTCAGATAGAGTGCATTGCGAGGATTAGGAAGGGGATGGCCTTCGAAGTCCTCTAATAGATATTCCCCCTTACCTAAATCCTTACTGATGATGTGAGGTCCTAGCCATAATGATTCAAACTTCCCATGACCAAGGAAATCATGGGCCTGGTCATACACCAGAACAGGATCACCTTCATGAAAAGTACGAGGTTGGAATTTTCGGTCATATTGAGATTTGGTGCATTTCTTAGCCGCCTCAATGGTTTGCAATAAAACACGATGGTCTTCTGAAGTGTGCTCAAGCATGATAAGTCGTTGTTCTAAAGGTTGGGTGTCAGGGAGAAGTTCGACGGCTAGATGAAGGGAAGGGATTTCACACTCGATCGGTAGGATTTCCTCCTCTCCAAAAACAAGGTGGAAAGGAGTAAACCTGGTGGCGGTTTTAACAGAAGTTCTATAGGCCCACAAAGCAGGGAAGAGCATAAGGTGCCAGTTGGTTTTTTGCTTATCCACTGTCCGTTGAAGCATGGTTTTAAGAATTTTATTGACTGCTTCAACTTGGCCATTACCTTGGGGGTAATAAGAGGAGGAATATTGGTGCTCAAAGCCCAACAGGGAGGATAGCTCATATCTCATCTTCAAAATGTCAGCCATGATCGAAGACCAGTTGTTTCGGAACTCCGAATCGAGTGATCACATGGTTAAAGAAAAAGAGAGTTGCAGTAGCTGTCGTGTTGTTAAAATTTGGCATGGCCTCAGCCCATTTAGTGAAATAGTCAACCGCCACGACGATATACTTATGGTTACTAGCTAATGGCGGTCGACACTCCATAAAGTCTATGGCCCACTTGTAGAAGGGACCAGTGGAGATGATAGGATGGAGGGGAGCTGATGGAGCTCATGCCTTAGGGGAAAAATGTTGGAAATTGGGGCAGTGATTGACTGCCTCAATGCAATCACCAAAGAGAGAAGGCCAAAAGTACCCAGCATGCATGATTTTTTAGGCAGTGGCCAAACCGGAGAGGTGGCCACCATAAGCGCCACTACGACAGGCATTGAGGACTTGCTCTGCTTCAGTGTGCATGAGACAATGATGAAGGACAGAATCTACACCGCGATAATAAAGGTCATCACCGATAAGAAGGTAGCGGGGGGCCTGGTGTCAGATATGTCATCGAGCATCACAGTCAAGATGGAGGGAGAAATTTTGGGTTCGCAAATAAGTGAGGATGTCCCCATACCAAGGGTCATCGGTGGTAATGGAAAACAAATGTTCATCGGGGAAATTATCATTAACTGGCAGATCTTGTGTACCTGTAGGTAGTTCGGAAATGAGTTCAGTGAGTGCTAAACCGTTATTACTTTTTGGTGTGACAAATTCAAGATCGAATTCCTGGAGGATCACGATCCAACGGGCATACTTCCCACTGATGATTTGACAACTCAATAGGAAGGCCATAGGGTTGGAATTAGTCACGACCTTGGTGGAACGCATGAGGAGGTAATGACGAAGTTTCTGGACCGAGAACACGATATAGGAGGTCCTACCAAGTTCTTACTGACATAATAGATAACATGTTCAATTCCATTGTCATCTTCCTAAATGAGGACTCCAGCGACCGAGTGGGTGGACACCGAGATATATAGGATGAAATCCCTATCAAAGTCAGGTGGATGAATGAAGGGAGTGGATGTTAGAGCATGTTTTAGGGCATCGAAAGACTCTTGAGCATAGGTATCCCAAACAAAAGGGATATTAGAGTGAAGGAGTCTAAGGAACCCATGTGCAATGGTGGCATAATCAGGTACGAACTGGCGAAGGAAATTAGCTTTGCCTTGGAGGCTTTGTAACTAGCGTAAAGTACGAGGGATAGGAAGCTCAAGAATGGCTTAAAATTTTAATTGGTCAAGCGTGATACCATCTTTAGACACAATGAAGCCTAGAAGACGGTCGGCAGGTACAAAAAAGACACACTTCAGCGGGTTGAGGCGGATATTATACTTGCAGCATCAGAGAAAGACGGTACGTAGGTCATGGAGGTACTGTGCCCGATGTTCATAATGCACAGTAAGGTCATCTAAATAAGCAAGGATAATATGAGCCAGGTCATGGAAACAGTAAGACATATCCCACTGAAAAGTGGCTCCTGCATTTTTAAGGTCGAACGGCATGACTCGATTGGCAAAGGTCCCCCATGGACTAATGAACACGGTTTTAAGTTTATCATCACGGCGAATAACAATTTGGTTGTACCCGGAGAAACCATCCATAAAGGATATAACCTCGTGCCCCACACACTCATCAATGATTTGGTCAATGAATGGTGCGGGGAAGTTTTCTTTGGGACAAGCTTTGTTCAGATTGTGAAAGTCAGTGCAGACACGGATGGTGCCTTGTTTCTTGAGAACGGGAATCGGATTGGACACCCAAATGGTGTATTCAATGGGGTAGATAAAGCCAGCCTGCTTGAGCTTATCGAATTCGGCTTTGACAGCTTCGCGTCTAGAAGGATTAATGGGTCTCAACTTTTGACGAACAAGATTGCATCAGGCCATGCATCGACATGGTGTTCAAAAATGGTAGGATTAAGTCCAGGCATTTCTGAATAGGACCAGGCGAAAATATCGCAGAATTCTTTGAATAGCTTGGTGTAAGCCTCAACCTCTTTCGGGGTGCAATGGGTGCCCAAGGTGATATTTTCTTCTATCCCTGGTTTGTCATAAATTTTAATTTTAATGGTAGGGGAGATATTGGCCATATTTCCTTCTTCAAAAGCATCAGGTGCAGGAATGGGATTTCTAAACCAATCAATTTCATTAGGAATGAAGTCTTTAGTTTCCACAACATATTGGTCATGGGACTGCTGCGGGAGGAAGTATGCATGGTGGTGCATATCATCGCATGGAAAGTTAGGATCGGTCAGCGCTTCCATAATGTCTTCATCAGAGTGAAATATGGGGTGACTGGAGGAAGAGAGACCACCTGCTGCGGTAGAGCTACTTGACTCATCATCACATGAAGAAAGGCTCACATGCGCAATGTCATGGGGGATGACCGAAGAGTAAGCAGATAAAGTATCTATCGATGTTTAGCTTGGGGTGATCACTGAAGGGAGGTCAAGCGAATCATCAGGGGAAGTATTTATGGGGGCTTCCACCAAGGGTCATATGGATGACGATAGGTAGAAAATGGTATTTTAAGGCTTTTTCATGTTGACATCAGGAGGAGGGATGTCGATGGGAGTAGGCGGATCCTCTGGTTCTGCTGAAGCAGAACTCTTAAACAAGGAAAAGGTGCACTTGTTACGCTCAGCCTCGAAATGGTGGAAGGCTTCCAAAGAGGAACGATACTCTTCGTGGCGAGGACAGAGGTGAGTGCAGTGGCCATGGAAGTCACACAAAGCACAAGGGTGATTTGTACACAATGGTTTGAGTTTTGGGATTGAATAGGGTATAGTGACATATACCTTTGGGATATCAGATTCCAAAAACATCTCATTGACCATGGAATTAAGGTGAGACAACTCCATACAAGTATGGGTGGAGTGGCCAACAAAATCACATAAAGCACACTTTATGGTATGCTTTGGAGGTCGGGAAGGGGCAGGGTTTGTTAGGCCAGCCTTGTCTTTTGATGCCCCCTTGCGAGCTTTGCCCTTCTTACCCGGAGCGGTCACAATGGGAGGTGGTTCCTGTTGAGGTGACTGAGGCACTGTTGTAGCAGGAGAAGTCATAGGGACCGGTTGAACTAGGGTTAAAGAAAGATAAGGTTTGGGTTGACTAGGCGAGGTAGCGGCTGGAGGATCGAGGTACCAGATGGGAAACCCAAGGGTCAGGTTAGGAAGAGAGAGGGTGGCAATAAAAGGTACCATGTACACTCCTGGTGGGGGAGCTAGGAATGGTATATGACCAGAGGGGTAATGACCAGGCGGGACGGCTCCAAGATGGTTAAGCCCCGGAGGAACTGTTCCAAGAGGATAAAGGTGCTCATGAGTACCAGCTGAAGGTGAAGGGCCAGGAGAAGAAGGTTCAGAAGGCTAATCAAAGGAAATCATGAGAATCTGGTAATCGGGGGAACCAGATGGAAGAGGTTGAGTGGCCACCTGACCTTCAGGTGGTTGGGTAGCCACAAATCCTTGCTGAGGGAAAGGATCAGTAAGCACAACCGATTGAATGGGTGCAGGACTGGGAGGAATGGAAGGGACGACCTGCTATCCTCTCAATTTTGTTTGAGACTCCCATACCTATCGCATCTCTGGCAGAAGAGGACAATCATGTGTATAATGACCATAAACACCACAACAAGAACAGGGCTTGTTCATACGAATAGGCCTATCCTGCTTGGGCTAAGTGCCTTGTTGTTGGTTTGTAGTGTTAGGAGCATTACTTTGATTAGGTCCAGGATTACCAGGGGTAGCTTGATTTTGAGTGCCTTTCCTCTTCCTTTTTTAGGGAGGAGGATTAGTCGTGCTCTGCTATGCATACCCCTACCCTTGAGGGGGCGGTGGTTGCTGTTGTGGGGGTTGAGAAGGCAAGGGAGGAGGAGGTGCTAATGCTGGGGGGAGCTAGAGCACCAGGATGTGGATACTGATAATAAGGAGGTTGGGTAATAATGTGGTAAATAGGAGGTTGGGAAAAAAGAGGAGGCATGTCAGATCCTGGATATGTGCTACCGGGAGGGGGAAAAGTGCTGGAGGTGCTGGCCCCTCCCTAAGGAAAACCATAGCCCATGGGAGGTTGAGCATATAGATTAAAGAGAGCTCCAACGATACCGTCGGCGACATGAGAAGCCCCGGTGCATTGGCACCACCGGGTATAGGAAGATCAGGTAGAACAGTATAAACATAACCCGAATGAGCATAGATCAGGTCATATGTTGACGCAATTTGGAGAGCGGCTTCTTCGGTTTGAGGAAAGTGCGATGCGACATATTTTCTGATAGGCGGCAAGAGAGACCTAAGGAACCAGTCCATGTAGACACGGTCTTTGAAGGTAGGGGCTCGACATAGGCTCTTTCTTCTCTGCCATTCCTGAACATGGTCGGATAGGCGGGTCACAGACGATTGACGGAAAGAGGTCAAGAGTTCGGTATCAGTGTCATAACGAAGGGGAAGCTAGAAATAAGACAAAAAAGCCCAAGAAAGAGTCGCAAAGGTGGTATGAGAGGAAGGGGCCTGATCAACATACCACTTAGAAGCTTCACATGTAAGAGTTCGTTGGAACAACCGAAGACGGACAGAGTCATCGGTAATGGAGTTAGACGAACACCACATGTGGAAAGATCAAATATGATTTGAAGGATATTCTCCAGCAAGGCCTTCAAACTTTGGGATGTCTGAAGGGAGATTTGTTGGCATAGCAGGCCAACTAGCGTCATGGTGTATAGGGTCTTTTATCAACTGGTCAAAATCGGGGAGGCTAAGGCCTGCCATGAAGGGGAGAAAGGGCGCAGCCCGGGTAGTGTCTGTTGTGGTCCCACTAGTGGTATTCCCGGCGGGAGGGCCAGGGTTGCCACCAGCATTAGGTCTTGCACCAGACATAGTGAAGATTTCAGGGGGATAACCAAAGGTGGAACGAGAAGGAGAACCCAAAGGACCATAAGAAGAGTCGGTGTGTAGACTTGATGGAGGACTAACTCGAACCATATGCGGAGGAGTAAGTCTTCCTACAGAAAAATGAGGATGAAGGCAAAGAAGTCTCCAGGATAAACACCTTGGTGGTGCAATGGTGTCGACACAAACACGACATAGAGGAAAAAGAGAACGACAAGGGCAGGGAGGTGCAGGATCAATTGATTACAATGTCGAAACAAGGGCAGAGAGGTGTAGGATCAATTTATTTCAATGTTTTAGAGTCTTTTCTTGGTGGTGTTAACCAAGCCATTTTTCGCTTAGGGTGTGTGTGAAAAAGTATTTAAATTTTAATTTTTAAACCCAAACGTTTGTAGAGAAAAATAAAAAGTGTGTTGCATATCTGTAAATAAACCTGCAAATGAAAGTATATATGCCTGCAAAAACAAAAAATAAACAGCTAATAATGCAATAATCTAAACCCAAGAAGGTGGGTCTCTCAACAACTAGTCTATAGGTGAGTAAAAAAAACTAATCAAAACACACTAAAAATGCTAATAGATCTAAGGTCAAGAGGGATAGGGATCTAAAAGACAAAATCTGCTGGAAAGTGGTGCAGAAAACAACAACAAATCAGAGGAAAATTTGTTGTAAAAAAGGTGGCAAAAGGCTATCTCCTAAAGGGAAACATAGTGAACCCTAGAGGAAAAACCAAACAAAGCTAGATGAGGTGATTTGGATGGATAACAAGCCGATCTAAAGTGGATCTGAAGGTGAGGTATCAGATCTGAAAAAATGGCTGAAGACTCTGAAATTTCAGACAACCTGCAACAACAAAAACTCTTCCACAAAAAATGGAGGGTACTAAAGCCCTAGGGGGCTAGATTCCCACTTATTTGAGCAAAAAAGAACAAGTACAGGTCCAAAACGGGTGGATACGGAGGTCAGAAAACCCTGAATAGAGGCTTAGACAAACCTAGAAAACTTTCAGAAAAATCCCTGCAAAAAGTCCAGGTCGCAGTTTCTGACTTGTTTTCAGCAGAGGTCACAATTTTTGGGCTGAAAAGTGTGCCCTAAAGGTCCAAGTCATAGGCTTTGGGCCAAAAAGTGTGACTTGCACTTCCAGCACTCTCGGCGGCAGGTTTCAGAAAAAATTGTCATCTCAGCTGCGGCTGATGTCTATCACCTGCGCAATAGGTCCGAAAACACACGGAAGTCAGATTTTTTATCATTTTAGGGTTTTATAGGTTAAAAAAAACATCAAGAAAAGAAAAAACAAGGGGATGAAGAGAAATCCTAGGGTTTGAAGCAGTTGGATATGCAAGGATTAGAAAAATGACATCGGTCGTAATCGTAAACTTGTGTGGAGTCGCTAGTTGTTAGTATGAATCTTAATTCCAAGCATACGAAAAAATACCACTTTAGCTACGCATAAAAAACAGCCCTAACAATAGAAATGACTGCTAATAACTTCAGATCTGCAGTTAGGTGATCAAGATAAATACTGCAAAAATCTAGATCTATGCATTAGAAGACATTAAACAGTAGAAAAAACAAGATTTACTCCATGCATCCAGTAGACAAGACAAGAATATATCAAATAAATTTTGTATTAATGGCACTTGGGAGGAAAACACAAGAGGATTTTCCATGTTCTCCTCAATGGTATGGGTTCTTGTAAGTCCTCAACACTTCAAATCTAGAATTCCTCTCTCTTGATGGTGTAGAAAAACCAGACAAAAAATAGTAGCAAAATATGACTATGACGGTGGATCAATAGTCAGACCAAAAGTATAGATCCAGAGTGATCTTTAGGCAACAAAAGGTGGTAAATGAATGGGAAAACATTTTTATTTATAAAAAAATATTGA
The DNA here is from genome assembly GCA_034641835.2 of Pinus albicaulis. NCBI lineage: Eukaryota > Viridiplantae > Streptophyta > Pinopsida > Pinales > Pinaceae > Pinus > Pinus albicaulis. Next base: position 1,144,735,720 of record CM076581.1, read on the forward strand.
GTTAGTCTAGATATTGGTGCATAATTAAAATATTAGAAAAACTCAAAAACAGGTTATTCCTCTCCTCTATATTATTAACAAAATCAAGATCCAACTTTTATGGAATATTTTATTATATTTGTTGGAGGGAAAAGGAATTTGACTTGGGTCAAATCCCTTTATTTGTAAATAATAAATAAATAAATGATTTATTTATCATTTTAAGGATGTGGTTGAGTAATAATCAAATACATAATGATTTATTTAATTATTTAAGGTGAATTAGTCATATTTAACAAAGAATATTATTTAAATAAGGTTTAAATAATCACTCTTAGAAAATAATAAGATAAATAATGATTTATCTAATTAATTTCCTTGTTTTGGGTTAAATATAAACGGGAACATTAATTAAACTGTTGTTTAACTAATTATTCCTTGAGGAAAATCAAACAAATGTATATTTATTTAATTTTTCCTCATGGAGTTTCATGTTTAGACCATAAACAACTTAATAAAGTTGGTTTACTAAGTTATTTTCATAGTGAAAGAAATTTTAATTATGGTAAAATTGGTCTTACATGGTGTACTTGGGTCCATCTAAAATCAATAGGTTAGATGACCAAAAAATGGTGTAACGCAAACAACCAGATAGGGCATCATATGGAGACAGTGCTCTCTAATTGATGTATTGGGCACCAGACCTATCGAGGTTCAGCATGATAGCATTATTCTCGATTGAATGTGAGGAGTTGGGCCACTTAGGTGTACCTGGGAAGATGAGGAGGTGTATATCACATCGTGGTGGATGCATGGGCACATATGGGATGCCCTATGGTACATGGTGGTATGAAATTGAGCGTTGGTATCCAATGGTGCACAAAGATATGCCGCAGAGTCTAGTGTTATGTAGAGGGTTGCGACCTGATACATACAAACCCAATTTTAGACCCTAGCATCCAATGTTGTATAGGGGTATGCAATGATGAGTAGTGGCCTATAGAGGAGCATGGATATGCATGGTTGTTTGTTGTATCATGTTGGTTTGCGATGAGTGACTCACATTGTATTGAGTACACATAGGGAGTGTCAGGTACAGTGACACATGTAGGATTAGAGATGGTACAATAGTAGCATGGGGTATCTAGCGGTGTACAGGGATAGGCCACAGGGTATAGTGGCATGTCGAGGAGTATAACAATACTCGATGGTATGCAGGGGCGTATGTCGATACACAAAAAGGTTTTGGAGTGTTGCCTCCAATGAGACTTATGGACAGGCAAAACCAGGCACACCTTTAGTTGTAGTTCACCCAGGATCGATGAGGATGTATATGAGTGACATTTGGTGCTATCCATGGGGAATCACATGCATATTCATCCTCTACAACACTTACAGGCACAAATGACTTTGTTATTGCAGTTTGACACTGTAAGAATGAGTTGTAAGGTGCAGGGAGCTCACTTGAGATATTTTGATTCAACTCAACACACCAAGGGGGGACTTCTCAGTGGTGGCATTGGGTCAGGGCACGAGCTGATAGGTACAATTTTGGGGAGTGCATGTTTTGTTGCGAAGGTAACTTATGTTCCACACTTGAGTTCACACTTAAGGGGATGCATGATACACTTTGGGCAAGCCACTCGGAGGTGTCACAGGAGCATATACAAAAGTTGTTGACATTTTTTACGAGTGGGTGTTTAGTCTCAAGGAAGTATCAAGATGCACTTCTAGGAGACATGATAGCAGATACCAAAGTGTGGTATGGTGGGTGCATAGCAACTTTATATGCACTAGATTGACTCATGACATATGGATACTATATATCGATTACATGTAGGGAGAGGGATTTGGGGAAAATGGATTCTAGTAGTCATTAAGACTACGTCGCAACAGATCTGGTTATGGGATCCAGGGATTCAGTTGGATGATAGGACACTCCATTTCGTGAGGTGTGGGACCATAGCATAGGGTGATCTAGATCACTTTGGGGTTGACAGATGGGGGATAGTTGAAACCTCCACTATATGGCAAGGTGTGTTTTTCTGGTTGCATCTCAGGATTGGGATTAGTCATGGATGGGTAGATAGTGACATAATAGAGATACCTGGGTAGGATGAGCTTGGCATTCACTGATATTTCACCATCAAGTTTCAAGGGAGGAGGGTATAATGTGTGCACAATGGGCAGTCTGTTAGAGTCAGATTGGTGCAATGAAAACATGGCGACACCCTTCTAAGGCTAATGTGGAACCTGGGCCTCACAACACTTAATAGCTCAATGAACTTTAGGGATGAGTTGGTTGCTACAGGGGGAGATCACTCAAATATTCAATTGGAATTCACTGACTTGTTGATGGCATGGGGACTTCATCAGCATGACAGGTTGGTTAGCAGTAGGATATCAAGAGGAGCTCATGTGGGAGAGACTTCGTCCCCATAGGGATTGGGATATATCTTCAAGAGTTTACTCTTGGTATGCATGTTAATTTTTAAGATGTTTTTATGTTGATTCAATTACTTCATCCCAAATCAATTCTTCATTTATAAATGCATCCAATTATTAACAATGTTTATTATCATAAACAATACTTGAAGATAGAACAATATATGCAATGACAAAGGAGACAATGGCACAACCACAAGAGACACCAAATTGGTCAAAGACCAGGGGAAAACCCTTTCAAATATTATTATTATTATATTGTCATAAAATGTTTCAGTAGAGAGTACAATGAGCCCAATACATAATCATCTAGTAAATATTTACCCAATATAAATAAGAAGCAGACTTCCAGAATTACTGTACAGAAGAAAGAAAACTTCTAGGCTTCATACATTTGCGCTCAACTGTAAAATCCTAGCTCAGAACCCTAGTCGCACTCATCAAGATATTTTGCAAGAAACTATGACTTCTCAGTCGCTCCCTGAGGCACTGTATGAGAGAATTTATAACTGCCTAGTTGATCCCTAAAGTGTGGAAAGCAAGTGACTGGGGTCAAATCCTCCCAGAACTATCTAAGAGCCCCAGTCGCTCCCTTTAGGTTGTTATGCGAGTGAATGTGGCTTCCCAGTCGCTCTTTGAGGAACTGTGAGCCTGTGACTACAATAAAATCTATCATGTGATGAGTGTGCCACCGAAAAACGGAAAACCTAGACATGTGCGAGCCTCAGACCTATAATTTTGGACCTCACGCAAACTTCCTCTGTCAGACCTGTCTGAACCAAGAAAAAGAAGAAGAGAAGAGAATGCTTCATCATGATGTACAAATGAGCTTGAGGTATCTTGTATTTATAGGCTTCCATGAGGGTCAAATTGATGTTGAGGCCAACATGTCCAATTGTACATATGTGTGAGGCTGACATGTCCCAATGTATATGTGAGGGTTCGTAAATTCAAAAAAGAACTTCTTCTTGTCCAAATGAGGTGATATTTAGGTCAATTTTGGTCCTCTCAAAAAGAGGAATCCAATGAAATCATAATCTTTGTCATATGAGTTTTCCAATGTGTAAATTTACCCTATTTTCATAGTTTAACACTCCCTCTCAACTAGGAATAATTCCACTTGCCAATATCATCCTATCATACTAACGTCATTCCATTTCCATCTTTGCTCAATTATATTTGCTGAAAAAATATCGAATTTAAATGAAGAAGAATCAAGGAGCATTAGCTTCCACCCTCTATCTTGTGGGGGATTCACATATAATAATCCCATATTGAGAAATAAAATATCCAAACACAAGGGGGAGCGCATCTCAACCCTAGAACACATCGGGGAGATCATTCTCAACCCGAAACCACAAAGGGTAGAAAATATCAACCCAAACTTATTTCCTGCTGATTTTTCCATCAATGACGTTCAAGAGTCATGAGGTAGAACAACTGCATCATAATCAACTTGGGTTGTACACAATATTAATTTTTCATAGGGCTATATTGCTTTGATTTGATAATTTCATTTCTTCATTAACATATTAATTTCACCCCAAAACATCATAACATTATTCATATTTACATCACTATTAATCATCATATGAAACTATGTCGAAAGAATAATATCATCATCATAAATGCAGCGGAACATAAATTAACCAAAAAATAAAATTATTCACACATAGAGGCACCAGGATTGGTTGGAGACTAGGGAAAAACACACTATGGGGAAAACCCTTACAAATTCTTCTTCTTATAGATTGTCATCAAATGAATAAGAAAAAGAGAGTACACTGATCCATATATTCCTCTATGCAACTAACCGGAAAAACAACTACAACATCCATGAAATGAACCCAATAATGGTTATACCCAAAAACTGTGATTATGAGGACTATAATGAATTGTCACTGCCTATGGTCAACTTCTGAACCTTGCGGTCACTAAGAGAAATATTCAAACAACTAATATTTTCATCTTTTATTTCTTGGTCACATGGAGGAGTCATTCGAGCGACTATAACTTCCTGGTCGCTCTCTGAAGCAATGCAAGAGAGTAACTATGATTGGATCTGCCCAGATCTATCTCAGGGTCTCAGTTGCACCATTCAAGTTTTTATGTGAGTGACTATAACAATCCAGTCACAACCTTAAGCTTGGTGAGCGAGAGACAAGGTTCAGATATGGTCTATGGCGAGCAAGCGATTATGTTTGTGGAAACTCTAACTCTTGGTCACATGCATAGTGAGTTATTCATGCAACTAGAAGGCTTCAGTCGCATGCATGAGCCTATGTGAGAGCGAATGTGGTCGAGATCCTTCTTTTTTGTGCCTGCGACTTTGGCCCAAAACCTTAGATCTGAAATGTGAGCTTCAAACCCTATAATTTCACCTCAGAGCGAACCTATTCTTCCGCAGACAAGCCTCAGACTTGAGCAAGCCAAAAACCAATATAGAATATTGTATTGTGATTATGTACAAAGGAGGTAGAGGTCACTTGTATTTATAGCCCTCTAAGAGGGTCCACTTTTCTTTAGGGCCAACCTTATCAAATATGCACATGTGTGATATTATTCATAAATACACTTTCCCTTATCTGATATGAGTGATCTTTAGGTTGATTTATGTCCTCTCAAAAAGAGGAATTCAATGAAATAATTATATCCATCAAGTGAGTTGTCTAAAGAGTAATTTGACAATAGTTTCATATTTTTAACATTCCCTCTCAACTAGGAATAATTCCATCTGATAATATATGACCATCAATCAATATCTCATCCTGTCATCATATGTACCATCTCAAGTATCTAATTATCTCGAATCATCAATTTTCATCTCGATTCATCTCTTGATTATTAGTGCTTATCTCTTGATTTTCCCTGCTCGTGTGTTGAGCATTCTCGAATCTAAAAGAAAAATAATTTGTTACCAGGGTGGAGCTTAAGCTACCACCCTCTATTCATCAAGATATTACCTAGTATCTCTGTCAGCAAACTACTATTCAGAATATCATCATCAGAGAGCATATCATTAGGGAGGACTTCTCAACTTGGAACCACATCGTGGAGCACATATTGACCTGAAATCTCATGGGGGAGCTATACATCTACAACCCCATATGGAGCAATAGGATATCTAAAAACACAGGGGATCACATCTCAACCATATTATCACATCAGGGAACTCATTCTCTACCCGGAATCCCATAGGGTTACCTCAACTCAATCATATTTCCTACTTAACTTACCATAGATGAATCTAAGCAGTCATGTGGTAGAACATATGAATCATAATCGAATTGGGTTGTACACTCCAAGTACACCCTCAAACTGTTGTCCAAACTGGGAGTGGTATTCCCAAAAATCCTTGCTTGTGGGTATGATTCCAACTGGGTTATACTCTACATAGACCAGCTAGGGGAGAAACATCTACGACCCTATGAAGATAGGGGAACAAAATCTCCAACCCTATGGGTAAAAAATAAGGGCGATGCCCTATTGTCTAGAGTTCACTCAACCCCAGGAGCCTTCCATCTCAATTCCACACCCTGAGAACTCAAGCAGGGGAGGAAGAGTTGGCTCAGTGTCCTCGATCAACGATGCTCTCTATAAATCATCAAAATATCATCGTACTTGTATCTGTAAATCATCGTTTCTTAATAGAATTTGTCTCCTGTTCATACAAGGCATCAAATCAAATATCATATTAGAACATAAATAATCATATAAATTACAAAAGGATGCCATTTTCATCCTCCCTCTCAAGGAGGTTCGAACCAAAAGATTAAGCTTGCCTCATACAACTGCACTGTCTCAATGTATGGAAGTATCTCGGTCCCAACTATATATTGAATTCTCTGCCAATCAGATCCCACTCTTTGTCATCACAATGTATCCATGTCATATCCAGGATTGTTCAAGTGACTCTCTAAGGATCTTCTTCATCCTACTTCATACTTAGCCATGGTAGTAACATTGTACTCAACCTCGGTCGTGTTATGGGCCTCTCATCCAAGATATCATACTAAAGTAGCATCCAAATTTTCTCATCAATAATAATCACAAAAATCATTAGTACATTCATGAAACCACATATTGTAGGATGAATATCTTAGATCAAAATTGATTGTCTCATGTAAGTATCTCGAAGGATGCTTGGTGGAAACTCTATGTGAATTAATAAACTCAATCATGAACTCATTTAGGTTTTATATACATCATATATATATACAAACATGTGTTCAAAACAAAACATCAATGCTTCAATCAAATATCAGTTTCCATGTCAAGTTACACAATATCTCTTCACAACATCTTGAAATTCAATCAGAGTGTCCGAGGATTTTCATTTCCACTTTCCAATACTACTTCAAAATAGATATTATTTTTTCCAAAATTCATAAATTGATTCATCATGCCATGATTCATCATTTCGAGCTTCAGAATCCATCTCCCTCTTACTTATATCATCAAAGGCTCATTACCTGTCAATAGTATACTATCAGTATAAAGGACAAAAAACAAAATCAAAATCATACCTTGGAACACTTCTGAAGTAGAGGTTTGGATAAACACATCATCCTGGCTTCACCAGATAATTATTAATGCAGACATATCTGGATCAGGGAGCTTGTTTCATGCAATGATCACTGAAACCATAACACTTTACCAAACCAACATGCCCAACCTTTCATATTTCAATATTTTGCAATCAAATCAACTAAGTCAACTTATCGAAGTTTGGATGTTGGATCAAAACCAATATCAAAGTCATCAATATCACAATATCAATTATTTATACCAGGTGACAAATAGAGCTTTCATCAAGTCATAACATCATATATTATCATGAAAACAGGTTATCAATAACCACACAATATCATTCCAAAATTTATTCTTATGATCATAATACAGGTCATTTCTGTCACTAGATGCAAATTCATACACCAAGGATAATTCATGTAGGTTCCATATTCATACTAAATCATAAATATCAATACTTTAACCATTGTGATAGGAACAAGGAGGCCAATACACAACCATTATCAAATACCAATATTAATCACTGAAAGTCATAATGGCCACATAGCATTGTCATCAAGGAAAATCATCAATCGTAAAGTCAAATCATTAGCCATCATGTCAAATCCAAAATTTCTATCATAGAGAGATCTATGTCCATAACATATCTCAATCATCAAATCAAATTTCTAATTCATTAACATGTCAAAACTCCAAACATTACTCATATATATCATCTAAATCATGTCAAACTCTTGAGCACAAACTTTAATCATAATGATACATCTATATGCATATCCTGGTCACCTACAAACACAAGTTCAGTATTCATGTTCATATTATAAAAAATATTCAAACTTTCCTGCTCACATATATTTCTGTTGTTCACTTCATGTCTAAAGGACTGACATATTTTAGGTAAACATCCGATTTCATGCAAAAAAAATTCATTTTTGTGTCTTGCAGGCATAGTCACACCCATAGGAATTCCTCTGTGCAGTTGGGAGATTACAGTCACATGCTTCAAGATGTTATGTGAGTGATTATGGATTCCCAACTGCTAAAACCTAGCTTAGAATTGACTTAGTGCCTTGGTTGCACCCTTGATCTTGCATCCATGCAACTGGGAGGCTACAGTTGCACCCGTAAGCCTACTTTTGTGCGATTGAGGCTTAGAGCAAGGGAAAAAATCTCTTTCCTCAAATCAAAACTTTGCTACAGATCATCAATGTCAGATATTTGACTATCCATGCCCATAAATAATATATCAAATAAAGAGTATATAAATGGCAATATGAGAGTGGATATTATGGAGAGATTCCCCCTTTGAATGGGAATCCATTTTAGTCATATTCATTCATGAATTAAACCTGTCTATAATATTGTCATGCATTATCAGATCCATTAAATCATAAAGTCAAGCATATATCCATCATGGTCATAACATGCTAACATCAGTTACTACATAATCACATCATTACATCAATATTTCATGAAGGGTTAGAATCATATGATAGGGGAAGTTGATAGGTGTGACATGACACTTCAAATATCATGAACACAATATCACTTCTACCAAGTCAATCCATCAAGTTAGGGTATCCAATTTTACCACATGCCATAGTTACTAATCACATAAAAACATAACCATGGTTATTAAAATATCTAGAATGTCAATCTCATATTTATTGTTTAGTCATTTTAATGTCTTAAATTGCTATCATAAATTATCA
>CM076581.1:1144744485-1144778938 GCA_034641835.2 Pinus albicaulis
ATTCACCCTAATATTTTTCGGGTCCGGATTTCCACAGCACGAGCGGCCCAAACAAAGATCCGCTCCAATCAATTTCTGCCACGTGTCCTCAATAAAAACTTGCCCTGCTCCCGGCTGCGGGTGCATTAGATGGCGTTTAAGGCGATGGGACATGGATATGGCGATTTCATATCAATCGCATTAACATTTAACGTTGTTCAATTAAGTTTTCACATAAAATCCGCATTAATTAATTTTTAACATTGTTCAAGATCAAACCTCCACTCCTCTTAGCGATTCTGCACGCTCCAATTTGATCTGGCCTTCGGCTCTCGTTATTAATGATCAGAGATTAATTATGACGGTGACCTGATCGTACTTGCGCTTAAGCCACAGCATCAAAGTAGCCATGGTTTTTCGTATAAGTCGGTTGGGTTGGATTACACCGGCCGCTAATTGTGACGATAAGGAGAAGTGGCTAGTCAACTCACGCTTGTGACCTTGCCGTATATTTCCATTTCTCTCTGCCTCACTGTCCGTCTTCCTCTCAATTGGAATTATGCTCTCTGTCTCCCTCTCCGTGCCCACCGCGCCTGAGACTGCACCCATGCCTCGCGTGCGTCATAGGATGCGTTGCCGCAGGGGGAGCACTAGAGGTCAACCCCTGCGGGCTCCCTCCAACCCCTTAACAGAGTCGACTTCCGGCCAGTCCAGTGATTATTACACAGGTCAATATCCAAATAATAGGAGTGGGCGGGGTCGGATTGTAGGATCTGGTCACCGTATGGATTCCCCTGCTCCTCGCTTCCCCACCGCTAGTTCACCTTCTCCCATGACGCGCACTGCGCAATTTTCCTTTAATTGCTCTCTCAACCGCCCGTGAATCATAGCTTTAGTCACTGTGGTCTTCCGAGAGGAGGCCCAAACGGAGGAAGAATGCACCCGTCCGGCGGGTCTGAGCTCGGAAAAAGCCGGCCAACATTCAGGCCTTCAGAAGGGGAGCCATGGCATGCATGTGGAGGGAGCACCTAGCGATCCTGGACCTTCTGAAGGATGGTGCCGAATCGTGGAGGAACCACTGGAGGAGTAGTTTGGTTAATTTTTTTTTCTTGCTTAGCAGGCCCATTTAATTGGGCTACTTTTAGATTATTTTACTGTGTTGGACCTTTGTAATATTTTTGAATTCTGTAAATTAAACGTTCAAGACTGGTTTCCCCGTATGAGGACAGTCTTCTTAATATTTTGATTTTTTGATGACAAATTTTCCATGTGTATGCGCACTGCGCAATTTTCCTTTGATTGCACTCTCAACCGCCCGCGAATCACAGTTGTAGTCACTGTGGTCTTCCGCGAGGAGGCCCAAACGGAGGAAGAATGCACCCGTCCGGTGGGTCTGAGCTCGGAAAAAGCCGGCCAGCATTCGGGCCTTCAGGAGGGGAGTCGTGGCATGCATGTGGAGGTAGCACCTAGCGATCCTGGACCTTCCGAAGGATGGTGCCGAATCATGGAGGAACCACCGGAGGAGTAGTTTGGTTAATTTGTTTTTCTTGCTTAGCAAGCCCACTTAATTGGGCTGCTTTTAGATTATTTTACTGTGCTAGACCTTTGTAATATTTTTGAATTCTGTAAATTAAATGTTCAAGACTGGTTTCCCCGTATGAGGGCAGTCTTCTTAATTTTTTGATTTTTTGATGACAAATTTGCCATGAGTATGGCCAGGCAATGTTTTTGACTTCGGTGTAATTTTATTCCCAATGTTAATATATTAACTTTACTTAGAATTCTCACATGATTAGCGTTTTTCTTGATCTGTTCAAGGATTTTGGGTACTTTAATTTGTATTTGGAACAATGGACATCGGTACTCTATCTGTTGCTTTACTGTTCTACATACTACGATTTCACTTTCTTATAGATGCCTCGGGCATATTTGAATGCTTTCTCAGATTGTCGATAATCTCCATGTGGACCGTTACTGGATTTTATATCATGTCCCTGTATGTGACATGGGGTATTTTTCTATTATTGTTTGGGGTGGGACTTCCACTTTTTTGGATGGATATTTGGGTTCCAATCTTCAGATGTGAAAATGTAATGACTTCATGAATTGTTTTACTTCATATAATATATTCAAAATAGCGTTTTCTCTCTTCTGAAAAAAAAATGATTAATGTTTATCATTCTGCCTTCAAAACTAGCGATGCTGGTCTATGTTGCTGGTTTATTGATATGGTCTGATGGTCTTTTTATATTTTGGACATATCACACTCCTCACATGATTAGCGTTTTTCTCTGCTCAAGGATTTTGGGTACTTTAATTTGTATTTGGAACAATGGACGTCGGTACTCTATCTGTTGCTTTACTATTCTACATACTGCTATTTCACTTTCTTATAGATGCCTCGGGCATATTTGGATGCTTTCTCAGATTTGTCGATAATCTCCATGTGGACCGTTACTGGGTTTTATATCAAGTCGTTGTATGTGACATGGGGTATTTTTCTATCATTGTCTAGGGTGGGACTTCCACTTTTCTGGATGGATATTTGGGTTCCAATCTTCAGATGTGAAAATGTAATGACTTCATGGACTCTTTTACTTCATATAATATATTCAAAACAACGTTTTTTCTCTTGTGAAAAAAAAATGATTAATGTTTATCACTCTGCCTTCAAAACTAGAGATGCTGGTCTATGTTGCTGGTTTATTGATATGGTCTGATGGTCTTTTTATATTTTGGACATATCACACTCCTCACATGATTAGCGTTTTTCTCTGTTGCAGGATTTTGGGTACTTTAATTTGTATTTGGAACAATGGACATCGATACTCTATCTGTTGCTTTACTATTCTACATACTGTTATTTCACTTTCTTATAGATTCCTCAGGCATATTTGGATGCTTTCTTAGATTTTCGATAATCTCCATGTGGACCGTTACTAGGTTTTATATCAAGTCCCCGTATGTGACATGGGGTATTTTTCTATCACTGTCTGGGGTGGGACTTCCACTTTTCTGGATGGATATTTGGGTTCCAATCTTCAGATGTGAAAATGTAATAACTTCATGGACTGTTTTACCTCATATAATATATTCAAAACAACGTTTTTTCTCTTGTGAAAAAAAAATGATTAATGTTTATCACTCTGCCTTCAAAACTAGCGATGCTGGTCTATGTTGCTGGTTTATTGATATGGTCTGATGGTCTTTTTATATTTTGGACATATCACACTCCTCACATGATTAGCCTTTTTCTCTGTTCAAGGATTTTGGGTACTTTAATTTGTATTTGGAACAATGGACGTCGGTACTCTATCTGTTGTTTTACTATTCTACATACTACTATTTCACTTTCTTATAGATGCCTCGGGCATATTTGGATGTTTTCTCAGATTTGTCGATAATCTCCATGTGGACCGTTACTGGGTTTTATATCAAGTCCCTGTATGTGACATGGGGTATTTTTCTATCACTGTCTGGGGTGGGACTTCCACTTTTCTGGATGGATATTTGGGTTCCAATCTTCAGATGTGAAAATGTAATAACTTCATGGACTGTTTTACTTCATATAATATATTCAAAACAGTGTTTTTTCTCTTGTGAAAAAAAATGATTAATGTTTATCACTCTGCCTTCAAAACTAGCGATGCTGGTCTATGTTGCTGGTTTATTGATATGGTCTGATGGTATTTTTATATTTTGGACATATCACACTCACATGATTATCGTTTTTCTCTGTTCAAGGATTTTGGGTACTTTAATTTGTATTTGGAACAATGGACGTCAGTACTCTATATGTTGTTTTACTATTCTACATACTGCTATTTCACTTTCTTATAGATGCCTCGGGCATATTTGGATGCTTTCTCAGATTTGTCGATAATCTCCATGTGGACCGTTACTGGGTTTTATATCAAGTCCCTGTATGTGACATGGGGTATTTTTCTATCACTGTCTGGGGTGGGACTTCCACTTTTCTGGATGGATATTTGGGTTCCAATCTTCAGATGTGAAAATGTAATGACTTCATGGACTGTTTTACTTCATATAATATATTCAAACCAGCGTTTTTTCTCGTGAAAAAAAAATGATTAATGTTTATCACTCTGCCTTCAAAACTAGCAATGCTGGTCTATGTTGCTGGTTTATTGATATGGTCTGATGGTCTTTTTATATTTTGAACATATCACAATCCTCACATGATTAGCGTTTGCCTCTGTTCAAGGATTTTGGGTACTTTAATTTGTATTTGGAACAATGGACGTCGGTACTCTATCTGTTGCTTTACTATTCTACATACTGCTATTTCACTTTCATGGACTGTTTTACTTCATATAATATATTCAAAACAATGTTTCTCGTCTTTTAAAGTTTCAATTTTTTTTAAAAAAAATTGAACCCTCCGTCGGTCTACCGACGCCTTGTAGACGTCGGAACTACGACAACCTAGAAACGTCGGAAGAGAGACAGTATGAAAACGTCGGACCACATTTCGTCGGAATTGCGACAGATTACAAACGTCAGAAGAGCGACGTTCCAAACATCGGACCACATATCGTCGGCATTGCGACATCTTAGAGACGTCGGAAGAGCGACGTCCAAAACGTCGGACCACGTTGAGTTGGAATTGCGATGGTTTACAAGCGTCGGAAGAGCGACGTTCCAAACGTCGAACCACATTTCATCGGAAGTGCGACAGTTTACAAACGTCGGAGGCACGACGGTTTGTGAGACGTCGGAAGAGTGACGCTTGTTCGGAAGCGACGGAAGAAGTGTCGATAGTGCGACACTTTTTACGTGCGTTTGAACTGCGACGACATGACAAACCACGGTTTATCCGCCCTCGAACTGTCGCTCTTGCGACGATTATGTGTCAGAATAGCGACGAATTGGCCGTCGGAATTTCCGCCAAATTTACTATTGAACCTACCCTACTTACCCAATCCCTAGAGAATTAAACCCCTATTAAATAGGAAATTCAACCTTCCTTGATTGCGCAATTCATCATGGGCTTCTTCTGGTTATATAACTGCATCTGGGAAGTTTGCTAAAAATACAACTGATAGTTTACTTTCCTTGAACCTTTGTCTTAATTGGGTCTCCACCAGAATTGACATGCATGCAGCTATAAATATTGAATCATCAGTTACTTGGTAGTTCACTAATGGTGAATTAAACCTAATTTAATTCACTTGATCTTCCACTAGCTCATCAAATAGTTAGAACTAGTTAAACTAATTTTAATTCAATTAATGTGAGTTGATTGATCCCACTCACACTACACTAATGCTACAACTGTAACTGGACCCTGTTAATAATAGAATCACTCTACATGCCTATCCTTTGACCCTCAACTTTAAATTCTTGAGCGAACTAAGTCTATCACACTTAGTTAACTATTAAAAGTTGTTACGAGATAAGATTACAATTAATTTTCCAATTTATTTAAAAATTTGTTACACACTAATGTGTCGCTAGGATCCATCACTGTGTGACCTGTGATCCCACACTAGTGTGTGTGTTGTTTCTAGATGCCAATTTCATTGTTTCTTGTTAAAAATTTCAACACTCCCTCTCAACAAGAAAGGAATCAATTTGTTCAGATCCAGTACCTTTGGAATGTTCTACATGCAACACTGCTCTAGTGTTGTTACCACATGCAACTTTCCTGAAACTGAATAGCCTCCAAACAATTGAATCAATATAATGCATCTGTCATCAAAGTCTTTTGATTGCTGCTAGCTAATGCACATGTCTACTGGACTCCTTGTGTTGTTGACATATGCATCCATACACTCTGCATTGCTGCCAACTTTGATCCGTGCTTTAGTATCTGACACCTATCACTCTGATTTTTGTCTTCCTGACATCTAAATTCACCAATCTAACTGATCCTTCCTGATACTAATGTACTGTGGGCTCCTCGTAGCCAGGTTCGATCCATGAGACACACCATCTCAATGGACCCTGCCCAAACTTCTTCTTGGGATTAATTCTACAGATCGCCCCACCTCACACCAAGAGGTATAGTTGCATGTACTCTCTCTGCCCATCTGGCTCGAAATTTCCCCCTTTTGGATGTCTTTGTTTGCTTCACCTTGTATATCCACTTGGATCCAACCACTGACATCCCCACTGGTCTTGGGACCACTTCCCATGCACTGTTTCTGATAATGGAGTCATACTCCTCAACCATGGTATCAACCCATGTTGGCTACTGCACTGCTTCCTCAAAAGAGGATGGTTCTTTCACAATACATTCACGCATAAGAGACATGTATCTAGTATACCTTCCTGGGGACGTTCTCTACCTGCGCTGTGATGTAGGTGCACCTACATGCTCTGTCGCATCTAACATCAATTTGTTAGCCTCTCTAATGTGCTTCCTACCATTTCTGGTGGATGGAACTGCATGAGTGGTTTCTTCCACTCCACGAGCCTCTGCTTGTGGTTGCTCCACATCATGGGGTTTATCCTTTGGAACTAAGAGTTCCTCATTTGCATGCAAGTCAAGATCCCTCTCAAGGGACAATCGCATGGATTTCTCATACTTCCCCATGGTACATCCCTTGCACATGTCTATCTGTGCAAGAGTACCATTTGGAAGACCTGTAGAAATATGATGCATGATCCTCAAAGAACTATGGTGTAGATGACCCAATCTCCTGTGCCATAACTCACTTGTATCCCAGCTGACCACCTTCCCTGCTTTACTACTCAATGCTGCACAACCATCTACATCAATTTTTTAGAGGTTCTTCACACAAACCCCAATATTCTTTACCTGTGCTATGGCTTTATGACAAAGGAATGCCTTTCCTTCATTGAAAACCACATCATATCCAAGATCCTCCAACATAGCAACTGAAACTAAATTAATTTTCAAGCCTGGTACATGCATGAAATATTTAAATATGAAAGGTTTAACTGAATGTCTCTGGAAAGTAACTGTACCAATCCCGATAGCACTATACCTCCCGTCATTACCCATCTTGATTTGCATCTGAAGATCCTTCTCCTCCAAGCTACTAAAAATTTCTTTGTTTCCCTTCATGTGGAAATATGCTCCACTATTCAAGTACCACATAGATTCCATCATATTTGACGTCATGCATGCGATGAGATAGATGTCCAACTCAAACTGTGAGGCCAAAGATTCACCCGCTGCAGCTCCTAGAGCCTTATTTTTGTTCTTCTTATTTTGTGGACAATTTTTTGCATAGTGTCCATGACCATGACAGTGAAAAAATTTCACCTTTGACATGTCACGCTTCTTTCCTTCTTTTTCAGTCTCAGATTTGGAATGGGACCTCCTCCCCTTCCCCTTCTTTTCCTTATCATCTAAGGCACAATTTTCCTCATCATCAGTCTTAGATGAGGATCCATCCCTGGTATTTCGTCGAAACTCTTCTTGTACCAAATTTGACCAAAGTCGTTCCAAATATGGTAACTTCTCCCTCCCATTCACAGATTCCTAATAATTACGCCATCTCTTGGGAAGGCCTAGAAGTGCTAGGCACACCAAGTCATCATTAGCTACAGTAATCCCAAAAATTCCAAGCTCATATCGACATTGAGTGAACTTGGTCAAGTATATATTGGATTGTGTCATCCTTCTCCATTTTGATTTTCCTGAGCTTTTCCTTGAGTGTCAATTTTCTATGGACACAACTGCTTTGAAACAGATCTATCATGGCCTTCCACGTAGCATATGGAGTTTCCTTTCCATGGAGACTCGAGACAATATGATCTCGAACTCCCTCTAACAAGATCCTTCTTGGCTTTGCTACCTTCTTCTGCCATGCATCAAGAAGTTGGGAATCTGCTGCTGCGGGCTTGGGAATATCATTATCTATGAATTCCTTAAACCTATTACCCTCCAACACTACCTCCATCACATCCTTCCATGCAATATAATTCGAACAACCCTCGAGTGCATATTCGAGTCTCAAGCCATTTAAATACATCTTGATATGATTCTAGCTCCAAAGAAAGTATCTGCAAATTTGAATATTGTTCAACACAAACTCAATTTCTTCTCCACTATTGTGATTCCTGGTGCTCTGATACCATGTAGAAAATATCTAACACAACTCTGATACCATGTCAAAAATCTCTAACACATCTATAATACCATATATAAATTATATCAATGGACTCAATCCAATCATGTAATGTACTAAAACAAGATACTAAATCCTTCTACAATATTTGAGGAATATAACTTTTGATCGTTCAATCACATGCAAGTAAGAGAGAAGTAAATCAATACACAACACCAGATATTCCTGGGGAAAGCAGCTGCTCAAAACCCCTCCATATTTATTGTATAATCAACCAAGGAATCATGAAACAATACAATGTATTTGTGATCACCACAAAATCATACACTCTACCAATTGCTTCACACTAATCTAGGAAAAATTGGACAAACACATAGCCAATTATTAGCCTATCCTCAGCCTACTCTACTTACACAATCCCTAGAAAATTAAACCCCTATTAAATAGGAAATTCAACCTTCCTTGATTGCGCAATTCATCATGGGATTCATGTGGTTATATAACTACATCTGGGCAGTTTGCTAAAATTACAATTGATAGTTTACTTTCCTTGAACCTTTGTATCAACTGGGTCTCCACTAGAATTGACATGCATGCAGCTATAAATAGTGAATTATCAATTACTTGGTAGATCACTACTGGTGAATTAAACCTATTTTAATTCACTTGATCTTCCATTAGCTCATCAAATAGTTAGAACTAGTTAAACTGATTTAAACTCAATTAATGTGAGTTAACTGATCCCACTCGCACTACACTAGTGCTACAACTACAAATGGACCTTGTTAATAATATAATCACTCTACATGCCTATCCTTTGACCCTCAACTCGAAATTATTGAGCTAACTAAGTCTATCACACTTAGTTAACTATTACAGGTTGTTATGAGATAAGATTACAATTAATTTTCCAATTTATTTAAAAACGGGTTGCACACTAATGTGTCGCTAGGATCTGTCACTATGTGACCTATGATCCCACACCAGTGTGTGTGTTGTTTCTAGATGCCAATTTCACTATTTCTTGTTGCAAATTTCGACAAAAACTATTAAATTAGTAGTTTATATTGATTAATGATGAACACAAATAAAATGAATATACAATGACTAAATTAGTCATTTTTAATGATTATTAATTAAAATAAATGAAATGAATATAAACTACAAAATCAGTCATTTATATAACGAATATGAAACTACCAAAAAATATAAATGACTATTGTAAATGATAAATTTGTAATCATAAATAATGTCTAAATTTTGCATATATACGATTATTAGTAGCTAATTTACATTATCTTATAACACGATTAAAATTTAATCATATTTCTTTGGTCATTAATTGATTTCAAATGATGACTAAAATTTGCATATATGTGACTATTATTAGCTAATTTATAGTATCTTATAACACAACCAACATCTTGGTCATATTTCTTTGGTTATTAATTGGTTTTCTCAGGTAATCACGTAGTAGTATATTTTCTTGTGTATTTGGTCACTAATTGTGTCAATATATGACTAAATTAATAGCCAAATTTATGACTAAATATACTAGTAGACAACAAAATTGAGACACTGAACTAATGAGTAAACTAAATATGACTAAAAGTTGGTTTCATTATAAGATACCATACATTGGCTACTATTGGTCACCAACTAAAAAATGGTCGTTTATATGCAAATTTTAGTCATTTTTTTAGTAACTAATTAACCATTTTGTACTAGTGAAAGTGAAATTCACACACGTGTGAATTGAAATACCTCGTAAGGATGATGCCATCCATGCGTTGAGCTCCATGTTGCATGCATTGAGGCTTTTGTGTGCCCTGAGTGGTGTAGAAGCCTATAAAAATCATCTCTTGAGGTTTGGCCCTCATATCTCTATCAAAATCACTATGTGGTCCCCAAAATCTAGTTTCGGGTATCAAACATGGTCTCGTGGGTCTTAGACTAGTAAAAATTCCCATCTCTTCTCCAACGTTGAATTATTTCTAGGTGCTACTAGCCCTCCCATGTCTCAGAAGGTAAGAATTGAGAATATCCTCATCTTGGCCCTTAGTTAGTTGCTACCCTTTAGAATGTGTTAAGGCTGGCCTCGGGGCATGTTGGTCTAGGTGTTTCATCTTGGAGAATCATCAAGAATAGTGCGAAGTGGTAAAAAAATTTAGGTGTAGGAGGTGTGCAGTGGTGCAAGTGTTGTGTTGTTATTGCTCAGAGGCCTAAGGCTTTCATCGCTTCATTTATGGGTTCCAATAAGCTTCTAAAATGCCTTGGGTACTTGTGAATAAGGTCACTAAGACTTGGGTTGTTGAACCACTTGACAATCACAAAGTATAGTGAAAGTAACCAGTCATTAGGTGCAATAATAATTTTTGCATCTACGTGAACTGAGCTTGAATGTAATGGGGAATTTAATACTTCAACTAAAGCTTCCCTTCCAAAATTAGGGACTTGAAATAGTAATGGTGTTTCCTCCCTAGGTAGGAGTGGCTAAAGAAAAACCTTATTAGGTGTTTCTAGCCTCCAAGGGGAAGTGACATTTCTCTAGTCCATCAGTCATTTGGTAGGTTTTAGTGACTAATAATGATGGTACAAAGGGGAGAAGACTTCATGGCCAAGTGTCATGGTAAAATAGACCATCATGATGGGAATCCACATCTTTAGTATACATATGTGAGGAGGGAGAAATTGTGGATGCATGAGTTACCAACTCGGCCTTTGTTTTTCCACCCTTCTTAATCACATTGTTCTTGCTAGTACCCTATAATCCACAGTATCACAAGGTGACTGGTTATTCTTTTCATATCTTTCATATTGTCAATAATTCTCTGTGGCTGTCATTTATTTCCAATAATGAAGTTGTTGTAAAAATGGAAAATAAGGCTTATTCTAAGGTTTTGGAAACCCCATTATAGGATAAAGGCGCTGATGGAATTGTTGCAAAAACCTTTATGCCAGCTATACCAAATCCATGGCTTAGTGTTTAGAGAACCTTTTAACCTCGAGACTTAAGACTTTACCACATTATCACATTACATGGTGGACCCCTGCTTTTTGCTTTCCGGCCCTCATCGCATTCATTTTTCGTTTCCCCCGAACCACCGATGTGATATGGTGGGACCCTTCCCGCCACATCGCCTACCTTGCAATTACAGTTTTGCATTTTCGCCCGATCGCATTATTGAAAAATCGCACCATCGCAATTTTACAACCCCGCTCCATTAGTGTGTTCCCACTCCAACTTGCGATTGTGATATGTGATATATCGCATCGAAATTTCGCCATCATTCTCATCACGTCATGATGTTTTTTCATGGAATCTCATGATGTGATATATGTGTTACCCCTTCCTTACCTTTTCGAAATCGCCAAATCCCAAATATTCCATGTCAATTCGTTTTCCATTTCACAAATCCCCCAATGCAATGAGGTAAATCTGCAGAATTGCGATATTGTGATCCCTCATGTCTCCCATTACTGTTGCTAAATTGCGATATCTGTAGGGCCCCTCGTCACATCCCACGTCACATTCACCTTTTAAACTCTCTGCACCTTTCCACCATCTCTGCACCTCCCCTCTCCATCCGACGATCTCCATGCATTTCGCACCCCCCCTTTGCCTTCGAACTTTAACCATGGGGGGGGGGTCTCCAAAATAGGTGGTATTTCTTACCGCCATTCCCGCATTAGGGGAATTTTGAGGTCTAAAATGGGCCTCATAAGGAAATTATAAAATAATAGTGGGTATAATAAAATAATATTTGATTACATCATCAAATTTAAGAGGGAAAAAAGGAACAACTATATTTTCAACTCGTATTTACAACTTATCTCCCTATGGGTTTACTTAAATTTCGAGTGGAAACACTCGTTGGATGAAAAAATTGATTTCTCATCCAAGGAGTACCCATGTTGCATACTTTCGATGGACCCTGCTACACGAAAAATGAGAAATACATGAAAACGTGATTGGAAACACTTGTTTTCATGTGTTTCTCATTTTCGTGTTGCAGTGTCCATCGAAAGTATGCAACATGGGTACTCCTTAGATGAGGAATTAAATTTTGCATCCAACGAGTACTCCCATTAGAAATTTGATTAAAACCTTAGGGAGATAAGTTGAAAATACAAGTTGAAAAAGTAGTTTTATTTTATTATTTTTCTATATTTTTACTTTTTTACTCCAAAAATGGTGAATCATCCCCCATGTTTGACATCATCATCTTGAATCCTATTGGTTCTTATAAATTTACTTTTGTTGTACATTTTTCTTAGGAGGCCCATTTTAGACCTCAAAATTCCCCTAATGCTACGTGGCGGCACCAGGGCATTTCGCACCCCCCTCCGCCGAAACCACCTACCACCTCACCACCCCCCCAAAAAACGGTTTCCCTCTACTCCGAAACCACTCCCGCCACCATGTCAACCCGCAACCATCCGCCAGCTCGTTGCGCCACGTTTCCTGTGCCACCTCGGCTCCACGTTCGCCTGCCATCTTTCGCCACCACTGCTCCGGGTGACCATTGCTACGTGTGTATGTGATCTTAATGCAGAGGCCCCATTCAGGACTTTGGATATGCGATCGGTGACAAATCATTTCACCCCTGTGCGTGTTGATTAGTCATTGCGGCATGTTGTGTATGTTTCCTCACAACTCAGTGTGGACGATATTGTCAGAAGAAAATAAGGGAGCGGATTATGGTCATAGATTTTTAATTCAACAAAGGGAAGCTAATGTGGCAGCAGTCGAGAACTCAAAGGCATAGGTAGTAGAGTTTTAGGCACCAAAGCAGTAGTATCAGTAAAATTATGAGGGACAAATGTAAAACTCAAAATACTTGTTGCATTAATCTTCCAAGTAGTTACTCGACCTCAAGATATCACATAGATCAACCACTAAATGAAAATATTTATTCATATATGTTGTCCATATCTCGAATGAAAAAGAGGATATTGTTAATAACATCCTGGGTAGCAGGAGGAAGTTTTACACATGTCACCCATGTTGAAATCACTTCCTTAAAGTCATCGGATTAGTTATACATGTGTCATTAGTCTTTAGAAAGAAGATGGGAGCTTTGATCAAATTGAGTATTTAAATGGAATCAAAACAATGCCAGATGTCTAGATGTCCTTAATAACTCCAACTTCTTTATTTGCACATGTCAAATGATGTTAGTTTTTCTCTGTTATGTAGTTAACAAGAAATTAATTGTTAGTTACTGCATTGATTGTAATCAATCAGTAGGATTAGCATAAATACTTCACTGTTCGAAGTATTAATGGTAGAAATATACAGTGAGGAACAATCCCATTGTGTAATGTTGTTCACTGAATTTCAAGTGACTGTTTGAAGAGTAATACAAGACCAGCTGTTCAAGATTCATGTGGTGTCTGAAATGGTGATGTTTCCTTCTGTTTTTATGTGTTTTTCCATTATGTTTCTCTTTCTCTGTATTTCTATAAACCTACTTGTAAAACATAAAGTATGATGAATATGATTTTTTGATTAGAGCACCCTATTTTGGCTGTGTTTACAATAGTCGATGTTTTCTATTGATGCCAAATCGAGGAATTCTTAATTTATCCTCGGTTTCTGATGAACTTTACACTCTAGTCCGATTGAGGAATTTTCAATTGCTTCTCAGTCTCTACCTAGCCTTACATTTCTTCTTTTCACAATCCATTTAAAAGTTTGAAAGATCCATGGTAGTGCACCTATCTTGCCCTGTTTCACTCATGCTTGATATTTCTTCATTTAATCACCTGATCCTCTTGACTCAATTGGCCAATGGATTTCCCTTACTCTTCCCACCAAACCAATTCAAAATCCAAATTTTGCATCTATTAACTAGCCTAAAATTCCTAGTCTAACAAAGCTATATCCAACAAAGAGATCCCTCTCTGGGTATAGGAGGGCTAGATCCTAGGCCTGAAGTGGTTTTGATGTTGCCTCCAAGATTCTGTCTTCAGCCTCGGAATTATGGAGTGATAAAATAGTGGTGACCATACTGGGGGACATTGAGTTTTTTGTTCCTCAATAACAATTATCAAGTTCAAATATGGTCGATGATGGTGGACAAATAGCCAGACACAAGAAGGTTTAAATCATCCACCTGGCGACTCCACAATTTTCAGTTGACTTAAAGGCTCCACTGGTAGAAGAATCTAGATTTGTTGTGAACATATGGTGACTCCATTCTCTGATTTATTGACAAGATAAATTCAAGAATACAACGCAGGTATGCTCCTTTGGATAGATCCAAGATCCCAGGTTTTCCAAATCCCATGCCAAACATTGATTGGTTAAAATATCTTCCAGTGTTTAGAGATAAGAAAGGAGATGATGCTACCATACATTTGTTAAGATTTCATATGCATGTCCAAATATTTAAAATCCAATTTCCAGAGGACTGTCTTATGAAAATGTTTGTGGCCAGTTTAGAAGAGAAAGCTAGGATTTGGTATGAATATCTACCAGCTACAAGTATAAGTTCTCTAAAGTGTTTTCATGTTGTGTTTTGTGAAAAGTACAAAGAATATTATCCCTCTTTGTCACTAGTTCAAGACTATTGTGATAACTTTCAAAGTTTTATTGAATATCTGTGTGATTACTATGATGATGATCAGTTCATGGATGATGAAATACCAGAGGCTTTAGAAGAAATACCTTTTCAAAAAGTAGAAGCCTTGGTTGAATTTTCTTTTCCTTAGGAAGAAAAATATGATGTATGTTGTCCAGATTTTCATGAATATTTACCACAGGAAACAATTCTTGCAGCAGCACAACATGTTGACCAACAAAAGGTTAATGAAAAAAATTAGCTTCCTGAACCTGATCAAGGAGGGGACAGTGGTAAGAATCAATAGCAGTGTGGTGATCCGGAAAAAGAGGTAGCGGAGCTTAAATGTCTTGATCCACAAGAACATCTCCAACAAGCAGTGTTTCCTTCAGAAATTAAAGACCAATCAGATTTTCATGAGGAAGACCATCTCTCAAATTATCTTTCATGTTGTAACTTTTCTCAATTTACAGCCCTTGAAGAAAATCATAAAGGTTCTCAATCATTGATTTCCTCCTTGAATGATAATGAAGTAGCACAACATATTGTTACAAGTCATATTCTTTCACCCAAAATTAATGAGAGTTTGCAGCGCCCTTGCCAGCTTCTGTGCAACAAAGAGAATGATAAGGAGAACTCAGAGCACTTGATTACAATTGATAATGAGGAAAATAAATTTTCTCCCTCACTTTTTGAAGGGAATTAGTTTCAACACATAAACAAAGAAACATAAGATCTTATGTTGCTTCTTTACCATGATCCTTTGGTCAGTATATGGCAGTCATTAGTGAAGGAAGAATTTTCTAGTTTTACCAATAAAGCTATTAAATCCATTGGAAAAGTTAATTTTCCATGTTTTAAATTCATTTTTATACCTATATAGGTGGATTTCAAGCTTCAGTTGAGTATCCATTTGCTTGACTGGTTGCATTGGAAGTTTGTCATTACTTGATATGGCAGTCATTTTATTAGATTAGAGTAGATAGATGAGTGCAAATAAACTCAGTACTCTGAGCATCTTTATAGCTTTAGTTTCAAATTGCTTTTCAGTTTTAAGTTTAGACTTCCGTTTCAGTATAGTTTAGTATCCACCATTCATATTTTCAGGTGCAGCAGTTATTTTAGTTTGATGGTTTGCAGTGCATAATTTCAGCCATAGTTTCATTTTGGATTTCAGTACACGGATTAGATTCTCGTCCGAGGTTTAGAACAAATGATTGAAATATTTTCAGCCGCAGAATTTTTGTAACAAAACAGGTTGCATATTTGAGATCAGCCCAATGGATCAGGTCACTGATCTATGGTGTTCTTGCCACCTCCTTTGGAGCTTCCATCCCTAGCTAGAGCCTCTGTTAGTACCCTATAATCCATAGTATCACAAGGTGACTGATTATTCTTTTCAAATCTTTCATATTGTCAATAATGCTCCATGGCTGTCATTTATTTCCAATAACGAAGTTGTTGTCAAAAGGGCAAAGAAGGCTTATTCTAAGGTTTTGTAAACCCCATTATAGGATAAATTCACTCATGGAATTGTTTCAAAACCATTTATGCCAGCTATACCAAATCCATGGCTTAGCGCTTAGAGAACCTTTTAACCTTGAGACCTGAGACTTTACCGCATTATCACATTACATGGTGGACCTCTACTTTTTGCTTTCCGACCCTCTCTGCATTCATTTATTGTTTTCCCCGAATCGTCGATGTGATATGGTGGGAACCTTCCCGTCACATCGCCTACCTCACAAACACAGTTTCACATTTTCGCCCGATCGCATTATCACAAAATCGCATCGTCGCATTTTTATAGCCCCACTCCATTTGTGTTCCTTCTCCAGCTTGCGATTGTGATATGCGATATATCGCATCGCAATTTCACCATCATTCTCATCGCATCATGTTGTTGTTTCATGGAATCTCTTGATGCGATATATTTGGGAGCCCTTCCTTACCTTTTTTCAATCAGAAAATCACAAATATTCCATCTCAATTTGTTTGCTATTTCAGAAATCCCCTGATGCGATGAGGTATATCTGCGAAATTGTGATATTGTGATCTGCCATGTCTCCAATTATCGCTACTAAATTGCGATATCTGTAGGGCCCGCTGTCACATCCCACGTCACATCCACCTTTTAAAATCCCTGCACCTTTCCACCATCTCCACACCTTCCCTCTCCATCTGATGATCTCCATGCATTTCACACCCTTGCTCTACCTTCGAACTTTTTAACCATGGGGAGGGAGAGGGGAGGGGGGGGGGTCCAAAATAAGCATTATTTCTTACTACCATTCCTGCTATGTGGCAGCACCAGGGAATTTCGCACCCCCCTTCGCCGAAACCACCTACCACCTCACTACCCCCTGAAAACAATTTTCCTCCGCTCTGAAACCACTCCTGCCACCGTGTTAACCCACAACCATTCACCAGCCCGTTGCACAACGTTTCTTATGCCACCTCAGTTCCACGTCTGCCTACCAGCTTCCGCCACCACTGCTCCGGGTGACCATTGCTATGCATGTATGTGATCCTTATGCGGAGGCCCTAGTCAGGACTTTGGATATGCGATCGGTGACAAATAATTTCACCCCTGTGGGTGCTGATTAGTATTTGCGGCATGCTGTGTACATTTCCTCACAGCTTAGCACAGATGGTTTTGTTAGAAAAAAATAAGGGAGTGGATTCTGGTAATAGATTTTTAATTCAGGCAAAGTAAGCCAATGTGGCAGCAGTCAAGAACTCAAAGTCATAGGTAGCAGAGTTTCAAGCACCAAAGAAACAGTATCAGAAACATATGAGGGACAAATGACAAACTAAAAATCTTTGTTGCAGTAATCTTCCAAGCAGTTACTCGACCTCAAGATATCACAGAGATCAACCACTGAATGCAAATATTTATTCATATATGTTGTCCATCTCTTGAATGTCAAAGAGGATCTTGTTAATAACAACATCCTCAACAACAGGAGGAAGTTTTACACATGTCACCCCTGTTGAAATCACTTCCTTAAAGTCTGCGGATTAGTTATACATGTGACATTAGTATTTAGAAAGAATATGGGAGCTTCAATCAAATTGAGCGTTTAAAGGGAATCAAAACAGTGCAAGATGTCCAGATGTCCTTAATAACTCCAACTTCTTTATTTGTGCATGTCAA
The DNA here is from genome assembly GCA_034641835.2 of Pinus albicaulis. Classification (NCBI taxonomy): domain Eukaryota; kingdom Viridiplantae; phylum Streptophyta; class Pinopsida; order Pinales; family Pinaceae; genus Pinus; species Pinus albicaulis. Next base: position 1,144,762,251 of record CM076581.1, read on the forward strand.
ATGATGTTAGTCCTTCTCTGTGATGTAGTTAACAATAAAGTAACTGTTAGTTACTGCATTCATTGTAATCAGTCAGTAGGATTAGCATAAATACTTCACTGTTCGAAGTATTAATGGGGGGAATCTGCAATGAGGAACAGTCCCATTCTGTAATGTTGTTCACTAAATTTCAAGTAATACAAGAACAGTTGTTCATGATTCATTTTGTGTCTGAAATGGTGATGTTTTCTTCTGTTTTTTATGTGTTTTTCCATTATGTTTCTCTTTCTATGTATTTCTGTAAACCTACTTGTAAAATAGAAAGTGTGATGAATAGGATTTTTTTATTAGAGCACCCTCTTCTGGTTGTGTTTACAATAGTATGTGTTTTCTATTCATGCCAAATAGAGGAATTCTTAATTTCTCCTCGGTTTTTGCTAAACTTTACACTCTATTCTGATTGAGGAATTATTAATTGCTCCTCAGTCTCTACCTAGCCTTACATTTATTCTTTTCATAATCCATTTAAAACTCTAAAATATACATGGTAGTTCAACTATCTTTCCCTGTTTCACTCATGCTTGATATTTCTGCATTTAATCACCCGAGCCTCTTGAATCCATTGCGCAATGGCTTTCCCTTGCTCTTCCCACCAATTCAATTCAATATCCAAACTATGCATCTATTAACTAGCCTAAAATGCCTAGTATAACAAAGCTATATCCAACAGAGAGATCCCTCTCTGGGCCTAGGAGGGCTAGATCCTGGGCCTGAAGCGTTTTTGATGTTGTGTCCAGGATTCTGTCTTCAGCCTCAGAATTACGGAGTGATAACATTACTTTTGCTTGATTTTTCTTTGTATTATTTCTCGTAGCTCAAAGGGTTAGAGATTGTTTTGTATGATGTACAACACTTGTATTGACCGCTTAATGATGGGTTAATTCATTTCCCATCATGGGTTGGGACATGCAAGGGTTCCTTTTGATTATGTAAAGGGGAAAACATGTTTCCAAGAATCGAATGATGGCCATAATGAGTGAGGTAGGGTTCATGCTAGGATTTTTCCCACATGCTAATTTTTATGTCTCAACCATCTTTTGTGTTTTGGTATTTTTTTTTTTTTAATTTTTGTCCATAATATTCTCTTTCTTATTCATTTAGTTGTGTCAACCTCCTAGGGAAAATCTTCGAGCTTGACCTAGGTATGTGGATGTATGGATGCAAAATCCCAAAGAATTCATGGTTAGTTGAACCTGGAGAATGGAGGTGAGATAAGAATTTGTAATATATGATGGAAAGTGGTAAGTATGGAATAGGGATAGATGGGACTACATTATCTCAATCAAGGCTTCCCAAGTAGTGCCCCTCCTCTACCAATTTGGCCATTATGTGAGGTACCATTGGACTAGGATTGAATATTAACCCCACATTTAAGGTGAGGGAGAAAGTCATGGTCAAAATTCCTCTTTCTTCCAGGTTTCCCCATAATCCATGTCAAATTCCCATAAACAAACAAGCATAAGAAATTTATTTCAAAATGATTAAATTATCTTTTGATTGGATGCCCATATCGATTCATGTGCTCTAGTTGAATGGGTGAGAGGCATATCACTGATGTAGGTGGCAAAGATAGAGTGACACTTTGTCAGATAGTGGTGGTTTTTTAGGGTTGTTAGCTGGCTGACTGGATGTGAATAATTGGACAAAATTTTTATCCTATAGGATTACCGATTTTGGTTGGTAACAATTCCCACCACAAAACCATGCATGAAATTCTTTAATAAGATTTTTAGCTTCATTTTTATTTACACAATGGAGGAGAACTCCGTTAGGACTCATATAACCTAGACCATCTTGATTCAAATAATACTTAGAAACCTTTAATCTATGAGATCTCATTTTATGTTAGGTCCCTATAATACTATTGTACCCCCTTATTGTTAGTGTAGCCCCCTTATTTTTATTTTTGTGCCCATGTAGTCTCCATATTGTTATTATTGTGCCCCATAGAAGCCCACTATTGTTCTTATTGTGCCCTTACATTATTATTGTTATGTAGACCCTGATTATATTGTGACCCCTTAAACCCTTATATATAAAAGTAGGTTTTGTCATTTGTATCATCCAATAGTTGTTCATTTATGTAATGTAGAGGTTTCCCCCTCGAAGAGCAGGGAAAATTTTAAGGATGGAAAATTATCCTAAAGTTTAAACATTGGCGAACCTCACTAATCCCTCATATACAAATTATAAAATATCTATTGATATATTTGTAAAATTATTCAAATTTATAATGATTTTATATACAACATCTATATAATTTTGGTGATTTTTAAGGTAAAATAATTTTATAATTTAAAATTTGGGCGAATCATTTTTAGAAAATAGCAGTAATTGGCGAATATTTTTTTTGAAAAAATCATGGAAAATTAGCCCACCTGCAAATATTAGCCCCTAAAAGTTTCCATGTCAAAGAGGCTAATTTTCAAGTCATTGATCATTCTTTTCTTCTATTTTGTGAGTTGGTTGCATAACATTTGGTATCAGAGCTTTGGATTCTAGGGTTTTGCTTCTTCAAAAAAATCATATTGGAATTTTCTCTATAAAAAAATTTCTACGAAGCTTCAGAAGCTGAAATTGAAACCACGTGGATTAAAAATATTTTTGAACCTTGTATATGAATTTCAGATCTTGGTTCGCTATATTTTCAGAGATATGATCCGAGGAAGTTAGGGTTTTTGTAGACTCTAGAATTTCATCTCAAACAAGTGACCGAGGGAAAATCGTCATAACTTTTGTGTCAGCCATCGGATTTTAATTTTGTAAAAAATATTCAAAATTTCACAGACTATAGTTTCATATGAATCAATTTTAGAGCTGAAGTTCAAAACAGTGAAACATGGCACACCATACAATTTCGCTCTACTGAACCATTCCATAACTAGGTCATTGTGGGAGATCGAGCATAACTTTATCTTAAAGAATCCAAATTATGTATTACCTGTGGCATTGGAAAGAAGAATTAGAGGGATAATATAGGACCTAATTTTAGATCTTGGAGATTCGAAATCATAGAGATACAACAGTTTCAATATCTTGCTCCCAAAAGAAAGAAAAATGTGTGTATTGTTTTTTAAATTGCATAACTTTTGTTTGAAAAATCAATTTGAACTAATTCCAAAGGAATATTGGAACATAGATATCAGTATTGGGTTATAATATGCCTCCCAAAAATAATTCCACACTCATTAATCCCTTAGAAATCTCTACTATGACGCATGAAGAGGAAGAATTGCAACATGACATCTCAAAATTACGGGACCAAGTGCACCAAATTTCACTCTCACAAAGAACAACCAAAGATGATATAAAAAGGGACATGGATGGTTTAAAAGGTGACATGAATAGTTTAAAATTATACATGGAAGGTTTGAAGGCTAATATGGATGGTATAAAAGAAAAAATGAAAGGAAACATGGAAGATTTGAAGAATGGTTTAAGAACAGACATGCAAGGTTTAAAGGGAGGTTTGACAAAGTTGCTACAAGAAATTATTCTTAATGGAAAAAAGGTATTAGATGAAATTCATGATGAGAACAAAATAAATGTTAATCATGACTTCATAGACTCTAACGTTAGATTGAATACCCACCATATTCTAAAGATCGATATGAGGAAGTTTGATGGCAAGGATATGGTAACATGGATACTATAGATGGAGCAATATTTTGATCTCCATAATGTGCAACACACACAAAAGGTATGCATTTCAACTTTATATTTAGAATTCAATCAATTTGTATGGTATCGATGGTTTTGTTCTCGTAAACCACTTTTGACGTGGTCAATTTTTATGGAGGAAATGATAGCACATTATGATGATACACATAGAAACACATTCTTTAGCCAATTGATAAATCTCAAACAAAATGGTTAAATGGTGGAGCACATTGAGGGCTTCCAAAAATTGAATATAAGGGTAAATGATATTCTAGAGGAGCATAAGATTGATGCATTTATAGGGAATTTAAAGGATAAAATCCAACATGAGGTTTGCCTTTGGGAACCTGATTCATTGGAGAAGGCATTCAGGTTGCAAGAAAAAATGAAAGTAAAATTATGGAAAAAAGGAAGCCTACCACTCAAAATTATAAATATGTAAGTGTTGTTGCTCCTAGCCTTCCACAACCTACAAGTTTTGCACCACAAAAAATTGGAAGAAAAAAGAGAAAAAGGGTTTTGTGACAGTTTTGATATCAAATAAAATAAAGGTCATAAGTGTGTTGAGAAGAAATTAGTTTACATAGATTGTGAAGAGGAGGAAGAAAAGGAACAAAAAACTTAAAAAAAGAGGATATAACTAGGAACCAACTTTAGAGAAAGAAGAAATGAATCTAACCATATCTTGTAATGCATTGTCAGGAATTACCACTCCTCAAATTCTCAAGTTAGACGGACATATCAAGAAGAAAAAGATAATAGTGTTGAATGATTCAAGTAGTATCCATAATTTTATTCATTGTAAGATAGCCAAGGAATTGAATTTCTTCCGATATCCAACACCAGAGTGTCAAGTGATGGTTGCAAATGGAGGAACTATAAATTGATATGGAAATTTCTATAATATCAAGATAACCATCGGGAATATGTATTGAATAGCCCAATGCTTTCCATTCTAATGGGTGTTGTTTATGTTGTACTAGGATTTAAATGGTTACAATATTTGGGTACGATAGCTTTTAATTTTCAAGAGATTTTCTTGAAATTTTTTTGGGAAGGAAATGATGTTGAATTAAGGGGTGTAACAGGGAAACCATGAAAGATAATTATCTCTAATGGCATGACAAAGCTTCTAAAGAAAGAACAACGAGGCGTAATTGCAAAATTATGCTCATTAGAGTTTCAAACATTGAAATCATCTTTAAGATAAAATTCGAAGGTTCAAGCAGTGGAAGATCACATCGAGCATCAACAACAAGTTCTCCAACTCTTAAAGGATAACCTAAATTTGGCACAGAATCGAATGAAACAACATGCAGATCAACATCACAATGAAAGAAGTTTTGATGTAGGTGACTGGGTATTTTTACGGCTACAACCGTACAAACAAATTTCCCTCAAGCAAGCTAAGAAGGATAATAAATTATTGCCAAAGTACTATGGTCCTTACAAGGTGTTGCAAAAGATTGGTACTATGGAATTCAAATTGGAGCTTCATGCATCTTCCCGAGTGCACCAAGTTTTCCATGTTTCATGCTTAAAGAATGTTATAGGTGACAAACTCTCAGTTCAAACAATATTGCCAGAACTTGATGAGGAAGGAAAAATCATATTGGAATTTGAAGCGGTCACAGAAAAAAGAACTCGACAGCTACAAAATCGATCAATTTCAGAGTATCTCATCAAGTGGAATAACTTACCTACTGAATATTCCACATGGGAGGATGATATTTTATACAGAAGCATCCATAACTACTCAAGCGTTGAGGACAACAATTTTTTTAAGGAGAGGAGCATGTTAGGTCCCTATAATAATAGTGTGTCCCCTTATTGTTATTGTTAGTGTAGCCCACTTATTGTTATTGTTGTGCCCATGTAGTCCCCATATTGTTATTATTATGCCCCATAGAAGCCCACTATTGTTATTGGTGTGCCCTTACATTATTATTGTTATGTAGGCTCTGTTTATATTGTGACCCCTTATATTCCTATATTTAGAAAGTAGGTTTTGTCATTTGTATCATCCAAGAATTGTTCATTTATGTAATGTACAGGAGGTTTCCCCCACGAAGAGGTTGATTTATAAGTCATTTATCATTCTTTTCTTCTATTTTGTGAACTGGTTACATAAAATTTTATGATCTACTAGCCCAGGAGGGGTGTAAAATTTTCTAAGATAGTATATCATATCCTAAAATTGTTCATCTTCTTCCAAGTCGATTGTGGTGGCACAAATTTCTTCCCCATCACCCATTTGGAGAGCTTTATCATTTACCTCAGTAAACATTTTATCCATGCCTTGGAATTTGGTAATTTTCTATGGCCAGGTTTCCAAATCCTATTCTTGGACCTTAGAGACCAATTTCCCTCTTGATCCCAAACAATTACTTTGATTTAGCACATCTTTAACCTCCAAGTAAGAGACAAAGGCATGGATACTGAAAAGTAGCCCTATGCTTTTTCAAGTCCCTAAAGTATTTCTAAACATATATATTATTTCTACATTCTGAAAGGCTTGCTCATGAATGCTACGGGTCTGTCATTCCCATCTTCATCCTTTTTCATTGATATTCTAGTGATTGTATCTTCATATGAAAATGAATAAATGATGAAACCTTTGGAGTATTCAAGGATTATTAAGATAAGGGTTGATTTTATTCTTTTCTTGATTTATTCAAAGGATTTATCCTTCCTTTCGTCCCACATGTATGGATATATTTCTTCAATCAATCACTGATAGGCTTAATGATCTCTAGGAAGTTTGGGAAAAATATTATTACGAAGTTAATCTTCCCAAAGAAAAATGATAAGTAATTCTTGTCCTTTGGGAGAGTAATGCATATGATAGCATCAATCCTTTCAGGATCAATGCTAATCCCTTCCTTAGAGACACTATGTCCCAACAACTTACCTTGATCAACTCCAAAGATGGACTTCTTAGGGTTCAAAAATATGTTATACCTCCTACATTTTTCAAATAATTTCCTTAGATTCTTGGAATGGTCATGAATTTCCTTAGATTCTATAGTTATATCATCTTGATATATCTCTATAATCTTACTGATGAGGTCACGAAAAGAAAAGTATATTTCTCTTTGGAAAATGGAACCAGTGGTTAGTAACCCCACTAGAGAAATTTTGAGGTCTAAAATGGGCCTCAAAACAAAAATGTACAACCAAAATAAACTTTATAAGAGAAAATAGGATTCAAGATGATGATGTCAACCAATGGGGATGATTCACTATTTTTAGAGTAAAAATTTAAAAAGATTAAATAAATAAGTAATTTTTCAACTTGTATTTTCAACTTATCTTCCTACTGTTTTACTCAAATTTCGAGTGGGAGAACTCATTGGATGTGTAATTTAATTCCTCATCCAATGAGTACCCATGTTGCATAATTTCGATGGACCCTGCTACAAGAAAATGAAAAATACATGAAAATATGTGATTGCAATCACTTTTTTTTCATGTATTTCTCATTTTTCTTGTAGCAGGATCCATCGAAAGTATGCAACATGGGTACTCATTGGACGAGGAATTAAATTCCACATCCAATGAGTGCTCACACTCAAAATTTGAGTAAAATCATAAGGGGATAAGTTGAAAATACAAGTTAAATTTTTCCTTTTTCTTTTTTCCCTCTAAAATTTGATGATGTAATCTAATCTTATTTTATTATTTCCACTATTATTTTATAATATTCCTTAGGAGGCCCTTTTAGACCTCAAAATTTCTCTATTGCAAAGGGAATTATAAGGTATTTGTATGTTCCACACATAGTGCATGCGGTTTTAATTAGGCCTTCTTCCTTTACAAGTACTTGATTATGCCTAGAGAACCCATCAAGGAATGGCATAATCTTAGATTCGGTGATCTATTGCAAAGTTTACGTATTTGGAAAGGGATAGTTATCTTTGAGGCACACTTGGTTGAGGTCTCTGAAATCCACACACATCCTAATGATTCTAGTCTTATTTCGAGTGACCACTAGGCTGGATATCCATGAGGAATGCCAAAGAGGATAAATTTTCCCAACATACAACGTCTTTTGAAGCTACTCTTTTCTAGGGGAGCCAACATGGGGTTTATTATTCTCATTTTTTGTTTCACCGACTTCGCTCCTTCTTGAAGAGGGATGGTGTGTTGGATAAAATTAGGACTATATGCCTTTAGATCTTGATATGACCATGCAAATATATCCATGAATTCTCTTAGAATTTTTCCTAACTCCACCCTCTCATCTTTAGATAGCCCTTTTCCTATTCTTACCATTTGGGGAGAATATTCAAAACCTAATTTAGTTTCTCTAAAGTCTATTGATTCAATGACCTCCTCCTTGACTCTACTTCTGTTGATTCAATCAAATTTATTTTCCATAGTTATTTCATTTTCCTTGTTCTTAGGGGTATCTTGATCAGGTACATTTTTTTGGAGAAAAACTATTATTTATTTGTCTTCTTCAAACACATGACAATGCTCTTGACTATTAGGCATAGCTAGTCATAAAATGACTTCCATCACAAATTATCCTAATTTGGTGACATCATCAATAGGGATTTGTATAGTGGATGCAGCTACTGCAAGAGCATCAACTCTAGAATTCCTTTCTCTTAGGACAACTTCAATACCAAATGTTTCAAACGCTTGGATTGTGTGCACTATGTGGTCTTTATAGTTACTGATTTTCTCATTTTTTCCATTGAAATACCCCTTAACCTAGGATACAATCAAATATGGACCCCACATAGCATTTACATGTTGTATTCCTTGGTCTAAGGATATGTCTAGGCCAAAATATAAGGCTTCATATTCCACTGCATTATTAGTGAAATCAAATGCTAAACTAAATGATAAAATGAAGTGAGTCTCAGAGGGTGATTTCAAAACTATATGTGCCCCTGATCTTGGGGCTTTGAACAAACCTCGTCAAATAACATGGTCCATACCCCCTTAGACTTAGGCTTCAGAGCAGAATCCTTTCAAGATATATTTGAATCCCCATATCCACAATCTTATTCAATGACTTTTTTAGTAGTTTTAGAATGGGGCTCAACTAAGGGTATATTAGATAGTTTCCTATACAAGATGGCAAATGAATTTTCTTCCATATTTATTTTGATTTATGACTTCCCCATTTAGATGGTACCACCCACCATGGCTGCTAATTTCCTTAATAGGAGCATCCTTCAATTTTCAAGGATGTCAATGAAAACTATGTCCATAATGATTTTCCTTTCAGGGTTCCACTCCAGGCTAACTAATTGTTCTCTCTAATTCCACATACTTCAAACCCTTTAGAATCAATTCCACAAACATTATTGTACTTCCTTAAAATATGTAAACCTAATTTCCCCATAAATTTTAATGACATAATTTCGTTGATGAACCAAGATCAAGCATGCAATCATGAAGGAGGAAATGGTTTACTTCAAGGGTGATGAAGAATGGCGAGTGAACTCCATCAAATTTTCTAGTGTATAGGACAATTGGGGGATGAGTTTTGGCTTCCTCCTTAATATTAGGTGATGATTCGTAAGAATTAATTATGGTAAGTGTTAACTATGACATAGGGAAAGATGGAACTATGTTATCTCAATTAGGGTTTCCTAAGTAGTGCCCCTCCTATACCCTTTTGGGCCATTAAGGGAGGTCCCACTAGACTAAGACCAAATATTAACCCCCCATTTAAGGTGAGAGAATATGATCACAGGAAAAGCCCATCGCCCTATAATCCATACTAAGAGCCCAAAGAAAAACAAGTATAAGCACTCGATTGCAAAATGACCAAAGTAACCTTTGATTGCAAGCCCACCTTCATCCATATGCTCATGTCATATGGGTGAGAAGCAAGTGTATGATGCAAGTGGTGGAAATAATGGCATAACATCAACTAGTGGTGGTTGTATGGGGTTTTGTTGTTGCTGTGAAAAACACCCTCCAAATTTTTTCTCATACTCGAATTTTGGAGCCTACCGTGGATCTTGTGATCATTCTTTCCATAGTCACTTCTTGGTCAGTTGATGCATTTGATCTTATTGCTTTGGCAAGCTTTGTGGTGATGAGTTGTTCTTATCATGAATGAATGTTTCACACTAAGGGAAGTATATATTCATGTATTATGGATTATTTAGGTTGTGTCACCAAGTGTCTAAGTGTGTGATCATATTCAGTTCCTATCATTGTTCTCATCAGCCACATTGATTCCACACTTAGCCAAATTCTGGAAAATTCCCTTTGTGCTCAAGCCCAGCCCCTGAGTCCCAAAACTGCGCTATCTTTCTCTCCAGCCATTCCAAAACTGCACATTTTGTAGTCTCAGCCCTCAAGCCTCAGTATTGAGCTCCTAAAATACGCAACTATGCAATCCCCATGCCTCCTCTACCTCCCATAAATGTGCAGTTTTCCCAAGCAGTGCAAAACCCCGCAGTTGAGCGCATTGAGTCCAGAAACTGCGGAGTTTGTCTCCCCAGTCCTATCTCAACTGCACACTGCGTAGTCCCAAAGCTCAATATCCACCCTTGAATTCCTAAGATGCGAAATTGTTTAGTCACTAAGCCTCTCCCTTGGCCTACCGCCCAGTTTTGGTTTAGTCAGTGGATCATCATGCAACATCTTAGACTAGGGGTTTATCATACTGATGTCATCTTGTCATGAGTGGATTGTAGATACAGAAATTATATCACGCTATGGCAAGATGATGAAGGAATATATAGAGAAGGAGGAAATGCTAGAATACACCTAAGGATTTGAGGAGAGAATATTATCATCAGACAAGAAGACGAAGGAACAATGGATTACAATAGAAGATCAAATATCAAGACTGCAGGAATACTCCATTATATTTACAACTCAGTGGAGGGTAGATATGAAGAAAAAATCATATCTCGCAGAAAGGAAGAATCAACGAGAAGGAAAACTTATCACTGCCACACCATCTTGTTATTAGTTTCATGTTTCATCACAAACATTGAAAACCATTCCATGTGTTTTGTTGAGGTATTTTTCTCCCTTTGGCAAGATAGGAAAAATGTCGTCTTTTCGCATGTTGGTTGTCGCATTACATGTATCAGAATGTTCTAGTGGTTTTAAGAGGTCATCTCTATGTAAATGAATTTTTCTAACCATGTAAGTATCAGTCACACTCATTCTCAAAGTTTTAAGCATTGTTGCACAAGTGTCGTCATGGTCGTCGCAAAGCATATCCTTAGTGTCACACTTGTCGTAAATTGTCCTAAAGTTGTCACACGAAAGGAAATAATTCTTTCATGTGTCATGGATGATCTATGTTTTGAGTCGTCAAATTATTCTACGGGTGTGATCACACTCAAATTTTTATCACCGTTCACACTAATTTCACCAATCCCACACTTAGCCATTTTCGGGAAAACTTTCCAACCAAGCAACCTAGCTTCACCCAGCCTCCCTAAGCTACACACTGCGCAATTTAAGTCCTCTAGGTGTGACCTTGATTCTTGGCACTATTCAATCCACAGTCCCTACCTCCCAGGACTGTTGCACTGCACAGTTTCTAAGATCAAGTCCTAACCTAGGCCTCCAAAATTGCACAATATTTCAGCCCAACCTAGCCTAAATTGCACATTTCAAAGTTTCAAGGCTCAAGGCTCATCCCTTGGCTACTTGAGATGCATAAATGTGTAATGGTACAACCTCCTTTTCTTCTGGAAACTACGTAGTCAGCTCACCCAGTTCCCATTCCTTTAGTCTCTCACACTGCCTCTGGAAACTGCACTATTTTTTTGCCCAGCCTGACCTAAACAGTGCAGTCTCAAGGCTCAAGGCTCACTCCTTAGCTTCTTTAGTTGTGTAACTGTGCAGTAACTGAGCCTATTTCCTAACCTGTTACCTGGTTTTAGCTCAGTCCTTGGATTAAGATGCATTATCTTAGACTAGGGGTTTTTCACGCTAATGGTGTCTCTTCATGAGTGAATTGTAGAAATAGGTACCTTATGATGCCATGTAAAGACGATGGAGAAGGAGATGGAAGAGGAAAACATCTTGAGAGAAACCTTTGTAGTTGAGCATGCAAGCCAATTGATCAAGAGAAAGAAAAGGGACACCAATTTGTGATCACCACCCAAGACATGAGATCATTGAATATCCCCTATCACCAAGCCATGTGGAGGTGAAAAGAAGACACTCAAAACACAACAACAACAATGGTTTGACATTGCCACATCATCAAGCAGTCCATGTCAGCAGTGTCATGTCATGTCATGTCATGAGTTTTCATATGACACATCATTATTGTGGGCCATGTAATTTTTCATTTGAAATGTATTATAAAGTGGAAGTCCAATGGACACATTCAAAATATGAAGATTCATGTAAGTTGAAAATTCATAGGAAGTAAAACAATCATGAGGGTAGTCAACGAGTCACAAGGGAGGTGAATCATCACCTCTTGGTTATATAGACACCCTCATTGTATGAGAAATTGAATTTTTCACAATGATTCCACCCGAAAAAGCATTAGAGAGATAAGATAGTTATTTTGTGGAGCAAGGAGTGGCTCCAACGCTCCACTATTGGAGTTAGTGATGTTCATTGTATACATGTGTCTTGGAACTTTTACTTAATAATAGAAGCCTTCAAGGTCAACATTCTCTCATGCATGGATTATGAATGTTGTAATATTATTTTGTGGATGTTTGTATTTCATGTCTACTTTCACGTGTTCTAAGGTAGTTAAACTATTTCGGTTATTTTAGTACTTATTTTATTTAGAATGAGTTGTAATGGTTTTTATTTATATCTCATCCTTGTGGACTATTCTACAGGATATTAGGCATACCTTTCTCATTCATTGGTTGTAATGACCTTCGCATCCCTTGTGGACTATTCTGTTGGATGTTAGATAGATCCTATTGTTTGTGTGTGTCTCTACTTGGGTGGTACTATTACCTCTATCTTAAAGGCTCACTTTTTTTCTCTCCCCCACATTAGATGGAATTTCACACACATATTATCGAACACTCACCAAGCACACCCCCCTTGCTTTTCGAAGGCACATTTGCACTCCTCTCTCTTGATGACAGTTAGAACCAAGGCATATCTATAGGAATACATGGAAATTGGGCCAATATTCTGGATGGGGCTCCTAATCCAAATGGTGTGAGGTATAATTAGAAATTCACATCGGGGAGACCCTTTGGTTGACGGATTTTTGACACCATCAACAGGTTGTTGGTCGCATGGATGACTAATTGGATTTCAAGATTAGAAGACATGTTTTATACTAATGGGTTACCCATTTTTGTGGGTAACAATAACCGCGTGACACCTTGAAGGTTGGACACTTGACACGAGGATTCTTATGTTGAGGAACATACATTATGTAGGTTTCTGATGGGTTTGGACACATATCTTGCAGGGGAGCATTGGAGCTTTGTGAACACATTGGTGTACATGAGAGGGAATGTGGCACAAAATTAGAGGAACTTGTGGAATGTGGACACTTTGATAGTGTAATAGTCATAACATAAATATTAAGTGAATAACATAAACATGCACTATAACAATAACTAGGAAATCCAACACATACACAGGAAATCAAACACAAAAGGAAATGCACCAAAACATTGAGCCATTTTATTTATTTCTAAGAAAAATGGAGTACAAATGAGTGTGAAAAGAGGAACCTGGGCTTGCTACAAAAAGCTAGGTAAAACCTAGGTTGGAAATGTGATTCCCAAGTGATGGAATGACTCCAACAAAAACCTTTTCAATGACCTATAAAGTTACTGCCACTGTTGTTGTAGGTGCACTGATATTTCAACCCAAAAACATACTCCAAAAATTACACAAAATTAAATGTAGGCTCTGCACACTAGCTCCAAAAAAATACAAAAAAATCTCTTGGACCCAACTGGAAATGGTCTCGAAGTGAACTGTGCCCTCCTCAAGTTATTTCTACTACTGGATGCTAACTGGAGCACTTATTTTGGCCAGAAATACTGCCCAAAAATTATGTGAAAATAACCCCAAGCTCCTCTCAACAAACCCACAAAAAAACAAAAAGGCTTTGAGTTGAATCTAATATGCCCCAGTGACCCCCAAGAAGTGTGTGTGGCATCAACTGGATGGAAAAAATCCCTATAGAGAGAATCCTACTGTAGAAAGAAAAATCAATTCCTGGGAAAATATCCTCCAACACTTGGAAATAATTCCTCCAAACCTCCTTATTTCTCTATAGCCTGAACTCAGAAAATCTCCTTGTCAAAAATGTATAATTTTAGCTATCCATAAACCCCTGTGCAAGCCCTAAAATAGATAAATTATACCCTCCAAAATGGAACACTCTCAACCCTGTAAATCACCAAGGAAAAACTCGTTCCCACACTAGAAAATTTGGCGGAAATTCCGACGGCCAATTCGTCGCTATTCCGACACATAATCGTCGCAAGAGCGACAGTTCGAGGGCGGGTAAAACGTGGTTTACCATACCGTCGTAGTTCCGACGCAATTAAAAAGTGTCGCACTATCGACACTTTTTCCGTCGCTTCCAAATAAGCGTCACTCTTCCGATGTTTCCCAATCCGTCGCACTTCCGACCTTTGTTAATTGTCGCACTTCTGACGAAATGTGGTCCGACGTTTTGAACGTCGCTCTTCTGACATCTGTAAACTGTCACAATTACGACAAAATGTGGTCCGATGTTTTGAACGTCACTCTTCCGACGTCTGTAAACAGTCACAATTACGACGAAATGTGGTCCGACGTTTTGAACGTCGCTCTTTCGACGTGTTTATACTGTCGCTCTTTCGACGTTTCTAATCTGTCGCAATTCCGATGCGTACAAGGCATCGGTATAGCGACGGCAGGTTCAATTTAAAAAAAAAATGAAACTTTAAAAGAGGAAAAACGTTGTTTTGAATATATTATATGAAGTAAAACAGTCCATGAAGTCATTACATTTTCACATCTAAAGATTTGAACCCAAATATCCATCCAGAAAAGTGGAAGTCCCACCCCGGACAATGATAGAAAAATACCCCATGTCACATACAGGGACATGATATAAAACCCAGTAACGGTCCACATGGAGATTATCAACAATCTGAGAAAGCATCCAAATATGCCCGAGGCATCTATAAGAAAGTGAAATAGCCGTATGTAGAATAGTAAAGCAACAGATAGAGTACCGACGTCCATTGTTCCAAATACAAATTAAAGTACCCAAAATCCTTGAACAGAGAAAAACGCTAATCATGTGAGGAGTGTGATATGTCCCAAATATAAAAATACCATGAGACCATATCAATAAACCAGCAACATAGACCAGCATCGGTAGTTTTGAAGGCCGAGTGATAAACATTAATCATTTTTTTTCACAAGAGAAAAAACGTTGTTTTGAATATATTATATGAAGTAAAACAGTCCATGAAGTCATTACATTTTCACATCTGAAGATTGGAACCCAAATATCCATCGAGAAAAGTGGAAGTCCCACCCCAGACAGTGATAGAAAAATACCCCATGTCACATACAGGGACTTGATATAAAACCCAGTAACGGTCCACATGGAGATTATCGACAAATATGAGAAAGCATCCAAATATGCCCGAGGCATCTATAAGAAAGTGAAATAGCAGTATGTAGAATAGTAAAGCAACAGATAGAGTACCAACGTCCATTGTTACAAATACAAATTAAAGTACCCAAAATCCTTGAACAGAGAAAAACGCTAATCATGTGAGGAGTGTGATATGTCCAAAATATAAAAAGACCATCAGACCATATCAATAAACCAGCAACATAGACCAGTATCGCTAGTTTTGAAGGCAGAGTGATAAACATTAATCATTTTTTTTTCACAAGAGAAAAAACGTTGTTTTGAATATATTATATGAAGTAAAACGGTCCATGAAGTCATTACATTTTCACATCTGAAGATTGGAACCCAAATATCCATCCAGAAAAGTGGAAGTCCCACCCCAGACAGTGATAGAAAAATACCCCATGTCACATACGGGGACTTGATATAAAACCCAGTAACGGTCCACATGGAGATTATCGACAAATCTGAGAAAGCATCCAAATATGCCCGAGGCATCTATAAGAAAGTGAAATAGCAGTATGTAGAATAGTAAAACAACAAATAGAGTACCGACGTCCATTGTTCCAAATACAAATTAAAGTACCCAAAATCCTTGAACAGAGAAAAATGCTAATCATGTGAGGAGTGTGATATGTCCAAAATATAGAAAGACCATCAGACCATATCAATAAACCAGCAACATAGACCAACATCACTAGTTTTGAAGGCAGAGTGATAAACATTAATCATTTTTTTTTCACAAGAGAAAAAACGTTGTTTTGAATATATTATATGAAGTAAAACAGTCCATGAAGTCATTACATTTTCACATCTGAAGATTTTAACCCAAATATCCTTCCAGAAATTTGGAAGTCCCACCCCAGACAGTGATAGAAAAATACCCCATGTCACATACAGGGACTTGATATTAAACCTAGTAACGGTCCACATGGAGATTATCGGGTAGAATAGTAAAACAACAGATAGAGTACCGACGTCCATTTTTCCAAATACAAATTAAAGTACCCAAAATCCTTGAACAGAGAAAAACGCTAATCATTTGAGGAGTGTGATATGTCCTAAAAGACCATGAGACCATATCAATAAACCAGCAACAAAGACCAGCATCGCTAGTTTTGAAGGCAGAGTTATAAACATTAATCATTTTTTTTTCACAAAAGAAAAAGCGTTGTTTTGAATATATTATATGAAGTAAAACAGTCCATGAAATCATTACATTTTCACATCTCAAGATTGGAACCCAAATATACATCCAGAAAAGTGGAAGTCCCACCCCAGACAGTGATAGAAAAATACCCCATGTCACATACAGGGACTTGATATAAAACCCAGTAACGGTCCACATGGAGATTATCGACAATCTGAGAAAGCATCCAAATATGCCCAAGGCATCTATAAGAAAGTGAAA